>JAJJMC010008838.1:794148-1026009 GCA_023531435.1 Papaver californicum
TGAGTCAACTCGGTGACTCGGCCCGATCCAGCTCGCTGGGTTGACTCGCCGGGTTGACCCGCTGGGTTGACCCGATCCAGCTCAGCCCGATCCAAGGGTGCCCCAATCCAAAATGTGGGTGCCTTGATCCATTTTCCCGGGTGCCTTGAACACTTTTTAAGCCAATTTTTCCACAAATCTTTATTCTTCTAATGTACCTACAAAAGCATAAAAACACGTAATAGACACAAAATCGAATACTAACTCACTAGAAATTAAGGTGCAATTTAGACACTAAAATGTGTCTATCAGTAACTTAATTAGGAAGAAACCTATTCAAACTAGGAAACCACTTCTAAACTTATACCTAAGCCTAAACTAGGAAACTCACATATAATACCAAACTTCTAACACTCCCCCTCAAGCCGAGTAGTGGGATCTCCAATGCTCAACTTGGACAATACTAATTCAAATATCTTGCATGTAACTGCCTTTGTGAGAATGTCTTCCCACTGATCCTCAGATCTCACAAAGAGTAACTCAATAGTGCCGTCTTCGATCTTCTCTTTTATGAAATGTCGATCCACTTCCACGTGTTTGGTTCTGTCATGTTGTACAAGATTTTCTAAAATGCTAATTGCCGCCTTATTGTCACACATCAACTGAGTCGGAAGCTTTAGTGGAAAACCAATCCCATTCATCAATTTCTTTAGCCAAAGAATCTTTGTGATTCCTTTTACAATGCCCCGGAACTCTGCTTCTGCACTTGATAGTGCCACTACCTTCTGTTTCTTACTTCTCCAAGTGACCAAGTTCCCTCCAACTAAGGTAAAATACCCTGCAGTGGATCGTCTATCGTTTGGGTTACCAGCCCAATCAATATCAGTATAAGCCTTAACATCTAGGTGTCCATTCTTTCTGAACACGATACCTCTTCCTGGAGTGCCCTTAAGGTATCATACTATCCTCATGGATGCTTCCATGTGATCTATCTGAGGTTGGTACATGAATTGACTTACTACTCCAACGGCGTAAGCAATGTCTGGTCTGGTATGGGATAAGTATATTAGCTTTCCTACCAACCTCTGGTACTTCTCTCGATCTGCTAGCTCAGCTTCCTGAATCATCTTGAGTTTGTGGTTCACCATCATCGGAGTATCACTGGGTTTGCAATCCACCATACCAGTTTCAGCCAACAAGTATAGTATATACTTCCGTTGGGAGATGTAAATTCCTTCTCTTTATCGCAGAACTTCAATCCCTAGGAAATATTTTAGTCCACCAAGATCTTTCATCTCAAACTCTGTAAAGAGACTTTTTCGAAGTTGTGCAATTTCTTCTTCATCACTTCATGTTATGATCATGTCATCAACATATATTATCAGACAAGTAATCAGATCTTCTCTTCTCTTAAAGAACATGGTGTGGTCAGTATTGCTTTATCTATACCCATATCGCTTCATAGCCATTGTAAACCTCCCGAACCTCCCAAACCATGCACGAGGAGATTGTTTAAGCCCATATAAAATTGAGCCTGGATACTTCGTTTATTCGGAACTCATCCGAGAACCCGGGTGGTGCTTCCATATATACATCTTCTTCCAGATCTCCATGCAGGAAAACATTCTTGACATCGAACTGATGAAGTGGCCAGTCTTTATTTGCTGCTACCGAAAATAACACCCTGATAGTATCAATTTTTGCAACCGGGGAAAAAGTTCCCGAGTAGTCGATGTCATATGTCTGTGTATAACCCTTGGCTACTAATCTTGCTTTGTACCGTTCAATGGTTCCATTAGCCTTATATTTGATGGTAAAGACCCACCTGCAACCGACTGGTCTCTTTCCTGCTGGTAGCATACGTTTATCCCATGTGCCGTTTTTCTCCAGTGTTTTCATTTCTGTATTCATAGCTTCTTGAAATTCAATCTTCTTACTTGCCTCTTGAGCTGTTTTTGGAATATTTTCTGAAAGGAGAGTGACAGAGAATGCCTTTGCAATATCAACAACTCTCCCCCTGGCTATATTTACTGAATACCTTGAACCACGGGACACATGCTCTGGTGAGAATCGATTAGGCGGCACACCTCTATTTTTCCTCAGAGGTAGGGAAAATGCCTTTGGATCTTTTGGTTCCGGTACTAAGCTGTCATCATGCTTAGTGGCATTATTCAAATCAAAATGCAAATCATCAGTGTACGACTCACTTACCTCTTGTCGGACATCATTCGAAGTAGATTCATTGATTGCGTGTACTGGTCCTTCAACCCATCTATGTTGGAAGATGCAGGTTCGGTGGCTCCATCTACCTTCTCTGTTAGAACAGTATCAGAACAACTTAGATTGCTTAACCAACTTAGTGATTCACTGACTCTCTCCCCCTTAACACTCGGTTGGTGGTAGAAGAAATATTCAAACTCTAAGAAATCACAATCCATAGTGACATGGATGCGACGAGTGACTGGATTATAACAACGATACCCTTTTTGATGCATAGCATACCCCACAAACACATATTTCTCTGCGCACGGATCAAGTTCTTTTTAATTTGTTTTTGGAATATGGATGAACATTGAACAACCAAAAACTCGGGGTAGTAAGGTGAGAATAGAAGGTATTGTGGCTTGGGTAGCTAGTGTTTGTAAAGGGGTTTTATGATTAAAAAATTTGGTAGGAAGACGGTTGATTAGGTATGTTGATGTAGGTAGAGCTTCAGGCCAAAAATATTGAGGAACTTAAGATTCAATCATCATGCCACGAGTCATTTCAAGTAATATCCGATTCTTCCGTTCAGCTACACCATTTTGTTGAGGTGTGGTGGGACACGAAGTTTGGTGAACAAGACCATTTTTCTGGAACCGGAACGAACTGTATTTTCTTATTAAACTGGGTGTGAATCATTTCGTAAAACATGAAGAATTTTTCAGGCACTTCTGATTTATGTTTCATAAAATATATCCAAGTCATGCGAGAGAAATCATCCACAAATAATACGAAATACTGAAATCGACCATTTTTAGAATTTGGAGCTGGTCCCCATACATCAGAGTGGATTAATGATAAAGCAGAGTCATTTCTAGAGTTACTTGGATAAAAGGAAATTCTATGATTTTAGCACGAATGCAAGTTTCACATTTTATGTGAGTGGGTTTATTTGAGAAAAGACTAAGAAATAAAAACTTGAGATACCGAAAGGATGGATGACCAAGACGTCGGTGCCACAACCAAAGTTATATGTTGGTTGTTCTGTGAGCAAGCATGGCACATCCCTAGTGAACCATCTCATCAACATAGTAAAGGCCTCCTCGCTCAGTACCATACCCAATGATCTCTTTCGTAAGAATGTCCTGCAAAAGGAAAAATTTTGTATACATCATCACCACACAGTTCAGTTCCTTTGTCACCTGACTAAGTGACACCAACTTTGATATAATGTAGGGACATATAGACAATTATGTAACTTCATCTTGTCAGAAAACATAACAAAACCCCCTCCTTTCACTTCAATAAGTTCTCCACTAGCAGTCTCAATGTGAGACTTTGAGGGTGACGATAGGTTTAAAAAATATTTAGGGTCATAGGTCATAGTATCTGTAGCTCCGCAATCAAAAATCCAGGCAAATGATTTTTTCTGGGCGGAAACTGGTCCTGCAATTCTTAAAGCTAGGAGAACTAATATGATTGTCAAACTCATCAAAACCAAAACAACGAGGTTTAAAAAACTTGGGGTTATCAATTGAAGGGCTTGGGGTGTCAATCCCAAACCCTTTACCTGTGTGGTTTGCTTGGTTTATTCCCATATATGCGCCTCCATAACCCATTGTACTTCCCTGCTGTCCTGATGTTCCTGGTTCTGTTCTGGTGTCCTGGCTGCCACTGTTGCCGCTGGCTGCTCCCTTGCCAGTGTTCACACGTTGTCCTATTTTCTCTTTGTGGTTGTTTTCCCACCAATATAGGTAGCCTACAATCTTAAAGCATGTTTCTTTAGTGTGCTTCTTCATCCCACAGTGGGTACAAAAGAGCTTCGATATGTCTTATTTGTCTCTACTCCGTTGTGAATCAAAACGAAATTTAGTTTTTCTGGCCACCAGACCTATACCAATCACTGATGCTGAGTCGACTTCAGAGGATGCAACTTTCAAAATGTGAATCTTAGCTACCTCCCTCCGTACAGTAGCATAAGCAGCTTCGACTGAGGGGAGCGGATCCTGCTTCAAACTGTCACGCTTAATTGATTCAAACTTATCATCAATGGCTGTTAACAGTTGGTAAAGACTCTGTTCTTGAATTTTATTATTGTAAATTTGAATTATCTTCAGGGTCCTTCATTGGGTTTGGATCCCGTCGATCGATGGCCATCTAGATACTCTGCAGTTTGTTCCAGCAGTCTTCTAAGGTATCTCCACCTTGTCTCAATGAATTGGACTTCTTGTGAAGGTCAAACACCTGCAGCGAATCGGTTACAGAACCATATGTAACAGCCAACCCATCCCAAAGAGCTTTTGCAGTCGGATATTGTGAGACATTATTCACCAGATTTGATTCAATATTCTGAATTAGCCACGTAAATACGCACTGGTCATCTTGTTCCCAGCGTGTGTACACTTGATCAGTTTTTGACGGCGGTGTGGGTTGTCCAGTAACATGAGAGCTTCTCCTTCTGCCTCCTATAGTTTTTTTCATCAAGGTTTCCCATAATGCATAGTTGTATCTACTGAGTTTGATTCCAAGAGATAGATTCTCAGAATTGATTGTTGCAGGCTGTGCTCCAAGGCTATTTCGCAGCAATGCAACGATTTGTAGCGTTAATTCATTGGGAATGTTAGTTGGATTTTGATTGGTATTGCTGTCAGAATTTTCACGGATTTCTGACATGTTTTGGTTGTAGGTTTTTGTTGTTTCTGGCTAATTTAGGTTGAGGAAGGGGATGAATGAGAGTTTCCAGAATCAGAAACCTGCTCTGATACCATATTTCAATACAAAACTCAACATATTATTAATGTGATGTGTATTGATATGTGTATGTGGACCAACTCCTACTACAAACTATTTATAGCAGAGTAACTTAACTAGGAAGAATCCTATTCAAACTAGGAAACCACTTCTAAACTTATACCTAAGCCTAAACTAGGAACTCACATATAATACCAAACTTCCGACATGCACTTCTCATGTGATTATGATCATTGTATTCATAGGAAACTACCTAAAAGGATTTGATTGTTAATAAAACTAAGGCACATAAAGGTTTGGAGTTTCAATTACGACATCGATATACTAATTAATGAATGAGCCAAGAATCTGTTTTGCACCAACTCCCGGAGGAGGATTTATTAGAAGACTTGCGAAGAGAACTCATGGGAGTTAATGAAAGGACTGCGCCTTGTGAGTAGACCTCATGGGAGCATGAGAGAACTGCTTTGTGAAGACTGACTCATGGGAGTTTCTGGACCGGACCACTTCGAATGCATACCACTTGGGTCTAAGCTTAAGGAACAATAACACCATTTGGAGGGGCAATAAATATACAAAGAGTTAAAATGAGTAACTGTGCAGGAGTCATTAACTTTTTGGGATGAGGATGGTCTTTGGGCTGGAAATCACACTCTAATGCTGCAACGAGTAGGTAGCTGATCTTGTTAGTTACCATGAGAAATCGGTCGAATGGGAGTTAATTAGGATTAAGAAGTAAGTGCATGATCCAGTCTGGGGCTGGGACTCGGAGGAGCTGCAAGCATTATGAGAATATGTATACATATATTAGCTATTGATGGGCAGGAAACGATGAAGATCTTTTCAGCTATTGATTTCTATGACAAGAGGATGTGGAGATGACTGCCGTATGGAAAGTAAAAAGGTCTCACTCAGAAGTCTTTTCCAACAAAATTGGTATAAATTACCACATGAGACGAAGTATCCCGATGATAATGATAATTTGTTCACTTGGGGTTGGCACCCCACATCTTGTTTCACTGTTAAGCTGGCAGCTGAAATGTGGAATCATGGGATCCATTGACGGTGTACGTCTCGGGTATTACCCTGTCGGATTGATAAAGCAAGGATCATCTGGAAGGAGAAAAATTGGCGCGTGGTTGTCCCAAGTTTAGAAAAGTTTAACTATTGATCTTAAAAAGTTTGAAATTTTGTTTGTTGGTTGTTTGGGCAAATATTCTCATCAGCCCAAAACAACCAAAATCATCAACAAAATTATCAAAAGAAAATAGAAGAAATTGTACACAGGGATTTAACGTGGTTCATCTATGAATAGCCTACGTCCACGGGACATGAAATTGAAGGGTTTTATTAATCAGAATTGAGGTTACAGGTCCAAAAGCTCCATTGGAGCTCTGGTTTTACAGTCAGTTGACCTTCCAGCCAAGAAGAAGCCGATCCCCTTTTCTGTTCTTTTCTCTTTTCTTTTAAACGCAAATCTCATCTGATGTGTCATTTGAAGAATGCTTCCACGTGTCAAATGTGTTGGTGAAGTGGCAACTCCATGTGGGTCTACCTGTACACCTTATCTTCTTATCCAGCTTTCCCTCAAACAGTCTGGGCTAGTCTGGTTGGCTTGCGGGATTGAGTTGGTCCATCGGGATTGACTTGGTCCAGCGGAAATGACCGGATCGGGACAGAACAGATCGGGCACCAGTTGGAACGGGAATTGCTGAAGTCACCTCGGGATCGGGAGGTGATGACGTCACTTCGGGATCGGGACGTGATGACGTCGCTTCGGGACGTAAATGATGACGTCGCTTCGGGCCAAATTAGGCTTCGGACTTGATGACATCACTTCGGGCGAACATCATTTTGTCCCCAACAACTTGCCCCCTTTTTCTTGAGAGTTGTTCGAAGAAAAAGTCTTAAGAAAATTACCACTCGTCTCGTCTGAATCATAATGTGGTTGTTGATGTTGTTTATGCATTTCCATGTTATGTTGCATTTTTGTCCCTGCAAAACAAAATTTTGTATATGTATATATATATTGATCGTTAGTTTTTCACCACAAGGTTCCTTTGAACCCTGGGTTTTTTTTGCAACGAAGCACCTCCTTCCATGGAGTTATGACATTCGAGATCCCACACATACGAAACAAACCCGAGCCAGGGGTAAGATACAGGGTTGGTCCCGAACGTACTCTTTTTGTAACAAGATTCTTACATAGGTTCTGTGACCCAATAGTCTTATCAAGTATCAAGACTCTTTCATGGGTTCTGTAACCCAATAGTCGTATCATGTCTCCTAGCCACGGAGCTCGGTAGGAACACACGCTTAATTTATCTCGGGCATGGAGTAAATTAATGTGTCCCATAAATTTGCTCTAGCCACTGAGCTCAGTAGGAACACACGCCTAATTTATCTCGGGCATGGAGTAAATTATGCTGGTCCATCATTTTATTAAGACTCTTACATGGGTCCCCTCTTTGGGGATGGACCCATTAGCCTTATTTCAAGACTCTTACATGAGTTCCCTCGTTGGGTATGTACCCACTAGTCTTTTCTTGTCTCCTGAACGGAGAAATATCGGTAAGAAATATACCTGAAATGTAGATGAAAAGTATACTTGAAAATCATCCAGATATTTCTCATTTCTTATTTAAGACATATCCCATATTCTTCTATATACATGAGATGCATATACAGAAAGAAAATATGAAATATATTTTAAATAAGACATGAGAAATATCCAGATGAAATATCATTTTATTCCGAAGTAATCATTGTTTGAGAGATCAGAAGTATACGAATGTAGAAGTATTCGCCTTCCGGAAATATTTGATGATAGGTTGAAAGAGATACCCTTTTTTGAATGATAATTCCTGTAGGAGCGTTCAGATTGCCGCAAGAAGTATAAGAGGTATCGCCTTTCAAAGAAGTTCAGAATGAATTGAAGTATTTACTGAATATTCTTCGTGAAGTATGAGCCATTTGAAGTATCATTTCTTGAAGGCTCATTTAAGGTATTAATTGCTCCTTATGTTAAGAAGTACAAGGCATAAAACATAAAGTAGCGAAATATACTATTTCTATTTAGCATTAATAAATTATTAAAATGAAATACCTAATTGGCGTGCAGTATTTAACTCATTTCACAGCTAAAAATTTGATTTCTTTATAGCATGCCCCCCCAGTGCATCATTATTGCATAGCTGCCGCATCTCTGAAGTGTCATTCATAGGTGTCTTCACACTTCATAAAAATGTCTTAAACATTTCATAATATCAAATGGGGGCAAGTTAAAAATGATCTTCATGCTTTTAATTGCATACTACAGTTAAATCTAATCAAACAAATTAGAATTTTTGCAAATTAAGAATACATCATATTAAATCAATAGGTTTCTATCACAGATGATTATGTGTTAATTATCATTGTGCATGATATCATATGTGATTCAGATGCTATTGAAAGCAATTAATCAATAATGTATGACAGTTTGTAATAATCGAGTAAAATATGAACAATGGATGCTAATTAAGAAATTTTCATCATCTAATAAAGTTATTCTTTTAATGAATTAAATTAACTCATGCTTCTTAAATAATTAAGGTGTGTCATGATTAAATCATCTAATAATGATAATTAAAAATTATTTTTAAAATTAAATTGCTACTTAAAATACGCAATTAATATTATGTTATAATTGAAAATTAAAATTTTAAAACGAAAGAGTACATTTATTATTATTTTTTAATAATACTTATAAACCAGCGGATATCCATACCCATCTGTTCATGATGTGATAATAATTATCTAGCTATAATAATTTAATTTAACTTATTATTGCTATAATAAAAATTATTATTATTATCGGTTTTTTTTTTTGACAAGAGGAGCTAGCCGAGTCAGCTAATCTGACTCGGTTTAAACAGTCTTGCTCAACTGAGTTGGATCAAACTCAGTGAGTCGACTCACTGGGAAGAAAATTCGGCAGAGTCTAGTTTGTTTTCTGGGTATCCCAGCCTAATTCAGGCTATTAGAATCTGTCTTTCCCCTGCAATTGATGCATTCATTCTATGACATATACACATTAAACTCATGCCACAATTTACGCATTCTATGACAGCGGGGAGCATTACAAATAGCATAAAGAGATCAGTCTTTTCTCAACTGATAATGTTAATCTAAAGCACCAACAAAATGGTCAGGTTTTAAGAATTCAAAACATGCTACAACAGGAATGGGTTGAGCTAAAACAGAATTGGATTATCTACAAACTGGTTCTAAAATCACAATCAGATAATCAAATAGTCAATAAGAAAATCACACAGGTGACAGACTCTAGCAGGGGGTTTAGAAATGATATCGTTCCCTTGACAAAATCTCGAAACCACAGGCATTCATGGTTAACGACCATCTAACATGAATATGTTTAGGCTAATATTGCACCATTTAAGATCATGTTGCATTTGCATATGTTAAATTTTCATTAGCAAGCAAACATTGAAAGCTTCAGAACTGATTTTCCTGTTCATGTAATTGGCTTCAAATACTATCATCATGATATGGGATTACAATTTCTAATTCTGGTTAAGCGAAAATCATTTTAAAAGTTGTTATGTATCATAGAAAAGTGTAATAAACCACTGAAGTTCATTACAGACGGAATAAAATTATGCAAATGTGTTAGGATCAGGCTTGACAAAGTGAAACTTAAAACTCCAAAAAGATTTAAAGTTTGAGATAGACATTATGGGCCAGTTATAACTTCAAGCAAGTGTTAATTGAATCATGTTAGCTCAAGCTTATCACAAATTGAGACAACTTAATTTTTCCCTAGCACTCAAGCATGCGAGTACATGCTTATGCTTTTAAGTAGTAAAGAAAGTTCAAGATGATATCATTCACAGATGGTAATTAAGGATCATGCTTAAGCTAAAACCACTACTCAAGGTGTAAAATGAATACTACAAGCAGACAATTGAGAAAAACAACAACCATTCTCCATAAAAGCACCAAGTTTATAATATGATTCATTTTTCTCCATTCAAGTTTATAACCTAATCCTGCCGGTTGCACCAAATTCTCAACATTCATATTCTTTATAAATTATATCATTGTGAGACATTAAGCTTTGCGTGAAGTTATTATATAGTCAATCATTTTATCATATCAAGCATACAATCTAACAAAATTGGATTTGTGTGCATATTGGAATAAACTCTGATTTCTAATACGTATAATTCAAATCAACAAAATGATCATAGAAGTACTTAGCTCTTTGAAGAAACTTGTTGTGAGAATTGCATCATTCATGAACCTTGATTATAAAAAATCCGTTGCGAAGCCAGGCCATCACACCCACTGTATACAAATTAAATGTTCCTCTCTTGCTTGAATCTGACAGTAAGTATTCATGTGCTGAAGCCAATTGAGTATGGGTTGCCTTTCATTTTGATTGGAAGAAATTAAGTTGAAGAACATCATAATCTCTTGTCTGTGCTACCAGTACCAGGAAATTTTAAGCATGATGAGTGAGGTTATTGAACTTGCAAATGTTGATCGTGTAACTCCTTGGCATCAGATATGTGTTACTGAAGAGAAAGACCTGGAAACTTTGATGACAATGTAGATTGCAGCTGGTGCCAGGATGATGTTGTCAGGTCTTTGAACCAGAAAATGGGATGAACCCTCCGAAGCCAAGAGCGAGAGGACATGAACCTTGGTGCATCCATTTATCACTGCAATCATCTTTGATATCTCCAGAAACGGGAGGCTTGGAGCGAGAGGGAAGGTCTGTGCTGCCTTCTATTCGCTGTTTAATCCTCTCGAACAACAGATGGTGTTTAGTGCCTCGGAGCCTTCCTTCATATCTGCTGAGTAGAATCATGCCATATGTTCTCCATTAGAGCTCTAAAACTCTGGTCAACACTAGCTGATGGTGTGATGCTCATGTTGATGATAACATGACATAACGTCCAGGCCAGGCCGGGTTCAATTCCTAAAGAAAACTCAAGAAAACAAAGTTTTCACTTCAAATTTCTATCAAACTAAAATAACAAAATATGGTGACTATGGCAAGGAAAAACATAAAATCAAATCATTTGTGAGAATTGTTGTTTCTCTTTAAAACATAAGCGTGCCAATGATCCAATATCATACATTTACAGTCCCATTCAACTTATCTTCAAGTTAACTTAAACAGTATTCAATTCTAACACAATCCAATTATTTGAAATGTGACCAACTGGTGTAGAAGAACAACTAGGTATCAAGATGTGATTCTATCAAGATATAACTCTAAGATGATGTATACAAATAGGTGACAGCTTCTCAACAGTCTCAAACACCACAACATTTTTATTAGTAGTTACATATATTCATTTGCACATAGTGAGGTAGAGAACAAGTAAGTATTCAATAGAATTTACAAATCTTATTGAAGTATCATATGTAATTCCCTAATGCAGTTTGACCCAATCAGATCTTTAGGACACTATAAATATAGAAAGTTGAAATACTAAGCATAGAAAATCAGGAAGCCATGCTTACTAAGTTTAATTGTAAACCATAACAATTGTTAAAACCCAAAAGTTCAGTGGAAATTTTGTAAACCCATTTAAATGATATATACCCATTTGACATTGCAAACAGAGTTGGGAGAAACCCCCAAAGTTTGTTGTTCTTCAAATCATCATTTTAAGGAGGAATTCAAAGTGAAATACTTATCCCAAGATGCATTCGGTTTAATACTAAAAAGTGGAAATCAGAAACCTTACCATTCATCATGCAAGATGATGAGCATCATTTGGATCATTTGGGTAAGAATCACTTACCTCAAAAATCAGGATTCTTCAACTGCAAAAATTGGGTGGATTTTACTCTACCTCAAGAATTTCTGATGAACATTTCTCTGTTCTGAGGCTTGGACCAGGAGTAGGAGAAAACTGATACTGACTAGCATAGAGATTGATGTCAGTATGCAGCCAGGAGTAGGATAAAACAATTGAGCAATTTCTTCGAAATTCTTATCTTAAAACCAAGATTGAGATGAGAGTATTATAAATCTAGACTCGAATGTAAATAGAATGAAAGTCTTGATTAGAAATTAAGAGTTTTATGTCTTTGCAATCGTGAATCTGATTTTTTAAAAACAAAATTTTCGCCTCAATCAAAAGAAAAAATGAATTCAAGAGGAAAACTTATATGTGTTATTTGATTTTTTGACGAAATTGATTCGAAATTGTAGGGATTCACTATTAATCTCCCGATTTTCCTCCTCGATTGAGATCTTCTTCTTCGCAGATGATGAACTCTAACAGATGAAGAACATGGGGAAGTGGATGAGAAGCTACAGACGATGAAGAAATAGAATTCCCAGCTTTTTAATTCTTCATTAAATAGGCTTCATAACTTCAATTCAATCATAACCCAATCTTTTTTCTCCCATCAGTAGCATAATATCTTTACCAATTGTATGTAAACTTAAATTTGATTCTCAAATCCCTAATTTCGATTGAACTCAGAAAACCCTAAATCTTCAATTCTCAAACCTTTGTGTAACTGGTTGGATAAATCCATTAAACCAATCCCTGTTTCTAGCACCAAATTGTTTGGGCAGAAATTCTCATCATCCCAAAACAATCAAAATCATCAACAAAATTATCAAAAGAAAACAGAAGAAATTGTACACAGGGATTTAACGTGGTTCAGCTATGAATAGCCTACGTCCACGGGACATGAAATTGAAGGGTTTTATTAATCAGAATTGAGGTTACAGGTCCAAAAGCTCCTTTGGAGCTCTGGTTTTACAGTCAGATGATCTTCCAGCCAAGAAGAAGCCGATCTCCTTTTATGTTCTTCCCTCTTTTCTTTTAAACGTAAATCTCATCTGATGTGTCATTTTAAGAATGCTTCCACGTGTCAAATGTGTTGGTGAAGTAGCAAATCCATGTGGGTCTACCTGTACACCTTATCTTCTTATCCAGCTTTCCCTTAAACAGTTTGGGCTAGTCTGGTTGGCTTGCGGGATTGAGTTGGTCCATCGGGATTGACTTGGTCCAGCGGAAATGACCGGATCGAGACAGCATGTTCGGGACAGGATGGATCGGGACAGAACAGATCGGGCACTAGTTGGAACGGGAATTGCTGACGTCACTTCGGGATCCGGACGTGATGACGTCACTTCGGGATCGGGACGTGATGACGTCGCTTCGGGACGTAAATGATGACGTTGCTTCGGGCCAAATTAGGCTTCGGACTTGATGACATCACTTCGGGAAAATGATGACATCAGTTCGGGCGAACATCATTTTGTCCCCAACATTGGTAACAGATCAAACTATATTCAAAGATTGAAAAAGGAGGGATCTTTGGAGTTGTTGTTTGGTAATAAGGGGTTTGGACTATAAATGGTTTCAGCAGACCTAGGCCTCGGTCATTCTCAGGTGAACGTCTTTTTTTTTTTTTGCTCTAATCTGAGCTAGTAGATAGTTTTGATGTGTGTTTTCTTTTGTCGCATTTGTATACTTGTAGTAATCTAAATATGGTTCGTAGTTAATGTGTTGGGGCTGGAATAATCACGTGGATAAGTTTGTATATGCAAAATCATGTAACGGTTATGGCAGATAAGTATTAGAGAACAGAAAATGCATGCATGTTTCTCTTACGTGCCATACATCCTAGGTTAGACTTTAGATGTTGTAAAAGGTGTGGTTCTTGGATTAGAAATGCAGCTTAAGTGTTCGTCGCTGTACTAAATAATAGTAAGTGTGTGTGTTGCGACTTGAAAATAGGAGATGAACAAACACATTGGAAAATTGAGTCTTTTCGTTTAGTTAGGTTTTTCGATTTTTTGTAAGTGGTTAAGCCTCGCAGGACATTAGCTTCGTAAACTGGATTTGGAATCGTTGTCAGTTTGTCTTATCATTCAGTTGTGAGGGAAATGTTCCTTGTTAGTTCATAAGTTTTTTTCTTGATCGGTAAATTAAAAGATTTGATTAAAAAAGAAATAAGGTTACAAATAAAAAAACACAGGAAGTGTTCCAAACTAAAAGAAAAATACAACACAAGCAAGATGCTACACCAAAAGACCCAAAAACAAAAGCCCAAATCAGTAAAATGATGCTCAAAGTCAAAGCTACTGCCAGAACAAACCCAACCCAACAAACAACCTAATTCTAAATTTTGCCAGTCAGATGAGAAGTCACTCACATATAAGTTGTTGCCTTCATCACCAATGTTACCATCACCGCTGCCTGTCTTTTTACTTCGACCACCACCACTACTGCCGCCACCACCGGCAGCAACTCCATTCTACGTAACCCCTTCCCCATAACTTCTCCATTGGAAAACCAACTTATACTTTTTTTTTATAAAAACCATCACCACCTTTTGCTACCCCATAAAACTACACATAAACTGATACTTCTCCTTGCTACCATTACCGCCTCTTGGTACATGATGCTCCTTGAAAAACCATTACCACCTTTTTCTACCTCATACTACCATACATACATACAACCTGATATTTTTCCTTGATATTGTTACTTTCTCTTGCTTCCTCGTAGATCCATAAACTAACTCATCATAATTCCTCAAAACAACCATTTCCCAAGATTACCGCCACCACCATCATAGAAAACCTCCTTTAAAATCAGTAGCATCGCATCCATGTTACCAATACTTATGTTGAATTCAAGTCTTCAAATGCATCACAAAGTAGTAGAAGAATTTACTTCTCTGTATTGATTTTTTTTAGTAACATATTAATTATTTACATTGTATTTGTACTCAACACTAATACAATTAACAAATGAAAGAAAGCTAACATGAACCGAACAAGAAGGTGCTAACATAAACATGCCTACTCATAGCCAGCTCATAGATGATTAGGCAGAAGCTCAGATGATGCTGACAGTGAAGAAGGTGTAGGCAGAGTGTAATCTATTACCCCCCCCCCCCTCAAACTGGGTGTCAGTCAAAGACGCACACACAGTTTGTTCCGCAGTAAAGCAAAGCGAGGACCAGAAAATCCTTTCGTGAAGATATTCGCTGCCTGGTCTATGGTTGAAACATACGAAACTTTTAGAGCATTAGTCTGAATCACTTCGCGCATAAAGTTATAGTCTATCGATAAGTGTTTCATTCTTGTGTGGAAAACAGGATTAGAGGAGTACGAGATAGCGCTGAAATTGTCACGAAGAAGAGATGGTGAAGATGGCAGGAAAACATGCATTTCCGTAAGTAATTTGCATACCTACATTACCTCTGCTGCCGAGTTAGCTAAGCTTCGAAACTCCGCCTCAGTTGAAGATCGAGCCACTGTTGTCTGACGCTTACTAGACCATGAAATGGGATTATCTTCAAAAAATATGCAGTAGCCGCCAGTGCTCCGTATAGTGATTGGATTACCGGCCCAGTCAGCATCACTGTAACCATGAACAGCAGTGAGCCCTTTAGTAAACAGCAAACCGTAATTGATTGTTCCTTTAATGTACCGTAGTATTCGCTTAGCAGTAATAAAATGCTCAGTGGTCGGCTCTTGCATGAATTGGCAGACTTGATTCACCGCATAGGCAATCTCCGGCCTGGACCATGTAAGGTATTGTAGAGCTCCAACTAGAGACCTGTAAAGAGAAGGATCAGATAAAGGAGCTCATGTAGTCTGTTGAAGCTTGAAGTTAGCAGGCACCGGAGATGAACAGGGATTTGCACTAGACATATTGTGTTTGTCTAGCAAATCCAATGCATACTTGGTTTGACATAAGAAAAGAGAGGTGGGAGTTCTTTTTATTTCAAGACCCAAGAAGTAGTGCAATTCTCACATGTGCTTCACTGGAAAATGACACTTCAACTTAGATATGAAGTTAGCACAGTAGGAAGATGAATTGCCTGTGATTAGAATGTCGTCAACATAAACAAGGATATATGTAATCTGAGAACCAATTTTCTGAATAAAAAATGAGTTGTCAGCATTGCACATAACAAAATCATATGATAGCAGGACCTTTGTGAGCTTGGCGTACCAAGCTCTTGGAGCCTGTTGAGTCCATAGAGGGACTTGTGGAGTTTACATACATGTGTTGGAATCTCTGGATCAAAAAATCCTGGAGGTTGCGACATATATATATCCTCAACAAGATCACCATGGAGAAAAGCGTTGCTAACATCTAGTTGTGAAATACCCCAATTGAAGTTCACATCAATAAATAATAAAATTCTAATGGTTGTTTCCTTGGCCACCGGGCTGAATGTTTCATAGTAATCAATTCCCTCCTGCTGGTGAAAGCCTTTGGATACTAACCTAGCCTTGTATCTTGATGTTGTACCATTGGGATTATAATTGAGTCGAAAAACCCACTTGCAACCGACTAAATTCATAGATGAGTGATAGGGAACTTTGGACCATGTGTTTGCAGATTCTAAAGCGTTGTATTCATCCACAAGAGTCTGTCTCCACTTAGGGTGCTGATTGGCTTGACTAAAACAGGTAGGTGTTATTGGTGGAATTTGGGCAATAATAGTGGCAGATAGAGTATGTTTTGTTAAATATGTTTTTGGTTTATAGATTCCTGATTTTCCCCTAGTTTTCATGTTGTGATCATTCAAGATTGTGGGTAATGATGATAGGTCAACAGAAGTACTAGAAGTCATAGAAGTATCGGAAGACGGAGGAGCAATGAATGGAGAAGTACCTGAATGTTACATATCTGAAGAAGGATTGTCCCAAGCAGAAGTATCAACTGGAGCAGGATTGGATGATGTAGTATGTTTTATAGGAAAAACAGACTCCTGAAACAAAACATGCCGTGAAATATAGATCCTACCAGTTGTAGGAACCAGGCATTTATAGCCTTTCTGAGCAGGGCATTATCCTACAAAAACACATTTTATGCTTCTTGGTGCAAGCTTGTGAGGAGCATATGGATTTAACCATGGAAAGCAGAGAGCTCTGAAATTTCTGAGATGATGGTAATCCGGTTGTTTATGAAATAATTTCTCAAATGGAGTTTTAAATCTTAAAGACTTGGCTGGTAATCTGTTGATTGTGTAGTTGGCAGTAGCAAAGGCCTCTACCCAATAAGAATCTTCGAGACCTGATTGTATGAGTAATGTTCTACCGACATCTACAAGATGTCGATGCTTGGACTCAGCAACTCCATTCTGTTCAGGAGTGTGAGGACAAGTGAACTCATGTTTAATGTCATTCGAAGAAAGAAAAGAAAGAAGATTATGATGCATGAACTCTCCTCCACCATCAGTGTGTATTGTTTTGATGTAACCATTCAGATGTTTATCAATGAAATTTTAAAACAAATGAACACATTCTTAAATTCAGCCTTGTCATGTAATGGAAAGAACAAACAAAACTTTGTAAAATTGTCTATTATTGCTACATAATACTTGTACCCTGATCTTGACATTACAGGACTTGGTCCCCAGAGGTTCATATGTAGTAAATCTAAGGGTTTGCTGCTAGAGCTATCGGATATTGGAAAAGAAAGCTTGTGAGATCTACCTAGAGAGCAAGCAGTACAAGAAATGGGTTTACTGACAATAGATGGTAGTGACAAGGACTTAGAGATACATTGCATATTTTTGAAGGATGTGTGAGCCAACCTGCTGTGCCAAACTTCAGAAGAAATTGCATTAGCAGTTGTGGAAAATGCTTTATTCGGTTGCTGATTCAAGAACTGGATGGGGTATAAGCCATTACTGTGTGGACCTTGTAAAATTATCCTCCCATTGGATAAATCCTTCACACAAAACCATTAGAAGTAAGGTTATTGAGCAATTATTATCAGTTGTAAATTGATGCTCAGAAAGAAGGTTCTGAGTGGCTTTAGGAACCAGAAGTATATTATTCAGAGAGAAAAAATGTGTTGGAGTAGATTTAATACAAGAACCAGAATGTGTGATAGGCATACCTGAACCATCCGCAGTTTGTATCTTATCATGACCTGCATAGCTTGTTGAATGTTGTAGTTCTGGCTTTTTAGGAGTTATGTGAGACGTAGCTCCACTGTCTACAAACCAAGGATTCTCCCCAATCATATTTGTTGAAGCCATCATTGCTGACAGATTTCTTGAATTATTTGTAGAATGGATTCTAGTGTTGCTTTGCAGAGCACTGTGTCCTTGTTTGTCACATAGTTGACAGATAATAAAATTTGAATTGTTATATCTACAATCATTAGATGATATGGCTTGAGAGTTGTATTGTCTATATCCAGAGCTTCTTCCAGGATTGTTGTAATTTCTTCTCGGATAATTTCCAGATCTGAAATTATTTGTAAAGGAAAGAGAAGAAGATTGTGGTTTGAATCTTGTATTCTGGTCTCTGGAAGAGAATTTGGATGGGTAGAATTGAGCTTGAAATGCTTGATTGGTGGTGTTATGAATAAGGTAAGTGTTTCTTTGGATTATGATCAGTTCTTCACTAAGGAGATTATTGTGAAGTTCAATAGTCGAGACTGGTGGATTTCTATGTCTCATAGAGGTTGAAAATAGGATGTATTCAGGATTTAAAGCGGATAAGGTGATCACCACCACTTCTTTATGCAAAACAAGTTCTACTGTCGCCGCTAGTTGATCTGTTAAAAGCTTTATTTCATCAATAAGAGAAGAAACAGATTTGTTACCTTGTTTGATGGCCAACAACTTTGTTCTGAGTTGTATGGAGTGAGTAGACGACGATCTGGAAAATCTTTCTTCGATGATATTCCAAAGTTTGTGAGAGGTTGATGCTGCTGCGAAGTATGGTATAATGGAATCAGAAATGGTACTGTTAATCCATATTATGTTAGTAGAATCCTCATTTATCCAGTCAAGATAAAGTGGATTCTCAGTTCCATTTGTCTAATTTCTTGAACTTGTAAAGCGATCTGGACAGGGATATGAACCATCAAGATATGGCATAATCTTGAATTTTCGGATAACTGGAAGTAAGAGATTCTTCCAGGTTAGAAAATTTTCTTCCTTGAGTTTAAGGGTTACTAGACTCATTAATTGATTCAGGGGAACTTTTGCTATTGAATTTGAGGTCGGATTTTCCATTGAAGAAGGAAATTCTCGAATCATATCAAATAGCAAATGTTCAACTAATCAAAGAGTTTCAACAGATCTTTTGATTTTAGAAGAAAATAGAAAAACAAGAAATGATCGAAGAATGAAAAAGATGATCTCTAACTCTAATAGAGAGTTTTATAGTGTTGAAGGGTAAACTTGATTGCTACTAATTCTTGTAACTTGTTGTTATGAAACAATGCGCTTAGCATTAAACACGCCTCTGAATCGAAAAGAACTTAGCATTTTATCAAGAAAGAAATTGAATGTATCGCTGACCTTGAATGAGAATATCCATTTAATACATTAGTAATCAAGGACTTTGTCGAGCACGCCATCAAAGAGGAATTATTGAGCAGTAAAGGCTTACCGAATCGAGAAAGACGATGACGCTTACCAAGAAATCTTCATTAATCACACCACTGCTCGAGGATAAACTCTATGTGGATCGAAGAATTAGTTACTTGTTCAAGATTGAATTAGCAAGATTCAAGAAGAAGAATCCATTAAACACGAAACGAATTGAATACATGCCATTAATTGAGAGTGAGAGCGGAAGAAACTAGGGTATTGGCCAAACAGTTCATACAACATTGAAAATCAAGAGTAATCCTCACAATGCACAAAGATAAAAATCTACATTAATCAATAAATCAAGGAAAAACATAATAATTTCATAATTACAAAAGTAATTATCTAATTAGATAATCATATGTACCAACATACAAAAATCAAACATTCTTGAACAAAATTCATCATTCACAAAATACTCGAATATCAAACCCTCAATTGTACCAAAAATCATCAAAATTCCCCAATTATATAATTCCATACACATAGGTTTTAAAACATAAACATTCCTAATTCCCAAATTTTCAAGACAATCTAGTCAATTCATCATAAAATTAACCACAAGCCAACTCAAAATAAACAACAACTTAATCAATTATATCTTCAATTCAACAAATTATCATCAATTTTTTATACCCAAAAATTATCCCAATTCCATAATTACAATTTCTAAAACCTATATATCTCAATTTCATAATCACATGTTTAATCATTCAACATATATAACCAATTTAACTAACAAAACATAATAATAAAACATACTCTAAATTTAATTTACAAAACAAATATAGTTTACAAAAAACAAAAGAAATTAGAAATTACCTTGATTGCGCTTGGATGTTTGAAAATACCTTGAGCGGATTCTCAAAAACGTAGGCGGGACTTTGGGTTCTCGTTTGGGAAGATTAGGGTTCAAGAGGAGAGGCGGAAGAGGGTTTGCGTTTGAAAAACAAAAGGGTTCAGGAGAAAAATGGGTTGTGGCTGTAGAAAAAGGAAGACAGAATGGGGCGGGCTGCTAGCAACTCGCTTGGAATCCCAGGCGGGGCGCTAGGACACCGCCCGTCCCATTCAACTCACAAGTTCTGTTCGCACATGTGCTACTCCACCAGGCGTGTTGCTAGCACACCGCCCCATCAAGCGTGATTCTGGGACACCGCCCGTCTCTTGGGCGTGGTCCGAGGATAGCGTCCACTACCAAGCGTTACGTTAGGACTCCGCCCCACATCGAGTGTTACACTAGGATTCCGTCTCGCGCAAGCGTTATCCTAGGATTCCGCCCGTCTTTCCAAGCGCATCGCTGGAACACCGCCCAACACCAGACGCATCACTAGAACACCGCCCGACTATATACGGTTGTTCTTTGGCCTGACCAAAGACTAAAATTTTTAGTCTTTGGTCTTTTAGTATGGTCGACCCACTGTCGACGCCCTTAGTATGGTCGACCCACTGTGGACGCCCTAATGGTTGATTTTTAGTGAGGAAAGGACAAAAGATTTTTTCATTGTTATAAATTTTGTCCCCTAAATTTCTATTTGTGTAAATCCTCTCTAAATGAGGCCAGAAGCTCTAGAATTTGAGTTTTGTTCAGCTTTTAACCGAAAAAACTCCTGAAATTATATAAATAGTCAATAATGACCCAATTATAATATCTGTATTTAAGAGAAACCATTTAAGCAGGCACTTTAGGTATGTAACATGATACATTGTCTCAATGAACCATTTAAGTAGCATGATACATTGTCCAATTGTTTCATTGATGTAGGCGGTGTACGTAGGGTTGCATAGGAACCGACCGGAACCGAAAACGAACTGGAACCGGACCGAACCGACAGTTAAGGGTACAAGGTACGGGTATATGGGTAGAGAACCGACCATAAGGAGGTACAGGTACTCGGTTCTACCTAGAAACCGACCGAAACCGAACCGAGTGTACCCAATTATTTTAGCATATGATGGTATTGTCTAGCAAAAAAAAAATGAAAACTACTGGGCCAGGTAGACTAGTCAAATTGGTTAAAAGGAGTAGAAAGAAATATATGGTATGGGCAATGCAGAATCCATTTTAGCCAGGAGATGATGCTAAGTGGTTACTCAGGAAGGGATTGCCTCTGCAGTGACGTTGAAACTTATAGAGGGAATAATTATACAGACTCTTATCTCGTGTAATCGTCAACAGTGCAGGGGATACCCTACAAATATGTCCTTATCTTAAGGTTCCGAGTACTTTTTATGTGTCTAATTATGGTATGGGTAGGGTTACAGATTGAAACTTCTTTGTTTTGAGGGAAAAGCAAGGTGACGACAAGTACGCTACAAAATTTGCTTACGACCTATACCCATATTCTAGTATAGCATCTTAATGTTTAGGCCATTAGGATTCAAAACCTTAACATACTGGTCACGTCTAGGTGGGAAGTATTTGGGATAACAATATGGCTGTAATGCATTGGTCACTGAATTATCCAATCGATTCTTAGGGTATAGGTCAGTGGAGAAGGGGTCCATACGACACTCTTCATAGTTTCTTCATCACTCATGGGTTGCTATTGAGATGACACATTAAGGATTGACAATTCAATTATATTTCAGTTTTCAATTTTTCATTCTTTATTTTTATTGATTTTTTTTTGTTTCTAAATGCTTGTCAGAAGGATTACTGATGGACAAATTTGAACTTCGGAGAAAATAATGACAAAAGCTGTTGTGTAGGTAGTAATAACAGTGGAAGACAAACACATTCTGGATTTAGATTTCTGTTTTGTAGATGATCGATGGATGAATACTAATTTCATGATGTCACAAACTTCTAATGGTTTATTTAGCACCAAACAATTATTAGCACCAAAGAAAGCTTTTCAAAAAAAAAGAAAAAAAAAACAGGATCGGAACCGACCGGAACCGAACAGAAAAAACGGGTACGATTTCAAAACCAAATCGAAAATATAGGGTACAAAGTACATGTACACGGATAAAGAATCGACCATAAAGAGGTACAGATATACGATTCTACCAATAACCGAGTCGAACCGATCTTTGTACACCCCTAAATATATGTCCCCACATGAGCTGCAACCTTTCTCATGATGCACTCCGGCGAACCCAAGCATTAGAAGCATGCTGAAGCTGCTAGTAGGGGTTATCAAAATGCAAGAACCTATGCTGCCTGTTATATGTGTTGTGACACATTAACTTGCTTGCATTTTCTCAGATGCAAGTCTGCCAGCATCCCCATAGGGTAAATCAGGGAATCAATCCCTATAAAGGCACATGATGTACCTGCTTGAAAAATAAGTGATACCTAGTCATTTCATAATATGCCGATTGTTATTGTCTGTGTTGATGACAATTTAAATCAAAGTTGAGTAAACATAAAATTGCACACATCAAACTAAAAACAATTCTTTTTTATAGGTATAATCTAATACGATTTGCAGCAATCCAATATGATGCCAAAAACATAATACTATATTTAGTAGAAATAAATTTGTCTCCCATAATCATGGACAATTAGGGCGTCCACTGCGGCCACCAAAATAAAGCACAGGTTCTTCGTCGTACTGAAGCTAGTTTAAAGAACTGTAACATTGAGGTTCATCCATGTATTCATGAACCCATTCAGGATACTTTTTCGCTGCAGAGTAATCAATAATCCTGACATGCTTATACATGTTGAATAACGGTACAATTCCATTGCCAATTTTCGTTGATGTGTGATTCACATCTCTCTGCATTAAAATTGTAGAGTAGACTTCTCCTCCCTACTGAACCACTATTGCATTTAGTTAAGACTCCATATAATTTAGATGGCCAATATACTCTAACTACCAGTTTTGTGTGTTATTGTCCCTAAAGAAAAAAAACAACCATAAGCTAATACTCGCTTGAATCACATAAAGTTAACATTATCTGGACTTGCTATTGTATTGACTGAAACAAGGCTAATTTGAAGAATTTATACGATACATGAAAAGAGGTATATGATATTGGTGTCCATAACTTGAAGTTGGATCCAGTTTACCACCAAGGACTATTTCACAGTTAGTTTGCTAAGCAATAACCACTTGAGAGATACGCTGCCTAAAATCAGTTCCATATTGTCATACTAACATATTAACGTCTAGCTCTGATTTTTTCTATCAGTCTCAGTATCCCTATATCCCTTTGCCTTACAATCCTACCCCTAAAGCCACAACTATTACAAAACGTTTAATACCGTACCCCCACGATTCAGAAACGAAAACGATGAACTTACCGAAGCAGCTAAGACTTCACTGCATTTAAAATCTCACCTCTTTCGTTCTGCATGATCAACACATGACAGGCTATTACAATCACCTTTATGAGGATACCCATGGAATATGAGTTGTAACTGAAAATGGAGCTACAACCTTTTATTCATATTTTCAATTGATCCCAGAAAGACTTTAATCGTGAGAAAATAAAAATGGTACCTGCAAAATAAAATTAAACAAAATAGATTAATAATCTTTGTAAAATATAATGGACAAAGAAAAAAATGGTAATAAATAACCAGATAGAGAATAAAAAGGAGTAATTTTGTATTTGGGTCGTAAGTTTTGGTATGATAGAGTGTTTGGGTCGTAAATTTGTCAAGTGGTGTGTTTGGGTCGTAAGACCGTCAGTCAACGTGGTCAAGATAACCGGCCGTTAGACCCAAATTTTACAAGTTTTCCATTCCGTTAACATACATCATTACTCGCCGATTTTTTAAAAAATCGCCGATTAATCGGCGATTAATCTCAGAAATCGTCTAATCTCTGAAGCCTTTTCCTATTTCTGTTTTCCTGGGTTATAGTCCTGTAATTTCCTGCCTGCAGTTCAATATTTACTAGAACCATTGCATTCACCACCATTACAAGAAAACTTAACAAAAAACACATTGGCATCACAACAAAATAAGATTTTTAAGGATTTAAACAAGTTATACAATTGTAGAGTAGAGTATTTGGTTTGACAAGACAAAAAACAAAGTTAAAAACTAATACCATTTAACCCCAAAAGTAGAATTGTTGGTTTTCTTTAGCTGTGGTTGGTCTTGACTGTGCCCCAAAAGGGAAGCAGGCCTTGTTGATGTAGTAGGCTGTTGTGTGATTGTAGATGCCTGAGATGATGCCTAAGATGATTGAGCTGCAGTAGCACTATGAGTACCTCTTCCTCTTCCCCTTACAACACCACCCCCTCTTTCTCTTACAGCTGCACTTGTAGTACCAGCTGCACCACCTCTACCTCTTGCAATAGCACCAGGTCTCCCTCTACAAATTGTAATGTCAGCCATAGGTGGAATTCCACCTCTAGGTACTCCTCCATTAGTTGGCCTAATACCTGTAGTTGTATATATTCTGGATGTAGGTGCTGGTCTAGGTATTGCGGCTCCATCACTGATAAGAGGCCTCCTATCATGTGGTCCACGATATATATGGACACCTAAGACCAATATATCATACATTAGATGGATGAGCTAGGTACTGGTGTCATGGATTAACATATGGTTCATTCACAGTTCAAGAAAGTGAAATGTACAAAAGAGATTCTGATAGCTACCACTTACCAACATTGGATGGATGACCCTCAGGTTGAAATTTGCAACCAGTTCTATTATGGCCCCACTCTTTACAGACTCCACATTGTTTCATTCCCCTTTGTATTCCAAGTTGCTCATTCCTCTCTCGCCTTCTTTGCGATCTTGGCCTACCAACTGGTCTTAGTGATATGCTCACATCTAGAAGTATGAACAAACTTGTGCCTTGTCCATTCTTCCTTTGGATGAGATTCTAACCAGATTCTGGCCTCTTGATTCAAGTCTTCCACTTGTTGCATCCAAAACTGGTAATCTATCTCGTTGTAGCTTTTTGCTGCCTTCCAAACAAGTTCCTCTAAATAAGCGCCAGGGTGCTTCATCTTCATGTTCTTGTACAAGTGTCTGAAGCAAAACCTATGATAGTGTTTGACATTTGCAAATTGTCTAGCCACACCATCAATTAAACCTTAAAACAAAAAGCATCATCAAATTACAACAATGTTAACTATTACTAACAATGTTAACTAAGAATGTGCATTGCTAAAAAATTGGTGTAATACCTTTTTGCTGATCAGAAATAAATGTAATTGGCTTATCTTGAATGGTCACATGTGGCGCAAGAATAGACAAGAACTTATTCCAAGTTTCCTTGCATTCGTTTCTGCAAAAATATATGGGAAGGGGAAATATACCATTATTGTTTTCCAAAGCCATAGCAGCCAAGATCATTCCTGCATACTTCCCTTTTAAAAAGATACCATCTAATCCAATAATCAGTCTGCAACCATTAAGAAAACCATCTAGACTAGCCTTGTACATAATGAACAGCCCTGCGAATTGTTCATTCACACCTTCTTTACTCCAAGTTGCCACACTGCCTGGATTTGCTAATTGA
This sequence comes from Papaver californicum, assembly GCA_023531435.1. Taxonomy (NCBI): domain Eukaryota; kingdom Viridiplantae; phylum Streptophyta; class Magnoliopsida; order Ranunculales; family Papaveraceae; genus Papaver; species Papaver californicum. Next base: position 819,918 of record JAJJMC010008838.1, read on the forward strand.
ATCTGTCTACACAGTTCTGGTACTTGCCTGCAAAAAATAATAAAAATAAAATAAAATCAAAAGGCAAGAAAACAAAAAGACACTGTCTTCAAATGACCTAAAAACCTACCTATAACTGTCTTCAAATGACCCAAAAACCTTCTCTAGACATATGTGCCTAGCATGCCAAGCAGTCCAATATGAGATATCCATTTTATACTTTCTCTTCACCCTATCTTTAATTTGTGATGGCTTGCAGTCAATGTGGTCAGAAACATACCCCATTATCTTTGAAGCAACCCATCTTGCATTAGCCATAGGATTTTTCAAACCTGTATCAAACAACAAACATCAACATTTTAATAAGCACAAAATAATGAGACACAAAATAAGGAGACGTGAAAAAGGAGCACACACCTTTAGGTTTACATTTATGTTTCAAGTCTCCAGATTTGCACCTAAATATGGTCTTATCAAAGGTTGGATAACAGTTAACTCTCCAAGTACATCCTTCAGCTGCACATCTCCATTCTTGCCTTTTTTCAGTATTCATTATTTTTTTAATACTAAAATGCCTCTTAATTGCTAACTCTCTCAAGTACTTCCTACAGTGAATAAATGTTGGCCATTCCATGCCAATATATAACTGATCTGTGGGAGATTTTGCAACAATAAACTCATCATCCACATCTTCATTTTCATACATATTTTGGGTGCTTTTAATGAACTCACCATGATCAATTTCTTCAAGTCTACAAACCTCAGCTTCATCACTATACAAAACTAGTTGATGATTAATGTTATCCACTTCATTATCAGCATCAGTAGGTACATCACTCTCACTTCCTGTGTAATATGAGCTTTCTTCATCACACTTCTCTAGGTCAAGGTTCCTTACTCTTGGGATGTAGTCTTCATCTTCAGAACTACCCCCATCATTCACCAACCTGTGTACAAACAGATGATTTCATTCAAAACACAAATAAATTACACTATTACAGACAAATAAATTACACTATTACAGGCCTGCTGCAAATCACACGAAATTCCCAACCTAACTCTATGTTTAACAGGCTGGAAGAGTTAGGATCAGGTTTGTCAAGACAGGTTAGAAAGTATGCATTTCAATAGGGGTTCTACAATGTCTAGCAGAAACCCTGCTGGCATCTTCTCTGAAATCAATCACAATCATAGAAGCAAGATCAAAGTTTGGCTTTAAATTTACCAACGCAAACTATAGAAACCCAAAATTTAAGAATTCTACTACTTAAAAGTTAAAAACCCTTACCACCCATTGTCAAAACCCTAAAAACAAAACAAAAAATTAACAAAATTACTTACCTAAAAACACTGTTCTTCATCATAGGCTTGATTGTTGTGTTGATAATCGATTAATATTAGTAAAATCCTTTTCAATTTGGGCTCAATTTCTAAAACCCCTAATTGATCGTTGTTTTTCCCTCTCTCTCATTTTTTCTTTGCAGGCAGGAAAAGGCTTCAGAGATTATAACCCAGGAAAACAGAAATAGGAAAAGGCTTCAGAGATTAATTGACGATTTCTGAGATTAATCAGCGAATAGTGATGTATGTTAACGGAATGGCAAACTTGTAAAATTTGGGTTTAACGGCCGGTTATCTTGACCACGTTGACTGACGGTCTTACGACCCAAACACACCACTGGACAAATTTACGATCCAAACACTCTATCATACCAAAACTTACGACCCAAATACAAAATTACTCAATAAAAAGAGGGAGAGGAGAAGAGAGGAGGCGGTGAATCAAAAAAAAAAAAAATTAGGGTTTGAAAATAAAGTTTTATATATAAATGGGGACAAAGGTATCTGATTTTCTATCTATCTAAATTTTCTCCAACAATTTTTTATTGGTCGATTTTTAGTGAGAGGGGACAAAAGACTTTCCCATTGTTATAGATTTTGTCCCTTAAATTTCAATTAGTCTAAACCTCTCTAGACGGAACTAGAAATTCTAGAATTTAAAATTTGTTCAGCTTTTAACCACATAAAAGGAAAAAAAAAACTTATATATATAATAATAGGTGAAGCTTATAAGCAATATGAGTGCTCTAGCAGAACTAAAACCGGTATATACTGATTGCTAATCTCTTATAAGCTTTTATGGGGTTACTTGTTCGCAGATTTGTGACCTTTGTCTCCTTAAATCGAGGATGCCTTCTTTCTGGTGATTTCATTAGCACTCCGTACCCCTACGCTTTTTACCTTTCCTTGTATAACTGACTTCTTGTTCGGTTTCATTCTGGTCCAGTTAGATGATACACTGACCATCCATAGGCATAGTTCATGTTGTTCCTTTGCTTCAGTTAGATACATGCTGCTAATTGTTCCCTTTCTCGATGTTACAGGCCGTGTAGGCCTGTAGGGCACACATTTTTACCCCAAATGTTGATCAACTTATGATAGATTGTAAGTAGCTAGGACGATATCTTGACTCACTGTCAGTATGTATATTATGAATTTCGTCATGATTAATATGATAATGCAACTAAATAGTACAGTTCAAGCTTAAAATAATGCAATCTGCAATTATAATTAAAAAAAAAAAGTATATATCACCCTGATCTCAACGCCATGATCAAGATTAGCCCAAAAGAAAAGGCAGACAATAACAAATCCAGCATGCATGCTGTACCAACCTTGGATTACACGTAGGTTCAAAAGCAGGGCAGGAGAAGTAATTCTGTACGAAACAATAAGGTACCCAAGATTGTATAAGAAAGGCTACGTAAGTGTGTAGCAAAACCTCAGCATAACAGCAAAGAATACAAAGTGTACAAACACCAGTAGGGCAAAGTTACTGAGAAAGCACTTGAACACCAGTAGGGCAAAGTTATAGACTCAATGGGACTAACTCAAAGACAAAAGTACCTACGACATTAAAAATTAAACTGGTATCCGCTTTCTGCAATGATCTTGTCACATGAAATTCGGTACTGGACTCAATGTTCTAATTAGGACCTTGTGACACAAACTCTGAAGATGAGTGGGAGCAGTGGAATGATATTCATAATCCAACCCTTCTGAACCCATCTTATAAAGATGAATATGACAAAATAAAGATCTAATCAAAAATTAAAAATAGTACCAAACTTCATCTATCTGATTGTTATAGATTAACATCCACAAGTACAACAAAAAAGTTCCGTAAAAAGGGGGTAAGAATTTACGATGCACCGACGACTATCGCATGTTACCCTCATGTAAGACATCAATCATGTTGTAAATATGCTTGTCAGCCTTGGAGCGAACCTGTAACAAAAGTGTTCAGGAAGAAAGTTCAACACAAAACTGTTTAGGAAGAAAATTTGTTTCTTATCCTACCTTCTTAGCCAGGAAAAGGGCAGCATCTATAGTACCCTCGGCATATATAGATCTTCCGCAAACGTTATGTTGGAACTCAAATGAAACCCTATACACATGCCATAAGTAGTTTCACAATTGTTAGATGTGTACAGGTTTGTAGTCACTTAAGCTTCAGCATAAAGATACAATATACATGGACAAAAAAATTACGTTTGGTCAGGCGATGTTAGATGATACATATGGAACGCGTGACCTAATAAGTGCTCCTCTGGTACACCCACCATCTCCACTTGTTGTTTGGGGTCCCGTATTTGTTGTATCTGTTCGAAAAAGTGTTAAAATTATCAAAACAAGGTTACTGAAAGCACTAACTGCAATAACTTCGTTTAAGAAATTGATAGTATCACTAAGAAAAGTAAGCAACGCAAGCAAAATCAATAGGTCTTACTAATATTTACAAAGAAATACTCAATCTAGCTATTAACTTTAATACAAGAAATTACATTAGGCTACCTGATCCACTTCATAAGATATCCCTAGCTTTTGGAAACACTTGATAACATCCTTGGCTGTTCCAGAAGTGTCCAGTTTGCTTGCTTGATGAGACTCCATTACCTAAGAAAACATTTATGTCAGACACTCAGATATCATTCAAAATAACAAATGAAGTTGACGAATAAGATGGATTAAGAACAAATAGAAGGTCAGGAATATAATAGTACACACGGAATCACAGAGAAAATAACAATCTTTCAAGAACAAGATCGGACCTGTAAGGAATAGCCAGAGAAAGCCCCAGGAAACTGCTCTGCCATGATATCCATGGCTGCAATAAATGCAACAACCTATCCATATAAACAGCATTTGTTCAGAAGAAATCACAGATGTACATTCTAAGTGAAAATAAACCAGTAACTGAAAATTTGAAACAAAGACACATTTAAGGGATCACCTGCTTCCCCATTTGTGGTGAGATCACGGCATAAACTTTTGAATCTTCTACAGTCTTGTACAAAAGTTCCCTGTCTCCACCAGTAGTTCCCATCACAAACGGGACTCCAACTTTGGAATAAAGCTCAGCATTAGCTGCAATATAAAAAACGCTTTGGACATGTAATCAACCACATAAATAGTCTTCTCTTTAAAACTTAATTTAATCATGTCTAATAACTGTTCAGTTTTGTATGATTCTATGCCTGATTTTCCAACTAGGCTTGAATTTCCTCATAATTCTTACTTTAGATTCTGAATTGTATAGTTATCCTATTGGATGCAGGGCTGCTGTTAAGTTGTAAATTGGCCCTTTTTCTAATATAATGATTTGTTTAGCAAAAAAACAAACAAACAAATAAATACCCTACAAAGGTTTCAGAAATCATCTACCATTGACAGCAGCAGGGACTGTGAAGTCAATGACCATCATATCAGGGTTTGCTTCGAACAAAGAAGCAAGAACACTTTCTCTTCCAGTCGGACCATGTACATGAACCTCTTTGCCACCTACTTCCACAACTTGCCCAGCCTCCGGTTCACTACCAAATGATACAGGAACCACATGGAGACCTGCAGAAACTCCTGCGTCTATTATTGCTTTCCCCATCTTTCCAGTACATCCATTTACCTATAACAACACATTACTTAGATAAAAATTATTGATAAGAATATCATAAGTTTCAAACACATACAGAACTCTGTTTGTGAATCGATAAAGATCTGATATGAACCTATAGGTCTCATATAATTTCTGCCAGCGAGAGGACCCACCCAAAAGGGAAGCCCGAACAGAAAGTAAATAAGTGCGGCTTAGTGTAATGTTTAAAAGATTGTCTAGAATCCAAATCCAAGTTAACATAATTCAGAAGAAAATAAAAGGATAATTTGAATCTAAGAATTCAAACACATAAGCCAGTGCCAGCAACAAAACTGAAAAAAAATCGAATTGGAATCTATATATTTTCGAATAAAGAATCAGTAATCACTTATAATCATAGAGGTATCAACCCATTCAGATAAACAGACACAATTTAGGGAATTAGGGAAAAAATAGAAAAACCCTAAACCCTGAACCTTTAGTTACAAAGTATGTGATGCATATAAATCAACAATAACAAACAAGTTACCTTAAAATCAATAATAACAGTCAAAGAAACCCCATTATAACGTTTACACAATTTAGGGAGCTTAGGGTTTTACCATGATTGGAAATGCAAGGTTTTCCGTGACTGATGACATTGAAGAAGAAGAAGCAATGGGTTTATCAATTTGTTGAGTAGCTGTTATTGTAATGGGTTTTCTATTATTGGCAATGGAAGATGAAGTTGTAGACAAAGGTTTAATAAGAGAAAGTTTACAAGGTTGACTAATGGATCGAGAGAAACGAAGATTTGAAAAGAAGAGATTCTGTTGATCATTCTTGCCAGTATAGAAGAGAGATGTTGGTGGAGCTTTAAGAACAGATGAACCCATTACTCTGATTATTAGGGAAGAAGTAATAATTCACAAAGAGTTTTTCTTTTAAGTCTCAGAGTTTCTTTATGATTGGGTGAATAGCCAGCGTTTCCGGCAAATCTAATTTAGCTTTTAAGTTGACGCCTAATTTAGGGAGAAAAGGGCATATAAATCCCACCGTCCGGTTTTGTTTGTTTAAGTTTCTATTTTTTCTACCTAAAAAGCCCTTCAACTAGTTAACTATCTCTAGTTAAGTTTCTAGCTGATGATCTCGTCTAAAACCACAAACCACTGATTGAAGATCTACAAGCTGATAGTGAAATAGTATTTCATTGAATTAAACTAAGTAATTACATTGATTACATTTATCTTTTACATTTATACTCATTTTTTAACTAACAAAGTAATGCTAAAATGAACCAGAGTCATTACTAACATGAGCATGACAGCTAATAGATGACAGGATAACAACTCACAAGGCTGACTGTACAAAAGAGAAGGTGTAACATAAGTGTAAACTTAAGCTGTGTTATTACCCCCCCTCAAACTGAGTGTCTTGTAGTGAACAGACACATAGTTTGTTGCGCAGCATTGTAAATCGAGGGCCTGAAAAACCTTTGGTGAATATGTATGATGTCTGATCTATAGTAGATACATATGAGACCTTTAGACTGTTGTTTTGAATTAATTCCCGAACAAAATTATAGTCGATGGATATGTGTTTTATCCGTGTATGCAAAACTGGATTGGATGAATATGAAATAGCACTAATATTATCAAACAGCAGTAATGGTGTCCGAGGCAGAGAAAAATGCATTTCTGTTAGAAGTTTACATACCCACATTACTTCTGCGGCTGTGTCTGCTAGACTCCTGAATTCAGCTTCAGTCGATGATCGAGCCACTGTCTGTTGTCTCTTGCTAGACCATGATATAGGATTTGCACCAAAGAAAATACAATAGCCACATGTGCTTCTTCTTGTTGTAATATCACCAGCCCAGTCCGTGTCGCTGTAACCATGCACTGCATCCAATCCTTTTCTGAATAAAATATCATAGTCAACAGTCCTTTTTATGTAACGTAATATTCGTTTGGCAGCAGTGAAGTGATCTGAGGTTGGAGATTGCATAAATTGAGATACTTGATTTACCGCATATGTTATCTCAGGTCTGGACCAAGTTAGGTACTGAAGACCACCAACTAAGGATCTGTATTGTGTTGGATCTGTTAAGAGAGTACATGTAAGTTGCTGAATTTGAAGTTGGCAGTAATAGGAGAGGAACATGGTTTTGCACCAGCCATACTATGTTTTTCCAGTAGATCTAAAATGTACTTTGTTTGACACAGGAATAAGCACTTGTTAGTTCTTTTTATTTCTAATCCCAGAAAATAGTGAAGGTTGCCCATATCTCTTACCGGAAAGTGTTGTTGCAGCTGTGTTATGAAATGTTCATTAAAAGATGCAGAATTTCCTGTCAGCAAGATGTCATCAACGTATACTAAAATATAAGTAATCCATGAATCATCCTTTTGAATAAACAGTGAGTTATCGGCTGTGCTCATTACAAAATTATAAGACAGCAGAACCTAAGTTAACTTTGCATACCAAGCACGTGGTGCTTGCTTGAGTCCATAGAGAGACTTGTTTAACTTGCACACATGTGTTGGATAATCTTGATCTATGAATCCCGGTGGTTGTGTCATGAATATATCATCCTCAAGATCCCCATGAAGAAATGCACTACTAATATCTAGTTGAGAAATATTCCAATCATTGTTTACAGCTAAGGACAGTAAAATCCTAATTGTTGGTGCCTTGGCCACAGGACTAAATGTCTCATAATAGTCCAGGCCTTCCTGCTGGTGAAAACCTTTGGCCACTAGTCTTGCTTTGTACCTAGATATAGTACCATTAGGGTTATATTTGAGTCTAAAGACCCACTTGCACCCAATTAAATTCATTGAAGGATAAAAAGGTACTTTGGACCATGTGTTCGCACTTTCTAGTGCATTGTATTCTTCTATTAGTGCTTGCCTCCAGTTAGGGTTTTTATTTGCCTGATTAAAGGTTGTAGGAGTGGCTGGAGGTATCTGAGCAGTGATGGTTGCAGACAATATGTGTTTTGTTGAATATGTGTTTGGTTTGTGTATTCCTGACTTTCCTCTATTTTGCATGTTATGACTGTTCTGAACTATGGGTGTTGTAGATTTTGTAGCAGAAATAATTGAAGGAATTGCAGAGTCTGAATGCTGAGTAGACAAAGATGTAGAAATACCTGGTAATGGCACAGTAGCAAAAGTTGTTTCTGAAACAGAAGGATCCACCAGCACAACAGAGTCTGAGGTTGAAGAACACTTTAATAGGAATGTTGTTTCCTTGAATGTAACATGCCGAGAAACGTATATCTTACCAGTTGATGTATCTAGACAGTTGTATCCCTTTTGAGCAGTGCAGTAACCAATAAAAATGCAAGGTATGCTTCTGGGTGCCAGTTTATGATCGGTATATGGTCTTAACCATGGGAAGCACAGGGATCCAAAGGTTCTCAGATGGTGATAGTCAGGTTTTCTTTGATATAGCTTTTCAAATGGAGATAGAAATTCTAAAGATCTTTTTGGTAGCCTATTTATTGTATAATTGGCAGTTTCAAAAGCTTTTACCCAATTGGTATTATCTAGGCCTGATTGAATTAACATTGTTCTACTAACATCTACAATGTGCCTGTGCTTGGATTCAGCAACTCCATTTTGCTCTGGAGTGTGAGGACATGTGAACTCACGTCTGATTCCATGAACAGTAAGATATGATAAGAAGTGATGATGCATAAATTCCCCTCCTCCATCTGTCCTAATTGTTTTGATGATGCATTCTAGATGTTTCTCAACAAAAGACTTAAAGTAGTAGAAGATGTTCTGAAATTGAGCTTTATCATAAAGAGGAAAGAACCAACAGAATTTGGTGAAGTCATCTATGATAGCTACGTAGTACTTATATCCTGACCTAGATGTTACAGGGCTGGGTCCCCAGAGATCCAGATGTAGTAATTCTAGGGGTTTTGTACTAATACTTGTTGATGATTGAAATGGTAACTTGTGTGCTCTATCTAGAGCACAGGAGGTACAAGTGATTGGTTAACCTACAACAGAAGGAAGTGACAGTGCTTTAGAGATGCATTGCATTGTCTTGAATGAAGGATGCGCCAGCCTGTTGTGCCAGACTTCAGAAGTATTTGATGTTGAAGTTGTTGAGTAAGCCTTGTGAAATTGTTGTGGCCTGAACTGAATGGAATAGAGTCCATCACTTTGAAGCAACTTCTAAAATTATCCTCCCAGTTGATAAGTCCTTCACACAAAAACCATCAGATGTAAAGGTTATAGAGCAATTATTTTCCTTAGTGAACTGATGAACTGAAAGTAAATTTTGAGTTGCTTTTGGAACAAGAAGAATATTACTTAGAGTAAAGTAATGTGTTGGTGAAGACTTAACAGAAGAACCATAGTGAGTTATAGTCATACCTAAACCATTTGCTGCATTAATTTGATCCTGACCTTTATAACTCGTTGAGTTTTGTAACTCAGACTTGTGTGGAGTTATATGTGAAGTGGCTCCACTGTCCACATACCATGGACTCTCTTCTATACCAGTAGTAGAGGCTAGCATTGCTGACTGCTGATTTCTTGGATGACTTGAAGAAGTGTTTCTTGGATGATTGTTGATGCACTCCAGAGCACCATGACCTTGTCTGTTGCATATTTGGCATACTATAGAAGATTGACTGTGATATCTGGAATCACTAGAGAATCTTGACTGTGATTTGTTCTGTCTATATCCTGGACCTCTTCCAGGATTATTGTAATATCTTCTTGGGAAATTCCCAGACCTATAGTTATTTGAGAATTGAGTAGTTGAATGTGGTTTGAATCTTGGATTTTGATCTCTGAAGGGTGGTTTGGATGGACTGAACTGAGTATAAAAGGCTTGATTTGTAGTGCTATGAAGTAGATCTGTGTTTCTTTGACTTATGATCAGTTCCTCACTCAGAAGATTGTTGTGAAGCTCAATGGCTGATACTGGTGGATTCCTATGCCTCATAGATGTGGCAAATGGGATAAATTCAGGATTTAGAGCAGATAAGGTAATCACCACCAATTCTCTGTCAGAAACAAGTTCTCCTGCTGCTGCTAGTTGATCTGTCAAAAGCTTTATTTAATCAATAAGAGTAGAAACAGATTTGTCACCTTGTTTGATGGATAACAACTTTGTTCTGAGTTGTATGGAGTGAGTAGACGATGATATGGCAAATCTTTCCTTAATGGTGGTCCAAAGTCTGTGAGATGTTGATGCTGCCGTAAGATATGGTATGATGGAGTCAGAGATGGTGCTGTTAATCCATATTATAATGGTTGAATCATCATCTATCCAATCAAGATAAAGTGAATTCTCAGTTCCATTTGTCTGATTTCTTGAACTTGTGTAGCGTTCTGGACAGGGTAATGAACCATCAAGATATGGCACAATCTTGAACTTTCGGATAACTGGAAGTAATAGATTCCTCCATGTTAAAAAAATTTCTTCCTTGAGTTTTAGAGTGATTAGACTCATTAATGATTCAGGGGAATTTTTGCTATTAAATGTGATGTTGGATTTTCCATTGATACAGAAAATTCACGAATCATATGAAATAGCAAAAAGATTCAACTAAACCAAGAGTTCTTCACAACTGATGATTTTGGTAAGAAAGAAGAGATAGTAAGAAGAGACAATAGAATTTGGAAAAGTGAATTCTAACTCTAACAGAGAGTTTTATAGTAGATGAACAAATTCCAATAGTTACTGCTTCTTGTACCGATATGTTTCTGCTTTTAATTTGTATATTAAAGAAGTTCTCTGATCGAGAGAGACTAAGTATTTCCCTAGACAGAATTTGAATGGATTACTGACCTAGAATTAGAATCTTCAATTAATACACCATTGAACGAGGAAATTGTCGAGCATGCCATCAGTATGAAGTTATTGATCATTAAAGACGTACCAAATCGAGAAGAAATACTCTGTTGATGAAGAAAGAAATCAATTGATTGCACCACTGTTCGATGATGAATTTTTTTGTTTAACCAAGAAATGTTGACTAAATCAAGAAGGAATACACTGTTGATGAAGAAAGAGATCAATTGATTGCACCACTGTTCGATGATAAATTGTTGTTTAATCCAAGAAATGTTGACCTAGATCCAGGAAGAAGAATACATTGAATTAATGTTGTCATTAACAGAAAAGAATTTGTTGAATGGATCGAGTCATTTCTTGTTATCATTTCAATACTCTTCATTTATCGAGTAAGAAGAACACATCAGAAGTTTATCAGATCAAGAATTTTTATTGAGAAATCCATTAAACTATGTTGAATTGTTTTTGATCGAAAAATTTAGAGTTTTTCCAGATTTTATTAGCTCTGATAGCATGATAGTGAAATAGTATTTCATTGAATTAAACTAAGTAATTACATTGATTACATTTATCTTTTACATTTATACTCATTTGTTAACTAATTAAGTAATGCTAAAATGAACCAGAGTCATTACTAACATGAGCATGACAGCTAATAGATGACAGGATAACAACTCATAAGGCTGACTGTACAAAAGAGAAGGTGTAACATAAGTGTAAACTTAAGCTGTGTTATTACAAGCAATCTCCATTGGTGGTCATGTCTTTCATGAGCTCTGGTCAGTATTCTCACTCTCTATAGTTTCATTCGGTCCTTCTCCTCAATGGGTTTCTTCTAATTTCTTAAATTTTTTTTGTGCAGTTTACAACAATGGTCAGAATACTGTAATGGTAAGAAACAAACATGTCCAGTATGTAAGCAGAAAGGTTGTCAAGAGAATATAAGTCGTCTTTATTTTCAATCAATTGGGGATCCAACTGATTTGATACAGAAAAAAGGTAGTAAAATTTGTTTTGAAGAAGAAGATCCTAGGGTATTGCGTGTTGAAGTAAAAAAATAGAACTTAAGCTTTTAGAGCTTACTGAAGCTTGCCAGCGGCAAGAGAAGGAATTGAAAGATACAAGTGAGCAGGTAGTTTTATTTTGAAAGAAATCGAAGTCATTTTGTGTTTAAGTCTGTAATGTGTTTGATTTGGGGATGAAATTGGGTTGTTTGTTTGTGTTTTGCAGCTTTGTGTAAGAAAGGCGGAGATGAAGAGAGAAATGGGTTGAAGAACGAAGCGTTGAAAGAAAGAGAGGTGTATCGGAATATGATCAGAACAATTTCTGAGGTTTGGTGATTTGATTTGTGAAAATGATAATGTGGTTTGTTGAAAATGGGGTGGTTTGTTTTTTTTGATTTGTTGTTTGTCTTTACTTTTTAGGAACTTTCTAAAGCGAAATTGGAGTGTGCGAGGCTTCAACAGAGAAGTTTCGGATTAGCTAAAGAACTTGCAGCACTTAAATTGTAAGGAATATTTAGTAATGAGATTTGGGGTTTTGTTCTTTTGAGTTTGTGATATAATATTTTCTTAAAAGATGTTAATGTAGGGTATAGGATTATAACCTGGATGAAGAAGAGGTTTTGAAAAACTAGCTTCATTTAGTACCGGAGATAACAAAAAAGATACGATAGATGTTCTAAAGAAATCTCTTGTCCTTCGTAACAAGTAAGTTTTTATAATTGTAAAAAAAGAAAAAAGAAAAGAATCCTAACGAGTTCTGAACCATACCATGTATTTGTCAAGAGCAACTTTAGTCTAACGAGTTCTGAACCATACCATACCACTGGACTATGAACCATGGAATTTTATGCTATGTTTATCTACCTCATGTACGATCAAGTTTGGTAGCATATCCAGTTTGATAGTTATTTTGGTTGAATTTGGAAACTACCCTCATCACTTCTGTAGCGAGGTCACTTTTGTAATACTTATTCTAGTAACCTTTTTAGCAAGAAAATTCTTTCTTTGATCATCTTAATGAGTCTGTAAACTCAATAATTCTGAAGTACATTTTCTTCTTGCAGGTTCTTAATTGTCAGGATGCAGTGGTCTACATATTAGCACCGTTAAAATATGCAACTGTATACGGATGTTCGTAATCTTCAACTATAGTTTTTGGAGCTATTGGCAAAGCATGCGTTAAGACTTCTGTTACACTCAGTGTTTAGATTGTGTTTAGCTGGTTCCACAAGTGATAATCATCATCACCATGGGTCTATTTGATTGCAGCCCTTATTTGATGACTCCATTTTTCTGAGAAGCCGTCACTTTACAGAAAATCCATGCATTTTGGTGTGTACTTGCAGTAAAAGAAGGGGTATGTGTCTAGTTTTGAATTTGTGTTTACAAATGCTTCATTTATTTACCATATGTGAATAAAATGATGAGCAGAGAAAAGAACCCTGTATTCATTCCACTTCCGATTACGATGAAACTGATGTTTATCTACCCTGTTTATTTTATACGATATTGATGTTCCAGGATACTGGGGCAGTTAAGGTATGCTTTTTATAAGGGATCTATATTCATTTACAGTTAAAATTATTAAAATGGCGTGTTGGTTAAAAAAAGGTGATGTTGTTAAATTGGTTCACCACCCGCCAAAGAAGACGATCTTATAGAATAGTAATTCGTCCTAATTTCCAAAACAATGTCATAAAATAATAGTTTCAGGCTCATCATTTCCGCTTGATCAAACAAGGAAGCAATTGAATTATAAGTATGACAAATGTGTTTCCAAAGAATCCAAACTAGTCAATTTATTTGTACAAATCTTACATCCTAATTTTGTGTAGAACTATACATTTCTATCTTGTCTCTCATTCTCCATTGAAGCACTATTTGATACACATTCAAAACTTGCTTCCTTTAGAAAGGAAGAGCATTTAGGCATTACGTCCTCCACTGAAATTCACAATTTTTCTTTGGCAAAGTGAGAGCAATTAGGCATTCGGTTGGATAAGGGGACATGCCAACCAAGGAGCATGTTTCAGGCGAGTAAGGAAAAATAAAGAGTAATCTTGCCGACATTGATTTTACAGCTGGAATCTTGATGACACCTGCACATTCCCTTTGCTTTAAGTAGATTACGAAATCCTGGAACTGCAAAGATAAGATTAAAAGGAATGTTTAATTAATAACTATATAAAACTACTTGTCCTTAAAAACAGTAAACCAATATTCCCAAACACATAACCAGGTACCAGATTTGATGACAAAATGAAGTAATGATAATTGACTTTTCACCTCCTGGAATCACTGACCAATCATATACATGTATAAGAAATTGGTGGCAGTGCTGAAGAGGACTTGACAAAATGACAGAGTCATTGAACTATACGTATGTCTATCTCAATTTCTGTCATGATCTTCCCGAAAGTCAAAGATTTCTTGTAAAGAGTAATATGCTAGATATGTTGACAGATATCATGACTAGATCACTGCCACTATGGACTTGGTATCTTTTTGGGGAGGATCCCAATGCAGAATGGCTAAGCCGCCCAACAGCGCATGACATGATTTATCAACCCGCGAGATAAACCTCACCGAAAATCATAGCATAGTAAAATCTCTTAAGTCCACGACTCAAAAGGAAAGTTTTTGCTTACTATGTGAGATAGTAATAGATAGGTTTCATACTAAAGAAATACACCAGCAAGGGAGCAAGCCTTGTGAAACAAATGTATTTATATACCAAATGCATACAATTTGTATTTACCTTCATTGAAATTCAGAGGATTACTATAAGGTTGCTAATACAAACACTTAGAGCGACAGGAATATACTTTCAGAATTTTAGCCTGAGAAGTTTCCATGACTGCCATGGGAGAAATCCACCTGTGGCTGTGGATATACAAAAATAGTTCAGGAAATGAATGCTAAGCAAGCAATCAAGATGTCTATCTTATGGTTAATTGAACCTAGAAACCTCATCAGTTTAAAAGAAAGCCACTTTGTTAGTGTTGGAAGCACCAATTCTACCCAGCAGTTCAGATTATCAAGCTTATCTAAGTGAGAATCATTTAAACTTCTAGAAACAATAAGAAGAGAAAAAGATATCCATATGTTCATATAGATCCATAAGTTCAGCATTCACCAATTTCATGACATTAGGACCTACTAGTAGGATTATGGGAGCACTTAACAATCGCTTGCAACACTTTTCACTGACTCCTCCTCCTCCACAAACCTTGGCATTAAGCTTCCCTCCATCCAAATGTAAAGTAAGTAATACCGACCCAACAATTAAACACAGAACAAATCCACAAGCAACTAGATTGGACCCGAAAAATGGCAACCAACATGCCGCTATGTAGAATTGTACATATTTACCTTTGCTGGTTCCGGAGGAACTGTGTTCTCTGCTCTAATATCTCCCTCTTCCAGAGAGACATGCATTTCCAAGCTTTTTCTTTCAGCTCCAACTTTTGCAGACGGCTCAACAGTATCCAAGCATCCAGATAGTCCTCCAAACCTTACTTCCACTGCAATAACCTTCCAAGGAACTACCATCTCCTAAGTTGTCCTTGACCCCTCAAGCCGAATCTTTAACCACTTTCAGACCCACTATCGGTTTCTTCTTCTTCTTCTTCTTATCTTACAAAATCAATATAAGCAAAATTACATAACCCCAACATCAAAAAAAAATCAAAACACAGAATAGTAATTACCTGATTTCTCATCCTCCTCACTTCCTTGGTTCTTAAGTAAAATTGCTCTGTGCAGCACTCAATTTCTTATCCTTCTGACCACCATTAGAACACGAAGACCCCCTCTTCTTCTTCTCGTGCTATTCATTTTTGCAGTCTGAAGAACCGGAAGAACCCTTCTCAGAAGAAGAATAGGAGTTCTTAGAAATACAGAAAGATGATCCTCGGTGAACATTGCATCCCACCCTATTCTCGACGTCTCACCTTAGATCCTTCCTCCATTCTCTCTCTCTCTCTCTCTCCCCCAGGTCTCAGCTTCTCTCGGGTCTATTAGGTTAGTAACGTTAGTTACGTTAACCTCACCGAGGACTTAAATGGCATTTCAAAACTGATCTGATTCAACGAGTTGAAGCGTCCGTTTAGTTTAGCTTTTTCTAAATATGGCCAACTCGTTGACTAGATTAAACGTAAAGGATTTTATCATGTAGCTAACTCGTTTAGTTTAGCTTTTTCTAAATATGACTAACTCGTTGACTAGATTAAACGTAGGGGCTCATGAAAACAATAACGGGATTTTTCTGGGAAACTAAATGTCTTGGTTGATAGTTATTGGGTGTTTTAGTGACATAATAAATGTTTAAAATATTCTTCTACTAAAAAAACCTAAAAAAATAAAAACCTAATTTTAATTCGTTATCTTTTCTATCTCTTTCTTTTTTTCTCATCTTCCTGCTATTTTTCGTTTTTCATTTTTTATTTATTTATTTTTAATTGAAAACTTTTATCGATTAATCGTGATTCGAAAAGAAATAATCGACGATTAAATCTGGAGTAAAGATGCGAATAAAGAATGCTAATAAAAGTAAAGATAGCAGCAGTGATGATGATAATCAATGACAACACAATCAACAAATAGAAGAAAACACATGATCGTTTCAGAAAAGTGGTAAAATTATGTTCGTTCGCTGAGACTTTGTGAAGATTCGTTTTAGACCTAATTCTGAATTAAGCTAGAAAATAGAACAAGAATTTAAAAATATTGGGTAGAACTGGAACTCAGGATTCCACCAAAATCACTTCTGATTGATTTCTACAATGATTCTTTAACAATTATAGCTCTTTTATTGACTCTGTTTCTTTGCCAAAAGTAGATTTCTAAAGATTAACTTTAAATCACAAGCATGGCGCATCAAAAGTCTTAAGTCCCAGCATACACCATCAAACAAAATCACAACTAATTAAGAAAAATCATAAATCAATTAAAATTCAATGCGAAAGTCATTAAGAATCAAAAATAGTTATCATTCATTCATTCGTAGTGGTTGTGTTTAGCTCCTCATAATGTACACACTCTCAAAATATAAAAACATGGCTCAAAAGTGTGTAAAAATAATAAAAAAATAATAACACAGATGGTTCGCAACGGTATAACGGCGTTGCAAACCACTGTTCTCACTGTTACAGAGGAAAAGTGTTTCCAGCTGAAGATAAACGTTGCATATGCTAAGATATCCGTTGCAAATGGGTTGAAGAAATCGTTGCAGTTGAAGATAAACGTTACAAAGCTGAAGATAAACGTTGCAAAACGGTTGAAGAAACTGTTGCCTTTTCTCTATTCTTCACGTCTTCTTCAGCAGCAGCAGCACACTTTTTTTCCGTGATAATTTTTTTCTCCTTCTGTTGGCCTCCTGAGCTTGACCCAACCTCTCTCAATCTTTTCTGTACTTGAGACAACCTTTTTCAACACCACATGAGCAAAGAATCTCCAAGAGAATTCCTTCCTTTTTTTTCTCGGCCGAGCTCCCCCTCTCCCTGTTTTATTCGATCTCTTATGCTTTTATAGGTATCAGAAAACCTAATAGACTTTCCTTAACTGATAAGGACTCGAAAATCTATCCAAAACAAACTAAAACTCTTGTTAATCCGAATCAGAGAAGAATTCTCTTTTCCGGCTACAACTCTACTTTCACCCATTTTTTTTCGACGTGAAAAACTCTCTTTGACGTGTTGTGATCTTCTTTTTATTGTTTCTTCAATTTGGTAACTCAAAACCACCTTCAAATCCCTTAAAACTCGGTTCTCTACCTTATCAGGTAATTCTCACGCGTGAAGTAATAATTCCCGCCTTTTTCTGAAATTTGAATTCAAAAGGAGGGTGCACTTATAAATCTGATGGGTTCCTTTAGTAATTTATGTTGGGATCCTTTATCACTTTTCC
Source organism: Papaver californicum (assembly GCA_023531435.1). Taxonomy (NCBI): domain Eukaryota; kingdom Viridiplantae; phylum Streptophyta; class Magnoliopsida; order Ranunculales; family Papaveraceae; genus Papaver; species Papaver californicum. The sequence continues at coordinate 837,546 of JAJJMC010008838.1, forward strand.
CATGTGCCTTTATCAACTTTTTAAGACAATTTTTCCACAAATGTTTATTTTCCAAAAATATCTACAAGCACATAAAATAATACAATAAGTACCAAATTGAGCATTAACAAAATAGATAATTAAGGACAAATTAGACACAAAAATGTGTCTATCAACACCCAAGAGGGAATTGCATAATTTCAAACCCCTTAACAACAACCTTTTGTTTTTGAAAGTTTAATATATTAAAAAAAAAAACCAAAATTACAAGAGGTTGTTGATCCTGTTGGCTCTCTTTATCTTAGTGACATGAGCTGAGATATTGGTATCATCCAACAAGATGTTTTCACCACAAAGTGAATTAGATACCATTGGAATTAAAGAAATAGAATCAAAATCTAAAGCCGAAACAATAAAATTAGGCATATGTTTCCATTGTTCTTTGTCGGGCCCTTGATTCCTTGCCTTTTGTGCTAAATATCCACAATTGTATTATTGCATCTGTGATTGAAAAAGAAACCCAAAAATAACCACATGACTCCAAAATCCTTATACCTTCATATATGATGGCCTGGTTTCTCCATTGAATTGAGTTGGACTGACTTTTTGCAAAATCAATGATTCCTTTATAATCTCCTTCTATCCAGAAACTGTTGTAGTCCAAGTCTATAACCCACTTTGCTGCTTCTAGAAGTGTTAGTGCCTCTGCCTTTTCAGGGATGGAGGCATAGAAGGCCCCAAATCCAACTTGGATAGCAGCACCTGTATCAGTACGTAGAATTAGTCAATAACCTGCAAGTATAAAGTTAATCTTAAATTGGTTTCTATTGGGTGGTTTCCATTTGTTAAAGCTATTATGATTCTGAAAAGTCTGTGTAGTAAGTATGCTTCCTGTGTTTAGAGGTTGACTACAACTAGTATCAGTTGAGGGCTTTTTGAGTAAGGATGTGGACCAAAAGTTTAGATGTCTTATGACAACCAAAGAAATATGTAAACTAGTTTTGGATTTTTGCTAGAAAATCCTCATGCACCTTTATTTCCAAGTAAGCCATCACTTTGTAGCAACAATTTCAATTACAATATTGTCAGATTTTCCTGCAATCCATATAGAAAACAGATTCATAAAAAGGGTGTCTCCAAAAAGATTAAAATCCAATCCTGTTAGAGGTGGAAGCATCTAAACAGATTTAGCAAAACAACAGTAAAAAAAAGATGCTTCAGAGATTCAAAATGATGGTTATAAAAAACACAATGCATGTTAACAATGTCTATGAATTTGTCCTAATTTTTTTTCTTACAGATAATGCATTATGAATGCATTTCCACAAGAAAATCTTAATTCTCTGAGAGACATTTAATTTCCAGAATCTTTCCAGAAAGCAGTTGTAGCTTTATTGATTTGGTCTGGGACATCATTCTGTAGATTGGCATACATAGATTTAACTGTAAACTGACCATTCTTAGTCAGTAACCATCTTAATGTGTCTTTTTTCAATGTTCCATTGTTGTTTAAAAAGAGTTTAATCTTTAGAATTTTATCTGAAAGAAAAGAAGGAAAGTTATTTCTAACTTTATCTGAGTTCCACTTCTGTGTAGTTGAGTCAATTAACTCAGCTACAAGTGTTAAAGTATTTAATCTAAATCCACATAATGATTCTAGTGTTTCATCAAGACCTGGAATCCATTTATCTGACCATATATTTATCATTTCCTTATCCCCTACTTTCCAACAAATGAACTTATGAATAAGAGATACACCTTGCATAATGCATTTCCAAATCCATGTTTCATTATAATGTTTTCTTAGTATTAAAAAATGTTGTTGTTCTAAAATATTTATCCTATAAAATTTTAGACCAAAGAGCCTTTGGCTGTGTAGCTAATCTCCGGGCCAATTTTTCTATCATAGCTCTATTCATTTTATTAGCCTCTTTAAAACCTAATCCTACCAATGCAACTAGTTTGCACAAGAAATCAAAGCATTTCAGGTAACAACCTTTTACATTCATTTTCTTTCCCTACCAAAAATCTCCCTGGATTGCATTAATCCTTTGAGTAACCTTTTGAGGGAGAATATCACATCCTATTTGATATACTGGTAAGCTAGTCAGTACTGATTTATTCAAAACTAACCTACTAATCTAAGATAAAGATTTACCATTGAAACTATTTACTTTGTTTTCTAGTTTTTGAACTATGGAATCAAATTTTTTTATCTTAGAATTGTCAACAAATAATGGTGCTCCTAAGTAGGTATCAGTAATATCTATTTTCTTGATTCTTAAAAGTCTAATCATCATTCTGTTATGCCTATGGTGAATTTTATTACTAAAGAAAACTCCAAATTTGTTAAAGTTTGTTAACTTCCTTAAGCTAAACTAAATTGGTTTATAATATTGAGCAAATTTTTACAGTTTATCAGACTAGCTTTTATGAACAAAAGACAATCATCTGCAAGAAAAAGAGATGACTGACAGATTAAGAATGCCTAACAATTTTGATCCTTGTTATTTTTTTATCTTTTTCTCTAGCTAATAGCAATCTGGAAAAAGCTTTCATGCAAATTAGGAATAGGTAGGGAGATAGAGGATCTCTCTGCCTTAGACCTCTAAAAGGGGTAAAAAAATCACCAGGGATTTTATTTAACAGAAGTGCTATTGATGCAGTGGACAAACATTATGATATCAAGCTACACCAATCTTTGCTAAAACCAAAAGCTAACATTATCTCATTTAGAAAAGCCCAACTGACCATGTCGAAGGCTTTCGACATATCAATCTTTACTCCTTGTCCTCCATTCTTGTTTTTCATTGTCTTTAGGGAATGAATTACCTGATGGGCCACTATAATATTGTCTTCTATTTGTCTAGATGGTGTGAATGCAGACTAATAAAGGGATATCATTTTATCAAGATATTTTTTGAGTCTATTGGCCAATAATTTAGATAAGATTTTATAAGGAGTGTTACTCAGACCTATGGGGCTAAAATCATTTGGCTTTTAGGCTGTTTTATTTTAGGAATAAAGAAGAGGAAAGTTTCATTCAGTTTTGGATTTATTGTTTTAGTTTTGAAAATATCCTGAATTAGTTATACAATTTGGCCACTTATCAATTCCTAATTATGTTTAAAAAGGCTTACAGGGAATCCATCGGGCCCTGGTGATTTATTTGATTTCATAGATTTAACTACCTCCCAGATCTCAGTCTCACTAGGTATAAACATTAACTCTTTGTTTTCATATTCAATTGTGACTATCGGAATTAGATTCAAAAGTTTATGATCTTTCGATGTATGAGAGGATTTAAACAAATAAGCAAAACGAGTTTTTAATTGGTCAGCAATTTGATGGTGTTCAGAAACAACCTTCCCATTCTGGTTAACCAAGTAATCTACCTCATTTTTTTCCCTTCTTTTCAGAGTTTATTATGAAAATATTTGGTGTTTTATTTCCCCTAGGTTTACTATGTTATCCCTTAATAATTTTTTGGTTATTGATTCTTGAATGTCATATAATTTTCCAGTTCTGAAGTTTTAATGTTGATGTTTTCTTGTTTAAGAGGATTATTTGAGTTCATAGCATTTAGATTCTGTAACTATTTTAGATTTTTTGTATTTTCCTATCTAGTGCTCCAAAAACAAACTTTTTCCAGTAAGCTAAATTTTCTCCCAAAATTTTAAGATTTTGAATCACTACTTATGTTAAATCTTTTTTAGAAGTATCCCAAGTATTATGAATCAGATCTAAGCAAGATTGATCTTTGAGTCAAGTGTTAAAGAATTTGAGAGGTATATCAAGACATGCACACTTGAATTTAACAATTTCTGGACTTATAGGACTATGATCAGATCCTATATGAAGTGGATGTGTCAAAACAGAATCAGGATTCCTAGTTAGACAATCATTGTTAATGTAAGCTTTATATAACCTTTCATATATGTTTCTGTGACCTTCTCTCTGATTATTCCATGTGAAGTTATTACCTTTAAATCCTAAATCAAAAAGTTCTGCCCTATCTAATAGCCTTTTGAAAGGCTCAGCTTCCATGCTATTAAAAGGCAGTCCTCCCTCTTTCTCACTTTGGTCGGTAATTTGGTTGTAATATCCAATTATCACCCAGGCCATGTTATTATGAGATATTTTACTACCTATTCTTCTAAAAAATTCCAAGAATCAATTTTATTAGGCTTATGTGGGTTACCATAGGAAGCAGTTATCAGTCATAATTGTTCATTGAAGTTTATTTTAACTAAGACATTAATCATGTTATTGTTTCAGTGAACAATTTCAAAATGAAAGCCAACCATAGCCAAACCCCCATCTTTGCCTATGGGTTCAACTAGATGAATATTAGGTAAACCGGATAGACTTTTTTCATTAGATCGTTTGGTGATCTAGTCTCAGAGAAGAAAAGAACAACAAAATGTTCAAACTTTATTAGTTGTTCTAAATGTTGATGTATTTTTTTATTACCACATACCTGGGTATTCTAGGAAATGATTTCCATATTTTCTGATGATAAAACAAAAGTTCTAAAAGGAGCAGATCTTAACTATAAAGCTAAAAAATGTTATATCCTAGATTAAGACAAGTATTTCAGTATCAAGTAATTCTAATACTACCTAAGACTTAGATAATCACAATAACAAAGAGCATTAAAAATAAATCAGCAAATTCATTTAAGAACACGATGTGATAGAAAGGAGAAAGAAAGGAACTTGAGGCTCTCTGTTTTCTTCTTTGGTAGACTTCATCAATGCTTTGATCTTCTCATCAAAAGGAATTGTTGCAGCCGAAACAGAATCAGATTTTTTTACAAAAGACTCGTACTGATTAAAATTTTCACTAACCAAAAAATCTCATGTCGATGGAGAAGCAGTAGGAGTAAAAAAAGGTACATCATATCATTTTTTGTTTAGAAGAAACAGTTGATTCCTCCGAAGAGGAAGAAAAAGAAATAATGAAAAAAATAATTGATAAAGCCTTAATAACCAATATAAGGGTATGAAAAGATTCATCCGAGGATGAAATACAAATTGGATCCAAAGCTTGAGCAGAAACATTGACCAAATTGAAAGGGGAACAGATTGATGTACTTCATTTACTAAAAAACCATTTTCGGTAGTTTGAAAATCCCAATTTGAGATCTCTCAATAATCAGGTAAAAGTGAAAAAATAACTTAGGAGAGATATCAGAGGACCTTCTTTTGCCCAAAAAATATTCCGGAAACTCATCCGTATCCGAATCGTGTCCATCCAGGCTCGGTCCATCCCCATACTCTCTATTGGTCCTAAGCTCATCAGTAGGATCGGGTCCATATAAGATGTCTAGGAACTCATATTGATCAACCATTCTGGTTGCATCAAACACTGGAAAACAAAGAGAGAGGAATATATCCAGATGACATAGATGTATCAGACAAGCACGCCGAGTCAATTTGATCATCGAAAAGAATTTTAAATTCATCCTCCCAACTTTGGGATTCTTCTTCTAAGTCAGATTCTGGACCTATATCATAAATTTCCTTTAGAAGAAATTTTTTACTTATTATGCAGTTCTCTTGAACATGTCCTAGCCTATTGCAATGAATGCAAACACTACAAGGAATGTTAATGTACATGAAATAAAAGATTGATTCATGGTTTGAACCCACTTTAGCTCTTACATAGTGTTTAAGTTGGCGCTCAATATTTAGCTCGACCTTAACCATTACAGTCTCTCCATTTGAAGGAATTGCATACATATGGTAGATTTTAGAAACTCTTCCTAGCTTAGAACCTATTTGGGTTATAATGCATTCATGGTAATGAAAACTCTGTAAGTTCAAAAGTTGAACCATGCTGTTGTGTATTTTAAACTTTTCTTACCAAACATGCGCCCAGGGGTCCAGGAACACAAAGGGAAAGCATCCCCATAAACATGTCAAGGGCCACTGACCAGTACCACAACAATGTGTTCCCCATTTAAAAACTCTATTAAAAAGTAATTTTTCTCTAGTTTTGTTAATGAAAATTTAATGTTAGGACCCCAACTGTATTTTAAAACATTTTTTAACATTCTAGTGTCATAACTCGAAGAAGAAAAAGCCCTTCCAATCAAAGAGTTTTCACAATTTACATTTAAATAAACAAAATGAATCGGACCTAATTCAGCAGGAGACGAATCTTTAGAGGAAGCTCTCGTAATAATTGATTTCACCAAAACTTTGTTGGATTCAACAAGTAAAGGATTTGGAAGATTCATTTCAGAAAATGGAATCACCTATAATGATGCTTAAACTAGGGGAAAAAACAGAGACCCAATAGAAGATCTAGAAGCGTTAAAGGATTAGAAAACAAAAGAGATATTTTTAAGAGAAAACCATTAAATGCTCCCACTATAACATAGGAGAAAACTGAATTGGTTAGGAACTGTAAATAAAACAGGTAGATTCATTTCATAAAATAAAATCACCTGTAACGAATGCTTAAACTAGGAAAAAAAAACAGAGACCCAATAGAAAAACTAGAAACGTTAAAGGAATAGAAAAGAAAAGAGAGATTTTTAGAAAAAACAATTAAATGCTCCCACTATAATATAAGAAAAAACTGAACTAGTTAAGAACTGTAAATAAAACAGGTTCGAGAATATTCTTTTATCTTATAGATAAGCAGACGAAAAGGATGAAACTCTCCCTAAAAACCCACCGGTTAAAAGATATTTCCCCCAACCTGTGGGGCATGGTCTCTCCAACTAGTGGCATGGATATAAATAACTATAAGTCGCGGTTGTAAATAGTGATTGTTAATAGTTAATAACCACTCCCACTATTACTTCCGTACTTTTAGTTCCGACAAAGTGAACTAGATAAAAGGACTAAAGAAATTTTTTTAGAGAAAATGTTTAAAGCGCACGTGTCAAAACCTTATGTGAAAAAACTGTAATAATTAATTAATTAATTTTAAAACTGAAATATTGTTTGGAAAAGTAACCGTTGAGAACGCTATTTGTAATTTTACAGCATTATCTTATTTATACTTATTATTTTCACACAGTTTTTGATATATGACCACTTTCCCATTACGAGGCCAATTTTGTCTCCAAACCGGAAAGAGTTTGATACCTTATTTACATGAAAAAAATTCTTCTTAACAGGTACTCAACAAAAGACGAAAGAGGTTAAGATAACTAAGTTTAGGGCTGAGTTGGATTGACAGCTGAAAATGTGATTTTTAACCTTTATTTGAGATTCTATCAAGATAATGAGGATATCCGTGTGTTTTTAAAATTGTTGATAAGTGCATAATTTATATAATTTTAGTGTCAAATTCATATTAATATTGCTATAATTCTTGCATATTACTTGTTATTATGTTTGTTTTCTATCTTACGTCTTATATTAGATGAATCATCGGATCAAAAAAATGGCTACAAAAGTGCTAAGAAAATGGAGTCTACAAATGAACTCGGAATTTGTTTGAACCCCAAATTCTTCACCTCTATATTGAAGAGAATTGAAAGACGAAGTCAACGCAAAAAGAATGAGATTATTCCGACATCGGACGAAAAAGTTATGGGAAAAACGAGTTTTGGAAGATTTTTGAGTCTACAGAGAAAAATTCAAATAAATCGAAAAGAGAAAGGTTGGGATACCGCAAAAATCGTCCAAATTCTTCTTCGAAGTATATAGTGAACGAATGGTAATAGGATGCTCTTGTGAAATAAGAGTAATTTGTCCAATAACTTATCATTTTACAGAGAAGAATAATCAGGTAAAACTCGTGTCAATCTCTACAGTACTTGAACCCAAACCAGCAAACCACAAACAAAGCTATGCCAGTAAAAAGAATCTCACATAAGGAAAGGAGAGAATCGCATAAAAGCGAAAACACTAAACCAAATTAAAAACAAGAACACAATGAAATGCACCTTCACAAAGTGTTTACAAAGTTGTAAGATGCTAGCATGTATATGAAGAACGAAATATATGAGTTTTTCCAAACCACAATGAATTGTTTTGGTCATGTGATTACGCAAGGGTGCATGCATATGGACTAGATAATGTGGAGGCAATCATGGATTGTCTTAGCTGCCCAAAGAAGTTAGAAGAACTTCGTTCTTTCTTTGGTTTAACTAGTTATTACTGGCGATTCATAGTTGGTTATTCGAAGAAAGTATCACTCTTGACAGATTTGTTGAAACATGACAAGTCTTGGGCATGTACTGAAGAGTGTCAACTATCGGAGTGCGAAAGGAAGCGGTCCACTTGCCTGACTATGAATTACCATTTGAATTCCATATTGATGCTTCAAACCGTGCTATTTGGAGGAGTCTTGATGCAATAAGGTCATCCAGTTTCTTACGACAGTCGTAAGCTTAATGATGTCGAAGGCCGGTATATTATACACGAGAATGAGATGTTGGCAGTGATATATTTCCTTAGGGTATGTCCTTATTATTTTTTGGGTACTTACTTTGTCGTACAGACCGATAATGTGGTCATTATCTATTTCACCACTCAAAAGAACTTGTCGCTATAACATGCGAGATGGCGAGTTGTTTGAAGAGTTCAATGTGAAGATTGTGAATAAGCGAAGGAGGCTTAATTATGTACCTGACGAGAAGAAGATGTGGAACTGTAGGGCTGTCAACGGATTAAATTCCGTCGGATTTTAACAAATCCGTTAAGGTTAAGGTTAAGGATATCGGAATTCCGGAATCCGATAAAATCCGACGGATTCTAGAAAACCCAATCCGATAAGGTTAAGGTTAAGAATATCGGAATTCCGGATTTTTCCGATAAAATCCGAATTCTGGGTAAAAAAAATAAAATAAAATTAAAATGACTTCTTCTGACTTCATACACATTCAAAATGTTCTAAAACAGAGTTCAGTTCAGTCTCTCAGTCTCACACATGAAAAGAAAATACAAAGACAACCCATAAAAAGTCACAAACAAAGCAAAAGAAATAAAAGCAAATGGCAGCGCTCTTGCTTGGCTGCTTGCATGTTGTTGCATCAACTTCAGTCTTCAATTTCCATATCTGCAAGCATTAGTACACAAATATTTAAAATCAATCAGAAATCAGAAGAACAACAATTGAAACTATGAAAAATTAAGGATAAAGCAAAGGAAAATTTTTTTAACCTGGATCAAAGAAGTCTGGCAACCAATCACTTAGACAAAGCAATGCTTGGACTAATTCTGGATCTAATGAAGTTCTATGTGTTGTAAGAACCCTACCACCATCACTAAACATGGATTCTGATGCCACACTAGTCACTGGAACAGCCAAAACATCTCTTGCGATCTTTGCGAGAGTTGGGTACTTAGGGGCATTTAGCTTCCACCAACTCAATATATCAAAGTTAAACTCATCTTGGGGTGACAGAGATGGAAGAATTGGTTCTTCTAAGTACTTCTCCAACTCAGACTTCTGAACACCATCTTCATCATTTTCCATCATAAACTCAGCATAATCTGGGTTAGTTGTACTTGTACCTCAGCTGCTTACATCCATGGTAGAGACAGAGTTGCCAAAGAAATCAGGAGCTGCAGTGCTGCTTTCAGATTCATATGCATTGAAAAGTTGGCTCAAGTCTGTTTTGAATTTCTCAAACTCATCTCCATAGTTATCAAAACCATACAATTTCTTATATGTGTACTTTACCCATTTTGCCTTGTACCTTGGATCTAAAACCACTCCAATGCTCATAACCAAATTGCAGTCACTCCAATATGCATTAAACTTTTCTCTCATTTTTAACCCCATTTCTTTGATATAGACAAAAGAACTATCTTCCCAACTTTTGATGCATTTGTTAACTTCATACACCCCATTATAATACAAGTTTGCAGTTGGATACTTAATCCCTGCAAACTAATTTGAAATATCATTAAAAACCTCTAAACAATTACAAATTACTTTTCCTTGTTCCCACTGCTGTCTAGATGGAAGAAGATTGAAATCAAGATCAAACTCATTTAGTCTTTCAAAACCTTCTTGAAGTGCAATTGCATTCTTAAGCATTAGAAAAGTGGAGTTCCACCTTGTGTCCACATCTAAACTAACTGACTTTCCAGACAATCTACATTGTGTCAATGCTGTTTCAAACTTTTCTTTCCTAGCTTGTGAAGACTTAACATATTTAACACACCCTCTAATACCCTCTATAAACTCTGCAGCTACTTTCATGCCATACAATACAATCAAATGTAGTATGTGGTTGCTACACCTCATGTGAAAAATTTTTCCTTCAAGCAATATACAATTCTTACCATCTAGCCAACTAATCAGATTTCTCATCATAACGCCATTCGCACTAGCATTATCAGCAGTTAAAGCAAACAATTTCCTATCTATGTTCCATTCCAAAGTGCAAGTTTTGATAAAATCTGAGAGAACATCTCCGGTATGTGGTGATGGGACTACAATGTAAGCTAAGGTTTTCTTCTGCAAATTCCACTTATCATCTATAAAATGGCATGTCACACAGCAATAACCATCTTTAGTATGTTTGGCAGTCCACATATCAGTTGTAAGACTACATTTGAAAGTCAAATTATCCAATTGTAGTTGCAATTCAGCTTTCATTTCAATATAACACCTCATTAGATCTGATCTAACTGTATTCCTAGATGGTATTTTAGCAGCAGGGTTCAAAGACTTACAAAACTCTCTAAAGTAGACATGCTCAACCATGTTAAGAGGGTAATCATGCTTAGCAATCATTTTAACAATGCATAACCTAGTAACATTTGGATCATACTTCCAATTAACTATTTTAGTTGCTTGGTTACCTGCTTTTTTCATTGTTGTAGAAATCTTCATCTGTCCTGGCTTGTTTTCTTCTTTCTTGGGGCAGATTTTTAGATGAGCAGACAAGCGGCTAGTTCCTTTTTCACTACATGCTTCAATTACCTTTCCACAATGATGACATTTACCTTCAACGACAGCCTCATACTCATCCAACTTCCCTTTTACAAGCCTTTTAGTAACTTTCCTTGTAAATTCATCCCATACCAGTGACCTTGTTGTTCGCAATTTTTTCATTGCAGCAACAATAATTGGATCATCTTCTTCTGCTTCAACTGCTGGTCTCTTACTAGAAGGTGTTGAAGCAGTTGTTGAACATCCAACACTTTGTTCTCCTAGTTCTTGTTGTGAACAATTTGGTTGACTGCAGCTTGGGGTTCCAACTTGATTGGATTCTCTTTGAGACATTCTGAAAAAAAAAGAACAAAGTATTAGAGGACCAAAAAATAGTTAGAAGAAAAGATTATACAGTTTTGTGGTGCCTTAACAAACATGGTCGAGCAGAATTTGTTACCTAGAATGATATCAGCACATGACTAACATCTTACCAACATGTGAAGAATTTCCTAGACAGGAATATTTCATGATATCCATGTATAAATACATAAACTCTTTTTCTTTCCTTTTTTAACGATTCAAATGACCTCTTAAACTTGCACTAAACCAATTTTCATAGTCTGTAGAGAATAATATCAATGAACCTGAAAACAACCTGACTCACTGGAGTAAGAAATTAAAAACTTAGTATTACTCATGCACTGTTTGCACTTAAGTATTACTCATGCACTGTTTGCACTTAATGATATTTATACTCTTATGATAATCAACTGACAGGAACAGTCAGTGCAAATGAGATGCTAATCCTTGATAATGATGTATTTAAGAATCCCACAAATATTTATTTACTTGACTAAGAAAGAAAGGGCTTTTGTGCTTAATCAAACATCTGGAATTCAATCCTCTTTGTGAAGGAGTCAGCGATGGAAGAGTAATAAACCAATGGAACACATGCATAAAGTATTTACCAGATTCTGCTTAGAGACTACATACAATTTACAAAACACTCTTGCATATGCACAAACATTCAAGTAGATAGAGATTTTGATACAGTGGATAGTGGATATTAGGAAAGTGATTAAATGAGGGATACAGATTAAGTGAATCTTAATTTGTAAACATTCTTGCATACAGTTGATTTTGATACACTCTTGCATACAGTGGATAGAGATTTTGATACAGTGGATGTTCAAATATGCAGTCACTAAGCTTACCACAATACCAACTAATAATGAAGCATTGTAAAGTGAATCTTAATTTGTAAACATTTATAACTCTTTTACTACATAATTCACATACAACTTCAGTAATAATATGTAAAGTGAATCATAAATCAAATCAAGGAGTTGAACTGCAATTCCAAAATATTCAAACTGAAAATGGGATTTCATAAAAGTCCACCTCAAGAACTACATATTCAAACTGAACCCTGAATTATGAAAGCAAAGTACAACAACCTAGTCAATAGTTACAATCTGAGATTTTGAAAATGTCTCATGAAGGTCAATAGTTTTCCTATCACTGAACCAAGATGAGGAGATGCCACAGTAACAAAATGTCTCATAAATATAAAACAAAAACAACTAAACAAGCATGCATCATACATGAATCATGATAGTTACCCCTTGAACCAAGATGAGGAGATGCCACAGTAACAAAATTCATACCCTAATGTTGCTAACAGATAACTGAAACCTAAAAATCATCACACGATTCACACCCATATACTGAAAACAGAAAACAAATCAACACCCATATACTGAAACCTAAAAATCAAGTTAATCAACACACCCAATCGAAACCTAAAAATCAAGTTAATCAAATTACTGAAAACTTCCCAAATCACAAAACAAAAAAGAAATAAAAATTACCTGGTTGAAGTTTAGATGAAGGAAAAGAATCAAGACTAGAGATTAGATCAGTGGGACTGGGGAGAGCCTCCAATCGCCTGTAGCTCTGACTTGAAGAGTGAAGACTGAAGAGAAGACAGAAGAGAGACTTCAGAGAGAGTTTCAGACGAAATCCCGAAAGAGGAAGCTGCTGCCGCTGCTGTGAAATGTAATTCAGGGTGCAAAATTCCGAAAAATCCCATAGGTTATCGGATTTCGGATTTTAACCTACCGGATCCGTTAGGTTAACGTAGCAAAATCCGATAGTCATTCCGATTCCGGAATCCGAAATCCGATAAATCGGATAAAATCCTATAGGATATCGGATTGTCGGAAACGGATTTCGGAATTCGGATGTATATTGACAGCCTTATGGAACTGTATATGAAGACCTATTTGGTTTTTCAATAAAACAAACGAAAAGGCATAAAATAACTAGGTTGTTGTAACCTTTGCCGATTCCAGACAGACCTTGAAAAGGTATGTCAATGGACTTTATAAATGGACTGCCTAAGGTGCAAGGCTATAGTACATTTTTCCAAGTATGCAGTATTTATTCCATGCTCTCATTCCTGCAACGTAGACGTAGCAGCGATCCCTGTTTTTCAAGATTGTAGTATAGTATATATTGGGTCCACCTGAAGGCATAATGATGAGGGATAGAGATTCACAGTTTACTGGAATGTTTTGGATAACCTTCTTCGGATTGCTTGTATCTGAACTAAAATTTTCTACTTGCAATCATCCTCAGACCGACAGTCTCACAAAGAGAGTGAAATCATTGCGAGAAGAGTATTTGTGTCATTATGTGATTGCAAGCCAAAGTAATTGGGAGTCTTTGATGGATACATGCAAATTTTGTTATAATCTGCACAAGAGTTCATCTACGGAGATGAGACATTTCGAGTTAACGAAGGGACCTCAACCTTTAACCCCTCATGAGGTGACTAAGGCGAAGAAGAAAGGCTCATGTCCAGTAGCATATTGTTATGCAAGGTTAAAAACTGAAATGACTGAGTAATCGCGTGATAATTTGTCTAAGACTGATAGAACTACATTGTGAAAGATGAATCAGAGAAGAATAATGTTTCTTATTGATGTAATTTTAAAGTGGTAAATAAAGATTCGTTACTCAGACTTGTGAAGATTGATTTTAAATTTAATTTCTAAAACTAAAAGTATGAAAACTCAAATATTTTTTATAAAGTTGGGAGAAAACTGAGACAAGGATTCCACTATTTTCCAATTTCAAAGTGATAATAATTTTAATCATGCAATTCTAACATTTTAATTTGATTCTAAATCATTGCAAAAATAGATTTTCAAAACAACAACTGTATAACAAAAGCATGGAGCATCTAGGGACCTAAGCCATGGCATGCACCATCTAACGGAATCACAATTGCTTAACAAAAATCTTTTAAATCAATTTTTAACCAAGGCAATTAATCATAAATAAATTGGATAAATTAATTAAATACTTACCACATAATTGTTGGAAAAGTAGCTTCCTCCATAGCCTCAAAGATGAAGTTTAGCTCCTCATTGTAATGGCAAAATCCTCAAAAATCATTTTTATAACTCAAAAATTGCTTACAATAAGAATAGAAATGCTCACAGACACCTTGATACGTTTATAAGTGTTGCTGTGAACACCTCACACCGTTACAGAAGGTATTTCGAATGAATACGCAACAAGAAACAATTTTCTGTTGCGTTTTGAATTAAGTACGGACCTGTAAATGAACGACAGTTTGAGTGTGTAGTATGCTTCGTGTTCTTCCTTAGTAGCAGCAGAAATTTCTTCGTCTGTGTACGTTTTTCTTGGCTGTTCACTTCAATTCTAAGCTTCCCAATCGTTTTCTCCTCTTCCCTGGACCTCTATGGACTCTTATACATAGAGTACAACCACAAAACAACCCCAAATTACGTCCAGAACTTACTTAAATTCTTGGCAAAATTCTTCCCGTGAAAAGCAATTTTCTTTCCTGATTTCGATTGATTTTGATTCTTGATTGCTATAAGAGGAATCAACTTGATCTCCTTATCTTTTATAGTTCTTTCCCAATAATTCTAGCTTCCAAAGTTAAGGAATTTCCAAATTTAAAGCTTGTTTCGAAATTCCCGTGAAGTTTCCTAATTTGCTGTTACGTGAAAAAGAAATTTTTCTTCCCGCCCAAAACGTGAATTCAAAATGTTGGGTGCCTTTAACTTGGGTGCCTTTATCCAAAGAGTGGGTGCCTTAATCCAATGTGAAGGTGTCTTTAACATTTCTCCAAAAACACCTACAAAGAAATAAAAAACCATAATAAATACAAAATAGAGTACCAACAATACATATAATTGAGATCAAATCAGACACAAAAATGTGTCTATCAAATACCCCCAAACTTATTATTAGCTAGTCCTCGAGCAAATCTAATCTAGAAAATAAAATCCTAACTCACTTTCGCAGGAATCGCGACTACATTTAGCATATGTAATAAGCCATTAAACCCCTAGGTGTCCCTAGTGGACGAGTTTTGTCTCGTGAGGGTTTACAAGAGGTATACCTACAAAACCTTTACTCCAGATTTTAGCGACTCGTGAGCGATTAAGGATAGACACTAAACAAGCTATTTAGTTGGATTACTCAATTCTTCGCTATGGGAATCATTACCCTATATGAGTCCAATTGCTGTATGCGAGTGTTTACTCAAGCATACTAAAATTCATATATAAGACAACAGAGCTCTACTCAGATAATCGTTCGACCTCAAGGCTCAGAATCTATCACAGTTCAATCACATGAAAAGATTTAGAAGATGAACATGGAAAATATGAAGGTTGCACATGTTGACTAAGGTGAACGGTGTTTTCCATATCTGTCTGAAGGTCATTACCAGGATGACACCTAATGAATTTGAGATACGCACCCACTGTTCTTAAATCTTATACTAATATCAATTCAACTGGTCTATACTCGAGTTCACCATGGATCCTGCATTCCACGCTTGCTTAGGCGACGGAGACAAGGAGAACCCACACAAATTTCTAACAATGATTTTTTTTTTTCTACTATATTTTTTTTTCATATATATATATATATATATATATATATATATATATATATATATATATTTTCATAATAATGGTGCTTGATCTCAAAACACTCTATTTCATCCCGACGCCGATAACAATTTGATGCTGGGCCCCACCAAATCACTTAGAGAAACACAAATTTGCAAAAGTAAAAACAGAAAGTGATATGGTAGTGATAGACTCCGAGATGTGGTGACAACTATCATGTTATTTCTAACACCTGTACTCTGTCCTTTTATGAATAGACCCTTTCACTGGGTACACCAATTCCTATAGAAAAAGAGCTAAGTTTCCATCTACCTAGAATGGTTAGTGTCACCCTGAAGTGTTCACAAGTTTCTAAATTCTAGAGCTTTATTATTCGACTAAAAAGTTTCTCCCTTACCCCCAAACTTAAATCAAACAGTGTCCTCAATGTTTCTAAAGATGAATGATTAAGAGCATGAACAAGGAGAAACTGTTACCAATCGAAGGAAAAGAGCTAAGGAAAGATATTACCGTGTCGCATGAACATGGTTACCTCCCAGGAAGTGCTAAGTTTAAAGTCTTCAGCCAGACTTAGAAAGAATTAGTCACCTCATAAAATCATATAGTAATAGTCGGAACAACTGTGGGTCATCTGAATCGAATAGGGCTATCACAAATAAGAGGAAACAACAACAAGCCAAGAAAATGAACAAACCGAGCACACCCTTATTTAGTTTTCTATTTACGACAACTACTTCTAGATGTGGTTCAGGTTCAGGCTCTATAACAGGATCTAGATAAAATATTTTCATGGGCTGGATCTCCTCGTAGACAGGATCAAAAGAATCAGGTTGTAGAGTCTGGAATAACTCAAATAAGAACTTAGAAGCACATAATAATAACCTGAATAATTGTGGATCCTTAAAGTCAATCAAATTTGACTCACACAGTTGACTACTATGAAGGTGGTCATTTTTAAACAAATGTGTCGATTCTAATCTCCTAAAATAATTAGGCTTGGTCTCAAAACTTAATAACTGACACATTTGAAATTCTAACGTTCCCACATATGGATGAAAACATTTTGGTGGGAAAACAAATTTAATCTTGGTACTACTGCCTAGGTAAACCACATCGACCAGAGGATGGGTTTCTATCAACTGAACTTCTTTCTGGACATCAACAGGCTCAGGGAATCTAGTTTGAAGATTATCTTGTAAAACGGTAGATGTACATATATCAAGTCCCAAGTTAGGGAAAGGTAAAGCACATGGAGAATGATAGTCACCCCCAAACTTAAAGTTTTTGGTGTCTCTAGATAGACCAATCACAATTTCCCTAATTTATCGTCAGATTCCCAAAAATGGTCAATTTCTTCTTCTAGGTTATAATCCGTTGGTGCATCCTCACTCATATTTAAAATCTCTACGAGTCTATCGTCTTCATCAGAGACTATTGTCTTCGAGTCGTCAGACTCCAAATCACTAGTCTTAGGATAAACCCGTTCCTCTAAACCATTATTGATTTCAAAACAAGAAATTTCTACATTGTCTAGACCAGTGGTATCTCTAGTCAAATCCTCTTCCTTTTGAATAGGTGAATAATCATTAAAGTTATTTGAATTTGAACTATAAATAACATTCTCATCGTGAAACACAACTGGATTGACAATTTCTTGATCACTCTGCTCGTATATTTCAAGTTCTTCACCAATACTATCCTCATCATCATAATAATATGAAGATGTTTGAACCTCGTC
Source organism: Papaver californicum (assembly GCA_023531435.1). Classification (NCBI taxonomy): domain Eukaryota; kingdom Viridiplantae; phylum Streptophyta; class Magnoliopsida; order Ranunculales; family Papaveraceae; genus Papaver; species Papaver californicum. Next base: position 855,075 of record JAJJMC010008838.1, read on the forward strand.
TAAATAAGTAGTGTTACCCATTCTATCCTCGTCCTCTTGACCTGGTGAAAAACTATCAGGGGTAGCACTATATTGGGACATAAGATTATTTAGTTCAATCTGGTTCTTCGCAGCCATTTCTTTCGATCTTAATCGGATTATCTCATACTCTTCTCTCCTCTTCTTGCTATCCTCATCGAATTGCTTTGTACTTTCAGCTAGCTGCTTGAGGGCTTTTTGTAGAGGTGTAATAGGTTCATGATGAGTGCTAGGTTGCATTTTCTCTAAGGTATCTCTCCAAGACAAATATCTCGAATTTTGCTCATTTTCATGTTCATAAGACGGGTGTATGTATGAATAGTAATTGGGATCACCCTGGTATGAGTAATAACCTCTAAAAGGTTGATGATGGTCCCGATTACTATCCGCACCATGTTGATAGTACTGATAATGTCTATTTTGAAATTCAGTCTGATATTCATTGTATTGGTCCTCATAATACCAGTTCGACATTTTCTAACAAAAAGTTCCTAATAAATTTACAAAAATCTAAGAAAATAAATCCTAACAGGAAGGGGTTCTAAACATACACAAACAAGGCCGACTCAACCAAATCAAACCTATTGAATCTAGCAAACAAAAAGCATGATGGCTCTACTTAGATTGTTTCTAGACCAGCTTCTATTCTTTCGAAAGGCAACTAGTTACAGTTTTAGCAAACCTCTTAGGACGATCCGAATTAGATTAAGTCGAAGAGAAACAGGATAAGCTCTAAGGAGCTTTGATAACCCTGCCTCTATGGCAACGTTTCCCTGGGTTACAAGGCGGCGCTAATCAACTTAAAATAATATTTTCGAACTTCGAGTTAGGCTAACAAAGCAACCAATACAATCCTTTTGAATGATTTTTCCAATAAGCTCGATACCCTATCGGTCTTCTTTCTAGTCAAATTTTAAGGATTAGGTTCGCGTTAGGTAACGTGTTCCTAAGGCGGGCAAGAAGGAAACGGTGATGAAATCCGAGTCCTTATCTTGTATAGCCAGTTCTTGCCCTTTACTAGAAAAGTAAGTCCGTTTTCAGTTCCTCAGCATATATACATATGAAGGAATACAGTAAACCCACTTGCAGGGGATTCGTGGGTTGATCGAGTCTTACCTCTCGTACCAGACGGGCGATGAATCAGTTGATGTCGACTCGGGCCACCAACTCCTGTGTCAGTGTGCGAACCCAAGGGGCCGAGACAATATCGTAATTGTTGTCCTTCCCTGTGCAATTATTTAATACTACCCTTCCGTAGGGTTAAAAATAATAATAAAGTCCAAAAAGTTCAAAGTCCGAAGAGAAGTGTCCGAAATAAAAAAGTAAATACAGAAACAATTAAAATCCTAATACAGTTTTCTAAAAATAAAATAAAAAATCTAATTAAAATCTAATTTAAGAAAAAAAATCTTCGTCTTCTTTTTCGTTCTTTTAAGCTTTAGCTTTTAACTCCAAGTCTTTAGCTTTAATTCCAAAACTTTGGCTCACTTTCCTTTCGATTCAAAATCCAAAACCTGCAGCAAAAAGAGAAATACCAAAAGAAACGTAAAATAGAACAAAGTAAAAAAAAAAAATCTAACTAAACTAATTAACCTAAAAAAAAATCTAAAAACAATTCTAAAAACAAGTCCCGGGCAGCGGCGCCAAAAATTGATGTAATTTTAAAGTGGTAAATAAAGATTCGTTACTCAGACTTGTGAAGATTGATTTTAAATTTAATTTCTAAAACTAAAAGTATGAAAACTCAAAAAAAAAATTATAAAGTTGGGAGAAACCTGAGACTAGGATTCCACTATTTTCCAATTTCAAAGTGATAATAATTTTAATCATGCAATTCTAACATTTTAATTTGATTCTAAATCATTGCAAAAATAGATTTTCAAAACAAAAACTGTATAACAAAAGCATGGAGCATCTAGGGACCTAAGCCGAGGCATGCACCATCTAACGGAATCACAATTGCTTAACAAAAATCTTTTAAATCAATTTTTAACCGAGGCAATTAATCATAAATAAATTGGATAAATTAATTAAATACTTACCACATAATTGTTGGAAAAGTAGCTTCCTCCATAGCCTCAAAGATGGAGTTTAGCTCCTCATTGTAATGGCAAAATCCTCAAAAATCATTTTTATAACTCAAAAATTGCTTATAATATGAATAGAAATGCTCACAGACACCTTGATACGTTTATAAGTGTTGCTGTGAACACCTCACACCGTTACAGAAGGTATTTCGAATGAATACGCTACAAGAAACAATTTTCTGTTGCGTTTTGAATTAAGTACGGACTGTTGTAAATGAACGACAGTTTGAGTGTGTAATATGCTTCGTGTTCTTCCTTAGCAGCAGCAGAAATTTCTTCGTCTGTGTACGTTTTTCTTGGCTGTTCACTTCAATTCTAAGCTTCCCAAAATCGTTTTCTCCTCTTCCCTGGACCTCTATGGACTCTTATATATAGAGTACAACCACAAAACAACCCCAAATTACGTCCAGAACTTCCTTAAGTTCTTGGCAAAATTCTTCCCGTGAAAAGCAATTTTCTTTCCTGATTTCGATTGATTTTGATTCTTGATTGCTATAAGAGGAATCAACTTGATCTCCTTATCTTTTATAGTTCTTTCCCAATAATTCTAGCTTCCAAAGTTAAGGAATTTCCAAATTTAAAGCTTATTTCGAAATTCCCGTGAAGTTTCCTAATTTGCTGTTACGTGAAAAAGAAATTTTTCTTCCCGCCCAAAACGTGCATTCAAAATGTTGGGTGCCTTTAACTTGGGTGCCTTTATCCAAAGAGTGGGTGCCTTAATCCAATGTGAAGGTGCCTTTAACATTTCTCCAAAAACACCTGCAAAGAAATAAAAAACCATAATAAATACAAAATAGAGTACCAACAATACATATAATTGAGATCAAATCAGACACAAAAATGTGTCTATCACTTATTAGATGTTAAAGCTTTACAAATGAGTTTATATATCAAATTCTATACAGAGTACTCGAGTGTGTCTAACAAAGCTAACTTTCCATCACGTGGAACCTGTGCATATGACAGACTGGCAAGGCTAGACAGCTATACACTGTTGACAGGATGGCTATACAGTTGTACTCTATGAATCATACTTGACTAGACTTGACTATACACTATTATCCCCCCTCAAGCTCATGGAGGTTTGAAGAGGCTTCTTGAGATTGCACATGTTTTTGCACACACACACCGAGCAAGAGAATGAATTTCAGAAGAGTCTGTGGGTGTTGAAGTGTGAAGTGCGGCACATCATGAGAAGAAGTACATGTAGCATCAACAAATAGGATCATGAGAAGGCTGCCAGATTGTTGTGCGAAAACCTTCCAGGAGAAAGACAAAAAATAGGAGCAACATGAAAACAGTCATTCCAGATAGACTTGGAATTAGGAGACTTTTTCTTCTTTGTTTTTCCATCAAAGAGGATGACATAGCTGTGCCAAAAACATTGGATGCCCAAACAAGAGCACTTGCAGCAACAAAACTCATTGCGTCCTGAGATTCAATTTGCTGCACAAAACTGCTGGGGAAGATATGAGATGCTTTCACTGGTGAAGAAATGTTGTGTTGGCTTATGAACTTGTGTTGGCCTATCTATCAATACAATATTATAATCAGAAAGAAGATGTTGTCGGCTTCATCAAAAACATCTGATAAGAAAGATTCAAGTAAACAGCAACTGAAAGACCCTTATGAAGTTCTTGGTGTCTCTCGTAGCTCAACAGATCAAGATATCAAAAGTGCTTACAGAAAATTGGCTCTCAAGTATCATCCGGATAAAAAATGCGATTGATCCCAAAGGATCTGATATGTTCAAGGAGGTCATAGTTTCATATAATATTTTGTCTGATCCAGAAGAGCGATAGACACATCTGGTTTTGAGGGCGTTGAATCTGAAGGCCAGGAAATTGAGCTAGACCTTTCGAGTTTGGGCGCCATAAACCTGAAATTGCACATTCCTGAGGACGGCCAGAACAGAGCTAAGATTGCTGACTTGCTCCGAGACTACTCCACAAAGAGTGGAGATGCGAGGACGAGCTTGAAATACTATGTGAACTCCGAGATAACGTCAAAAATAGAACAAATGACTAAAGAAAGAAGCAAGCCAAGTTGCTTACTCTGGAGAAGGATTTCAAAGTTTGAATCCTTTTATTCATAATCAAAGAAAGGAAACCAGCAAGTCAATACCACCTTGCACTTAATGAGATACACAGCACAAAACTATTCAGCCTTCACTTGCAGAGTTTGACGAGAGAACAAAACACTCACTCTAATGAGGCACATCACCAATAAACAACAACCAAAAAACAGATCCAGGAGAAGATTGTGCAGAGTTGAACTAGTGGATAATCCACTAACTGCAAGCAATAAAACAAGACCAGCAGAAAAAGAAGAAATCCACATATCAAGAGTAAAGAAACCACTAGCAGAAGGCTAGAACAAGAAATCACATTAAGAAAAAGAAGGCTAGGAGGAGATTGAGAAAATCTTGAAATAGTATGGAAATCAAGATTAAGGAAACCAGAAAGAAGAAGACTATGTCTCTGTTGAAAGAAAAGAAATCAATATTAACTGTAACTTGAAAACAACTCAGTTTGTGAGAGCATTGAATCAACCATAGCCGAAAAGATATTCCTGAATTGAATGAATCAGAAAATTGGAATTGATTGTAGAGGGAAGACTTACGGGAATGAACAATGTTGGTGATCTTTGCACCAGTCTTACATGTAGAAGACACATCAATGCTGATGGGTCAACATCAGACTTACATGGAAATAGAATCAATGCTGAAATCATTCAGGCTTACATGAACATAAGATGGATCTAAAAGATCAGAAGAAAATGAGATTGAATCTCAAATATTAACCAAAATAAAATTGAAACACAAGATCAGTAAGAACAGTACCAGAGATCATTGTTGAATGAGCATTATGAAAAGAATTTGAAGGTGAATCTTAGCAGCATCAGAAGAACATTCTTGTTATTGCAGCAGCAGAAGAAATTGAAACCCTAGAACTAGCGGAATCGAAAAAAAAATTCAGAGGCAGAGGATCTTCTGCTCTGATACCATGATAGAAATACATTGTGAAAGATGAATCAGAGAAGAACAATGTTTCTTATTAGATGTTAAAGCTTTACAAATGAGTTTATATATCAAATTCTATACAGAGTACTCGAGTGTGTCTAACAAAGCTAACTGTCCATCACGTGGTACCTGTGCATATGACAGACTGGCAAGGCTAGACATCTATACACTTTTGACAGGCTGGCTATACAGCTGTACTCTATGAATCAGACTTGACTAGACTTGACTGTACACTATTAAAGACAATAAGAATAATGGAGAAATATGTTGATATGCATCGAAGATGAGTTTTATGTGGGAGATAAAGTTATCTTGAACCTAACTCACCAAATTTGGAAGAAGATCTCAAGAAAATCCATGTATAGGGGATTGATTCCAAGGTATGATGGTCCTTTTGAAGTGATGAAAAGAGTTGGAAAGGTAGCTTATCGACTTGCTTTGTCAGAGCGATTGAAAGTGCACCCAACTTTTCATGTTAGCTTTTAAAAAAAAGTATCATCCTGTTTTACCGGATACTTCAAGACATTAATCAGAGATAACACTGCCAGTAATTAGATCAAAATTCGACAAGTAAAGTGAAGTTATACTTCACTATCGAATTAAGGGTAAAAGTGTTGTCGCCAATCTGTAACAATAAAAATAAAACTGAACAGAAACTTGAACTGTGTTAACGTTAAAACAATAATAGAAGCACTCTGATATCTTGAAGCACACAATTGGGCAGAGCCACCTGCTCAGCAAATTGTCCTTAACACGATATTTGTCGGGTACACCTCAATAATGAGCGATGCTATACCCCTACTGACAAATCATGTCCAGGATAGAACTGCCCTCTATTAACCCGGTTAGCACAACTTGGTTAACCCTCTATGAACCTAACATCGAATAGAATAGAAGAAAGAAAAGAAATTTAAACACTCAATTGCGCAAATCAAAGCAAGAAGAGGGGAAAAGTAGACAGGACAGTGGCTGCTACTGGAGTACCTTTCAAATGATTTTTCCTTTTGCTTTTATAGGCAAATTCGAGAGAGGAGAATTAATTCGCATTTATGAAAGAATATTTTTATTAATTCGAATTAATCATATTTATTTTTAAAAAGGTAACATAAATATATTTTAGGAATTTAAAACAAAACCGTTCTGTATTGATGGGGAACTTGCTGGCTCACGCAGGCACACGCCACGCTCACGCCGAGCACGCACAAAACACACGCAAGCTCCGTAAGCCCGTAATCCCGCGACCCGCGTGCGTGCTTCAGTGCGAAGCACCGCACATGTGTGATAAGCATGCATCAATCAACTAGCCCATTGCCTTAGTCCTCCCCCTACCACAAGGGCATCTAAACCCTAAGGGCCCTCCCTTAGTTGCCAATTTTGTGGTAATAAAGAGAACACTCATCCTTGGTTTGTCCAATGTGGGACTAACCAAAGGTTCTTCATTCACTAAAGAGTGAAAATAGAATTGTTATTTCCACCCAATTCAATGGCTAGTGACTCTTTGATCCTAAGATCCAATCCCATCACGACTATTTTAATTTTAAAAAATTTATTTTCATCTCTAACAATCCCCTACATGAATGAAGAAAGCGATAAAATCAGAAATCAGAAAACGAGAAATACCTCTTAAGCAATAGGTGTCCATAAGGTCTTGAACCTTTGCTTGGTAGAAATTACCGGAACTACTTGATGGACAATGAACGCGATGTCTTGAACTGCCATCGTTTGGTGTAATTCATCAATAGCTTCCACGCGAGATATCTCTGAAAAGTGCTGTTAAGTTCATGCCATTGTGTCCATTTTGGCCCTGGACGTATCCCTGTTTCTCAGAATGCTTTAGAGAATCAGCTCAGTTCTCATAGGAAGCGACCAACTTCCTCATTCACATAGGTGAGTTCTATCAAGAGTGTTTACTGTTACACCCCACTTCAATCTTAAATTAAAACTATAGAACTCATTAAGACTTAATCATTAGTCATCCTCACATGCAGTCACACTATCACGTCTACACCATAGGGAAGGGACGGAAAATGGAATTCTCTGATAGTGTTTCCTTTAACCCGCCACAAATTAGTTATCTCATTCGAAACCTTGATCTTGGGATCTCCAGTCAGCAAGGTTGAGTGTCATTCATGGAAAGTTTAATTGATGAGCTTAAGCCCCATCCCTCTCGATGTTTTACTAACTATCTCCTTGGAAAAGCCTTTCGTCAAAGGGTCCGCGATATTCTCCTTAGACCTCACAAAGTCAACAGAAATAACGCCAGTTGAGATTAGTTTTTTTAGAGAATTGTGTCTTCTCCGAATATGAATAGATTTTCCGTTATAGTTGCTGTTTTTAGCATTAGCTATTACAGCTTGACTATCACAATATATAGATATAGCTGGCACAGGCCTATGCCAGAGAGGAATGTCTTCTAAAAAGCATCTTAGCCAAGCAGCTTCCTCTCCTGCTTTATCTAACGCAATGAACTCGGATTCCATAATGGATCGAGCGATACAGGTCTGTTTGGAACTCTTCCAAGACACTGATCCACAACCTAGAGTGAAAACGTATCCACTTGTAGATTTAGACTCCTCTGAGTCTGCTATCTAGTTTGCATCACAATATCCTTCAAGGATTGCAGGGTATCTCTCACAACTTAAGCAAACGTTTAAAATATATTTTAGATACCTTAACACTCTGATAAGTGCATCCCAATGCTCGTGTCCCGGATTACAAGTATACCTACTTAACCTACTCACATCATAGGCAATGTCTGGTCTCGTACATTTCATTAAATACATCATACTTCCTATGACACGTGAATACTCAAGTTGCGAAACTCCATTTCCCTTGTTCTTCTTGAGTCTACAACAAGGATCATATGGGGTACTCGCAGGTTTACTATCAAACTAGTTATATTTTCTAAGAACAGACTCAACGTAATGAGATTGACTAAGACTATACCCATTAGACTCTCTTCATAATTTTCATCCCTAGGATTACATCATCGGGACCTAAGTCTTTCATGTCAAAGTTCTCATTCAACATGTTCTTAGTGGAATTAATTACATCTATGGTTGTACCTAGTATAAGCATATCATCAACATACAAGCATACAATCTCACAGGCATCATTCACAGTTTTAGTGTAAACACACTTGTCAGATTCATTTATTTTAAAACCACTAGAGAACATTACATGATCAAATTTTTCATGCCATTGTTTAGGTGCTTGTTTCAAGACATATAAATATTTTTTAAGTCTACACACTTTGTTTTCACAACCTTACACTACAAAGCCCTCAGGTTGGTCCATGTATATTTCTTCATCTGATTCACCATTTAGAAACGTTGTTTTTACATCCATTTGATGTATCTCTAAGTTATGAATGGAAGCAATAGCAATTAACATCCTAATGGAAGCAATTCTCGTAACAGGTGAATAAATATCAAGGAAATCTACACCTTCTATCTGTTTATAGCCTTTAGCTACTAATCTAGCTTTGTATTTTTCTACAGTTCCATCTACCTTACGTTTCCTTTTGAAGATCCATTTACAACCTATGGGTTTACACCCTAGAGGTAAATCTACAATCTCCCAAGTCTCATTCTGTATAATAGAATCCATTTCGCTAATAGTGGATTCTTTCCACCATGGAGCTTCAGAAGAAGTCATGGCCTCTTTATAGGTTTGTGGATCAGTTTCAGCTAAACAGGTTGTGAAGTCTGGTCCAAAAGATTTTTCTACTCTAAGTCTTTTGCCTCTTCTAGGCTCATAAAAGGTTCATCTTCTTCTACTGGTAAGGTACGGCTAGAAAAAGGGACATCTAGGGGATCTTCACATATCATGCGAGATTCAGATTTCAACGGAAACACATTTTCAAAAAATGCAGCATTCCTAGATTCCATAATGGTGTTCACACCAATTTCTGAGTTGTCAGAACTCACAACCATAAACCTATAAGCAGTGGTGTGTTCGGGATATCCTAGGAAGACACAATCAATGGTTTTGGACCCTATCGTAGTCCTCTTAGGTGGAGGGATAGAAACCTTAGCCAAACACCCCCACACTTTGAAGTATGCATAAAAGGGTTGCTTGCCTTTCCATAATTCATATGGAGATTTGTCTGATCCTTTAAAAGGCACTCTGTACAGGACATAGCAAGCTGAGAGGATGGCCTCCCCCCACAAGTTCGCAGGTAGTCCTGAACTAATTAACATGGCATTCATCATCTCCTTAAGGGTTCGATTTTTCCGTTCATCCACACTATTAGATTGTGGTGAATAAGGAGGAGTTACTTCATGAATGATACCATGTTGTGCACAGAAGTCTCCTATAGGGATTACATATTCACCCCCACGGTCATAACTAACGGTTTTAATGGTGGTACTCATTTTGTTTCAACTTCTAATTTATATATTTTAAAGGCTTCTAAGGCATCATCTTTTCCTTTAAGTAAATAAATTTGACAGTACCTAGTACAGTCATCTATGAAAGTGACAAACCATTTTTTACCACCTCTAGTTTGAACCGATTTCATGTCAACTAGGTCTGTGTGAATTAATTCTAAGGGTTTAGAATTTCTGTGAATATTTTTCTTATAGGGCTTTTTAGCATATTTTGATTCTACACATATTTCACATTTATGTTCATTTTCCAAAGTGAATTTTGGAATGCAGCCTATGCTTGCCAATTTGTTCATTGATTTATAATTTACATGACCAAGTATACCATGCCAGATATTCAATGAAACACAAACATAAGAAGAATCAATTTTATTCATTTCAACAGAGGTTACATTCAATTTGTATAAGCCCTCAGATTTATAGCCATTTCCTACATAATCTTTTCCCTTAGTGATAATCACTTTTTCAGATTCAAATACAATTTTAAATCCCTTATCATCTAACACACCACTAGAAACAAGATTCTTGCAGATGTACGGAACATGTAGAACTTCATTCAATGTGAGAGTTTTTCCAGAAGAGAGCTTCAACCCAACTTTTCCTTTTCCTGCAACCTGTGCTGCAGACGAGTTACCCATATAGAGTTTTTCTCCTTCTCCTACCGTCTGATAGGAGGTGAACATCTCTTTGTTTCCACAGACATGTTTGGCAGCACCAGAGTCTACCCAACATTCTCTCACATTGGTAACTAAATTAACTTCGGAAACCGTGCCAGAAAACTCATTTTTGATGTTTTCAACTAAATTTGCAATTGGCTTTTCTGAAATTAGCATCCTTACGTTTTCTACAGTGTATTGCCATATGGACAGAAATACCACACACATAACATGCTCCTTTAATTTTACCAATGCCAGATTTTGGTTTTTGAAAAGTACATTTTCTTTGCGGGCCAGGCTTGCGTTTGTTGTGATCCAGGCTTGCAGAAGATTTGTGTTCGCTGACATGGGATTTGTTGGACATGTCCCTTGCAGAAGATACATTTTTTTTCTTTTGAGCACAACAGTTCTTCAACTTGAATCTTCTTACCCAGTTCCACCATACTAATTTCACCAGTTTCATGTCTTAGTCTTCTCTTGTACTCAACCCAAGAATTAGGTAATTTCTCAATCTCCTCCGAAACTTGAAATGTTTCGTCAATCACCATTCTTTCAGCAATAATTTCATTAATAATTTGTTGAAGTTCCAGAAACTGATCTACCACAGATTTATCATTCACCATTTTATATTCCAAAAATCGTGCAACTAAAAATTTCTTACTTCCCGCTGTTTCTGCTTCATATTTAGCTTTTAATGCAGTCCATAAATTAAATGCATTAAAATTTTCTTTTGCATTGTAAAAGTCATACAAGGCATCTTCTAGGCAGTTCAGGATATGGTTTTTAGCCATATAATTTTGTCTCTTCCAACTATCTAGTTCTCTTTCATTTTCAGGTTCATTCAACGATTCATCAAACGGCTTCAATACCAATTCATCCAGCATATGAAAACTCAGAAAAAATAGCATTTTTGATTGCCATCTTTTGAAGTCATTTCCAGAAAATTTTTGAGGTCTGTCAACATCAGTCTTCGCCATTGGAACAGAATTAGCAAATAAGAAATATCGTGTTAAGATTGTTGTCGCCAATCTGTAACAATAAAAATAAAACTGAACAGAAACTTGAACTGTGTTAACGTTAGAACAATAATAGAAGCACTCTGATATCTTGAAGCACACAATTGGGCAGAGCCACCTGCTCAACAAATTTTCCTTAACACGATATTTGTCGGGTACACCTAGCCCATTGCCTTAGTCCTCCCCCTACCACAGAGGCATCTAAACCATAAGGGCCCTCCCTTAGTTGTCAATTTTATGGTAATAAAGAGAGCACTCATCATTGGTTTGTCCAATGTGGGACTAACCAAAGGTTTTTCATTTACTAAAGAGTGAAAATAGAATTGTTATTTCCACCCAATTCAATGGCTAGTGACTCTTTGATCCTAATATCCAATCCCATCAAGACCATTTTAATTTTAACAAATTCATTTTCATCTCTAACAAAAAGTAAGAAGAATAAGAAGACAATTACTTGGTTAAATGACACTGTTAACCCGAGTCATAAACTTCTTGGGAAAAGGATACAATATTGTGGCAATTTGAAGAACAAATTCAACATTACCTTATGTTGAAAACTTCGACAAGAGCGTCGAATAGGTTTTTTACCGTCCAATCAATTGACATAGTTATTATGTGACATAGGGATTTGGACATGGTCAGGATGCATGATGCATCCAGAATGCAAGTTATGAGAACTTTCATATGCGCACTTACATCATAATGAGATGGTGCATACGCAATGATGTCATTTAACTGGTGATCGCATCATTGGCACAACAAGGTCTATAGCTTGTTTTCAGCATGTGGTCTTGGCTGTTGGGTATTGGTTGCACTTTATGGACGTTAGCATGCTTTTCAAAAGAGAACGAACTCATCTTGAGTTTACGAAAAGTAAAAGGTAAAGTTGGCTGGTTATGCCAACTGCCTTGTGTAAAGCGAATCTGTAACTGCTAGGTAGTTACTCTGTAAATGGCTTCGTAAGGCTATATAAATCCTGACCTTGGAACGGCATGGGTATTTACTACAAGGAGAATGTGTGTAACTGTAACTTACGTAGCAATAAAAAGACTATGGCCAAGAATTAAAGCTAAGTTTTGTCTTGTGCATTTGTCCCTTGAATTGGCTTAACTTTTTTTTTTATGGAAGGAGGGGCTCTACAGAGCCCTTTTATTGAAATACCTCATTTAGATTGAGGTTTAAAGAAATACAAAGGGGTGGGAATTAACATTCCACCAATTGTTTACATTATCATGCATAGCAAGTTGACGGAGATCATGAGCTACATGGTTAATACACTGAGGAACAGATACAAATTGAACATCAGTGAACAACCTGACCATATCTTTGATTTCTAGGATTACAGATCTTATACTCCAAGGCATATCTTTCGCTTCTCCAAAAATGGCTTTGGTTACATTTGTAGCATCTCCTTCAATGATGATTCTGTTAAAACATAATTTTCTTCCAAGTTCCATCCCCAATCTGCAAGCAATGGATTCAGTCAACAAGGGCGAAGTTGCATCAAAAGTAATTGTATCACACCCCAGAAAACTCCCTGCGTGGTCTGGAGCTAATGCACCAGCAGCTCCATTGTTTGGGATAAAAGCGGCGTCCAAATTAATTTTAACATAAGATTCTTCTGGTGGAGACCAGAGCCGAGGTTGAGAAATTTTATCACTTGAGTTTATATTGTTAAGAGTCTCATCCAACTCGTAGAAAAAGAAACATTTGAGAAGACCATGTCATTTCTCATTTTCCACCGATTCCATAAAATGCACACTCTCATTTCATATTTGTGATCCAGGCTATCATTCAACCATTCTTCCAGGATTTGGCTAATAATAGCCGAATGATTTTGGAAATCAAGCTCCACCGGCGCATAGGTGAAGATTGATATTGCCCACTGACATTCAAACAACATATGAAGAATAGATTCCTCTGAACAACCACAGGAGGTGAAGGCAGATTCAAATTTTGGGATAAATCTGGTAATATTTTGTTTAACAGCTATATCATTGTGAATAATTTTCCAAATGAAGAGTTGGATTTTTGGGAGAATACCGGAGAAAGACCAAAACTTTTTCCACATGAAAGAACTTATATTTGAAGCTAATGGCAAGTTGTTTAGAAAAAGTTGATAACACGACTTAGTGGTGAATTTACCTGAACTGGTGCAGGTCCACATAAGAGTATCTTCAGAATTATCATCCATAGTCAGATAAATACTTGTGATCATGCGAACAGTTGTGCTTGTGCCTGACTGTGCATGAGTTTGATTAAAATGTGAATGAATGGTGGACAGAACCACAATTTAGTATGGCCGTACGAGATGAATAAAGTTTAACCAAGAAGAAAAGAATTGGGTAAGTGTGAAGTAGACTAAAACTGTGTTTGGGGACATAGCGCCATTGTCAACGAAGGTTATTGCTTTTGCATAGTATAACCTTGTGGCAGTAAGCACCCCACCATTAATTCACTCTACTGATGGTAAAAACGAAAGTCTACCGAATTTTTTAACCAGTATATGGCGTGACTTGAATCCAGACGGAGATAAAATCATAAAAATAAAAGAAGGGGACAAAACAAAGTGAGAAAGAGAAGATGCGTCATAATGAATAGAAAATATTGATCTATTTTCTATATTGAAAACTTTTCTCATTAACTTTTCAAGGACTGAACAGATGCATGCTTATATACAGACACATACACATGTGTACAATGGATCCATGTGATACCCATGTCATCTGCTGACATGGCAGTACTAGTCAGCTCAATCTGGTTGTCTAACATCCCCCTTAAACTCATGGTTGCTGAAGCAATCTTGAGCTTGCTTCGTAGAGTCACAAATCTCGCCGCAGCTAATGGTTTCGTAAAGATATCCGCTAATTTTTAAAGAGTGTGTACATAGTTGATTGACAATGCCTTATCTTGAACTACCTCTCGGGCAAAGTGATAATCGATGTGAACGTGCTTCATACGTGAATGCATCACTGGATTGGAGGCTAAGCTAATAGAACTAATATTGTCACAACCAATTCTAGGTATTCATGTTGTCTGAAAATGTAAGTCCTTTAACAGGAAACAAAGCCAAACTAATTCCGCTGCAGTATGTGCTAACGTCCTATACTCCGCTTCGGTGCTTGAACGAGCAACAGTGGTTTGCTTTCTCGATGACCAAGATACTAGGTTTGATCCTAGGAAGACACAATATCCTCCCGTTGATCTCCGATATCAACTGATCCTGCCCAATCGGCATCCGAGAAGCCTGTAAGGGTTGTTGATCCTTTTGTAAAGATCAATCCATGATTAATTGTTCCCTTTAAGTAGCGAAGAATTCGCTTCACGGCTTCCATATGTTGTGTCCTTGGTTGATGCACGCATATGCAACATCAGGACGTGTCCAGGTAACATACTGTAGATCGCCTACTAACGATCGATATGGAGTTGGATCCGCTAATAGATCGCCGGAAATTTTACTCAGGGAGATTGACGTTGCCATTGGAGTTAGAGTAGGTTTGCAACCATCCATCTTGGTCTTCAGTAACAAGTCTGTTACGTACTTCTCTTGACTAAGATGAAGAGAGCCATCCATTGTTGCTACTTCCAGGCCCAAAAAATAATGTAATCTACCCATATCTTTTATTGGAAAGTTGACTTGCAAAGCCTTAATGATATGTGTCAAATGGGTCTCTGAACTCCCTGTTAGTATTATATCATCAACGTAAACAAGATCTACTGTAATGATTGAGCCCACTGGAGTCAGTTGTAGATTGGACAAAGTTCAATTTAATTAGACTTGTGCTTAACTTTTCATACCAGGCCCTTGGAGCTTGCTTGAGCCCATAAATTGCCTTGTGTAGAAGACAAACAACATTGGGCCTAGCTTTATCAATATAGCCCGGTGGTTGAGCCATGTAGACTTCTTCTTTGAGTTCACCATGAAGAAAGGCATTGGAT
Organism: Papaver californicum; assembly: GCA_023531435.1. Classification (NCBI taxonomy): domain Eukaryota; kingdom Viridiplantae; phylum Streptophyta; class Magnoliopsida; order Ranunculales; family Papaveraceae; genus Papaver; species Papaver californicum. Next base: position 870,201 of record JAJJMC010008838.1, read on the forward strand.
ACATCTAGTTGATGAATTTTCCAATTGTATTGAAATGCAAGAGATAATACTACTCGTATTGTTGTTGGCTTTGCAACTGGGCTGAAGGTTTCTTCATATTCAAGGCCCGGTTGTTGATAATATCCCTTTGCTACTAACCGGGCTTTGTGTCTTGCTATAGATCCATTTGGATTATATTTAATACGAAAAACCCACTTGCATCCCACTATATTATTTTGGCCTGGGTTGTCCACAAGAGTCCAAGTTCCTGCATCTATAAGAGCTTGGAACTCATTCTTAGTAGCTGCTTGCCAGACTTTCTCCTTGTGAGCCGAACTTATACAACATGGAACTGACTTTGTGTACTTAAGAAGGCATCTCTTAATGGGTATCTGGTTGAATATTATGCTTTGGGCTTACTGTGTCCAGTCTTTGCTCTTGTCTGCATTAAATGATTGTTCTGAGCAATTTTTGTAGGTCCAGGTGTAAGAACAGGAACAATAGTTGACACAGTTGACAAGGGTGTCGTTGACATAGTCGATACTGATAGATTATTTTCAGTTTTAGAAAGCTGAATATGGAAACGTATTCTCATCGAAAGAAACATGATGAGAGATATACACAGTACCAGTGGCTGGATCCAGACATCGTTAGCCCTTCCAATTCGAACTATATCCAATAAAGATGCAATGTTTGCTTCTCTTCTCCAGTTTGTTGGTTGTGTACGACTTCAACCAGGGAAAACATGAGCATCCAAAAACCTTAAATTGTTCATATACAGGAGACTTTCCAAATAGTATCTCATATGGAGACAGATAGTTTATGGATTTTGTTGGTAGTCGATTGATGATGAAATTTGCTATATGGATGGCATCTAACCAATAACACGAAGGCATAGAGGATTGACATAAGAATGTTCTTGTTATTTCTAGTAAGTGCTTGTGTTTTACCTCAGCAACTCCATTATGTTCCGGAGTGTGAGGACAAGTTAGCTGATGTGAAATTCCCTTGAAAACACAGAAGTCCATTAAGAATTTGTTTAATAATTCACCACCATTGTCTGTCCGTATGGTGATAACATTAGTAGATAACAATTTTTCCAGCTTAGTAACTAAAGAAACAAATGCACTTTTGAATTCAGATTTATTATTCAAAGAAAGCAACCAAAAAAATTTACTGTATTTATCTACGACATTGGCGTAATATCGACTTCCAGAGATAGAAGATACATGACATGGTCCCCATAGGTCAATGTGCAGGAGTTCTAATGGTTTGATAGCTACAGAATTTGATATTTGAAATGTGAGTTTCTTAGCTCTATAAAGCTTACATTCAATACAATGAAGAGGTTTTGAAAGGGAACTAGATATGTGAAATAAGTTGCATGTTGCATGGTATGAAACGAAGGGTGACCAAATCTGCGATGTAGTGAAAGATTGTCACTTATTGTTGAAGATAAGGCTATAGATGCATTTGAAGTACCTCCGAAAGTTATTGGATACAGACCATCCCTATGTGGTCCTCGGAAAAGTGTCTTCCCAGATGTCTGATCTTTAACAGTAAAACCATCCGAATCAGGAGTTAACGAGTTGTTATCAGTCGTAAACTTATGAACAGATAGAAAATTATGAGATACTTCAGGCACTACCAAAATGTTATTGAGACCAAATGCGTATGGATTAGCGAACTTATTTGAGTTACCATGATGATTAATTTGCATACCTGTTCCATTGGCTGTCTGGATTGATTCTGGTCCCTTATAGGTGGTTGAGTTTTGCATGAACTTTTTGTTAGAAGCAATATGTTGATTTGCTCAGCTGTCAGCAATCCATTCTTCTTCATTGAAATCATCTGATGTAGCAATCATAGCCTTCAGATTAGTGGGAGGTTGTCTACCTTGATAGGTATAAGTTTGTCTCTGAGTACATGTTGGAGCAGTATGACCAGGGAGATTACACATTTGACAGATAACTTTGTAGCCTGATGAGTTTCCCCTGCCATAGTTAGATCTTGGAAAGAAGGATTGATTTGAGTATCTTGAATTATTGTATTGACCACGATTAATTTCTTGAGTAGCCTCTTGTGTTTGAGTAATTGTTTCTTGAGTATCCTCTTCCAGTATTCGCATAGAATGCCTTTGCAGACTGTTCTTCCTGTTGATCTTGTTGTCTTTCATGAATAACAGACTCCTCACTAATAAAATTATTGTGTAACTCGATGCAAGACACTGGAGGATTTTTGTGTCGCATAGAAGTTGTGAAAGAAACATACTCTTTATTCAGGGCTTTTAGTGTGATAATAACTAATTCCTTGTCCGATACAATTTCTCCAGCTGCAGCTAATTGGTCAGTTAAAGATTTGATTTCACTAATTAATGAGGAGACATACTTTTTACCTTGTTTGATTGAGAGAAGTTTAGTTCTCAACTGGATAGAGTGAGTTGATGAAATTCTACCAAATCGTTCCTCTATGTTTTTCCAAAGTTTAACAGAAGATTTCCATTTTGAAAAGTAGGGAATCACAGATTCTGAAATTGATGAGCGAATCCACATAGTGATGGTAGAAACCTCATCTAACCAATCTGTATATAGTGGATTCTCGATTCCGTTTTGTTGATTTCATGGACTCGTAAATTGAGGAGGACATGTATAAGATCCGTCAAGAAATTTCTGGATCTTGAACTTTTGAATCACTGGTAACATCAAGTTTTTCCAGGTATTGTAGTTTGTTTCTGTAAGATTGAGTTTTACAAAACTTGTAAGTTGACTCAAAGGAACCTTGGAAATAGATGATAAAGTTGGATTTTCCATTGTTTCTGAAGCAGTAGAGAATGATGATGATGGAAAAGTTTCGATCATAAAAGATTCTTGAATCTTTTGAATAGAATCTTGATGTGAGATTGTTAAACAAGAAAACTTGAATAAGCCGAAGAAGAAAAAATTATCAAAGTGATGAAGAACACTACAAGCAAATAGTTTCTGGTGTAAAAATATTAAGATTAGATGAACTTTTTCTTAATACTAGAAAACCAGAAAAATTTGTTTGTAAAACAGATCAGAGATGATGAGCCACAAAGAATGAAGAGGAAAACTAACTTTATCTTCTGTATTTTCTTTTATAGAGATGATAAGAGTAAGAGATTTTAATGCTGCTCAGATCATTAATGATATCTCTGATTTCTGCTGTTTGAATTGATCTAGATGAAAAGGAAAGAAGTTATACAATTTCAAGAAACATCCAGTAAATGCTGCAGCAATCTATGAATTGAAGAAAGGAAACAAAGACTTCTTCGAGACTATCTTTAATGCTTTCTCGTGAATTTCAGGTAATCAATTTATTTTTCTGTTACACCTCTTGATAACATACACGAATTAAATGCTTTTCAGAGGCTGTCGGCCATGCTTCTGCTCCTGTTGATTTGATCGAAATGAAGAAAAGAAATATTCAACAAACAAACATTGATTGCTTATATTCTTCTGCAGATACCAAAACGTAGATTCATTGATTAGAGAAGAAAAAAAAATTTAACATGTTCCCTAGGAACCCTGCTCTGATACCATAATGAATAGAAAAGATTGATCTATTTTCTATATTGAAAACTTTTCTCATTAACTTTCAAGGACTGAACAGATGCATGCTTATATACAGACACATACACATGTGTACAATGGACCCATGTGATACCCATGTGTAATCCATGTGATCAGCTGACATGGCAGTACTAGTCATCCCAATCTGGTTGTCTAACACGTCACTGACTACGTGTTGTTTCTTTCTGCAACTTGCTCTCTTTGTTCAATTAAAAATCCACTCAATCAAAGCCACTTCAGCAACATACTGATCACCGTTTTCAATATATCCAGAAACCCATTTTCTTTGATTCCATTTTATTCTTCTTTTTCTATAATCACTTAAAAGAATTTAGTCAATCATTCCATACATAAAAACCTAGCTTCTTCTGGTTGGTGACTTTTCTTTTCATCTTTAAAATCTCTCAATCAGGATTCTGCTTCCTTTCTTTGTTTTTGGGTAAGATTTTATTTTCTTTACTTGTGATTCTTTGAAAATTTTAATTGTCTTTTTCTTTTATTTGATGAGATTCTGTTTCTTTTGAGTTGTGTATTGTTTGATAAATACTAATAATAGATCTTCATATGTTTTAGTTGATTCTTGTGTTAGTCTCTACATGGAATTGATTCTTTATATGTAGTATTGGGGGCCTTTGTTTGATATTTGGTGTTGCTGAGGTTAATTTTGTTGATTTGTTATTTTGAAGTTGTAAAGAGGTAAGAGACAAATGGGCGAAGCTCTAGATGCAGCAACTAGGTACTGGTGTCACATGTGTTCCCAGGTCATTAATCCAGTGATGGAAGTGGATATTAAGTGCCCATCTTGTTTAAGTGGGTTGTTGGAGAAAAATGAACTTAAAATGTTTTTGGTCTTGGTGGGAATGGATCTTAGGATCTAGAAGTCCGTAAGGAACACTAGCTCATTTTTCACTTTTATGAATGAACCTTTAGTCCCACATTTGAGAAATTAAAGATGATTCCTTTCCTTATTACCTAGAAAGTTGCTTCTAAGGGAGAGTCCTTAGGGGTTTAGACATTTTTGTGGTTGGGGGAGGACTAAGGCTATGGGCTAGTTGGTGCAACCATGCTTTTCACACACGCGCGGTTCTTCATACCGAAACACGCACGCACGAGCTCGGGTGCGCTTGCGCTTGCGGCTACTGCTGCGGGCATGAGTGTGTGTTGCGGGAGCGGGCGTAGCTGCGGCTGCGGGCCAACAAGACTTACTTTTTCGAACAAAATATTTTTTCTTAAAAGAATTTAAGACTAAATTAAATCTTGTTTTAAATGTGGGGGGCGTCTGACCCGGTGAGATTTTAACTGAATTAAAGAGAGAATTATTCTTGACCGTTTTAAATCCGTTTGAAACATAATATTCGTGCATCATGCACAGAATTGATTTTTTCAGTCAATAGCCATTAAAGCTATTCTCTTCTTCTACCTATAAAAGAAAAACGAATTTATTCGTTTTAACTCACTCCAGAAGCAGCTATTATCCCGTCTTCTTTTCCCCTCTTCCTGCTTTGTTTTGCGCACACTGCTTGTTTATTTACCTTCCACATCTTGCTGTTAAGTTCTTGAGGGTGATTAGTATTGTGCTAATACTAGTCATAACGGGCAGTTCTATGCTGGACACATCTCCTCTGCGGGGGTATAGCATCTCTCATTCTTGAGGAGTACCCACGGACAATTGTGTTAAGGACAATTTACTGAGCAGGTGGCTCTGTCCATTATGTGATATTAATTCAGTGATTTCTTAACCTTAACAACTTCTTCTATTTTAGTATTTTCATTGTTGCAGATCCAACAATCTTAACACAAGCACGTCTGTGGAAACAGAGATATGTTCACCTCCTAACAGAAGTTAGGGGAAGGGGAGAAACTCTACATGGGTAACTCGTCCGCAGCACAAGTTGCGGGAAAAGACAAAGTTGGGCTAAAGCTCACTTCTGGCAAAACTCTCACATTGAATGAAGTTCTTCATGTTCCAAACATCTGCAAAAATCTTGTATCTTGTGGTGTTTTAGATGATAAGGGTTTTAAACTTGTTTTTTAATCTGGGAAAGTTATTGTCACTAAAGGTACGGATTATGTAAGAAAGGGTTATAAGACTGAGAGTCTCTACAAACTTAATGTAACCTCTGTTGAAATGAATAAACTGTCTAGCATAGGATGCATACCCAAATTTAGTTTGATAATGAAAATAAATATGAAATATGTGTAGAATCCAAATATGCTAAAAAACCTTATAGGAAAAATATTCAGAGAAATTCTAAACCCTTAGAATTAATTCATTCAGACCTAGTTGACATGAAATCAGTTCAAACTAGAGGTGGTAAGAAATGGTTTGTCACTTTTATAGATGACTGTACGAGGTACTGTCACATATATTTAATTAAGGGTAAGGATGATTCCTTAAAAATCCTTTAAGATGCATAAACTAGAAGTTGAAAACCAAATGAGTGCTACCATTAAAACTGTTAGGTATGACCGTGGTGGTGAGTATGTAATCCTATAGGAGATTTTTGCATAGAACATGGCATTATACATGAAGTAACCCCTCCTTATTCACCACAATCTAATGGTGTGGCTGAACGGAAGAACTGAACCCTTAAGGAGATGATGGATGCCATGTTAATTAGTTCAGGATTACCTACAAACTTGTGGGGGGAGTCCGTCCTCTCAGCTTTCTATGTCTTGAACAGAGTACCCTTTAAAGGATCATACAAAACTCCATATGAGTTATGGAAAGGTAGACAACCTTCTTATACATACTTTAAAGTGTGGGGGTGTTTGGCTAAGGTGGTCATTCCTCCACCTAAGAGAACCAAGATAGGACCCAAAATTGTTAACTGTGTCTTCATAGGGTATCCTGAACATACTACTGCATCTAGATTTATGGTTGTAAGTTCTGAAATATCTGAAATTGGTATGAATACAATTACGGAATATAGGGATGATGTGTTCTTTGAAAATGTTTTTCCTTTGAAATAAGAATCTCGCATGATATGTGTTGATCCCCTAGATGTCCTTCCACTAGTCAGACATTACCTTTAGAGGAAGATGATTTTGAATTTGAGCCTAGAAGAGGTAAAAGACTTAGAACTGAAAAAACTTTTTGTCCAGACTTCATAACATGCTTACTTAAGAGTGATCCACAGACTTATCGAGAAGCCATGACTTCTCCTGAAGCTCCATGGTGGAAAGAATCCACCATTAGTGAAATGGATTCCATGATACAAAATGATACTTGGGAGATTATAAATTTACCTCTAGGGTGTAAACCCATAGGTTGTAAATGGATCTTCAAAAGGAAACGTAAGGTAGATGGAACTGTGGAAAAATACAAAGCTAGATTAGTAGCTAAAGGTTATAAACAAATAGAAGGTGTAGATTTCCTTGATATTTATTCACCTGTTACAAGAATTACTTCCATTAGGATGTTAATTGCTATTGCTGCCATTCATAACTTAGAGATACATCAAATGGATGTAAAAACAGCTTTTCTAAATAGTGAATTAGATGAAGAAATTTATATGTACTAACCTGAGGGCTTTGTAAACTGAAAAAATCTTTGTATTGTTTAAAACAAGCACCTAAACAGTGGCATAAAAAATTTGATCATGTAATGATTTCTAGTGGTTTTAAAATAAATAAATCTGACAAGTGTGTTTATATTAAACTTGTGGATGATGCATGTGTGATTGTATGGTTGTATGTTGATGATATGCTTATACTTGGTACAAACATGGATGTAATTAATTCCACAAAGAGCATGCTAAATGAGAACTTTGACATGAAAGACTTAGGCCCCGCTGATGTGATCTTAGGGATGAAGATTAGAAGAAATTCTAATGGATATAGTCTTAGTTAATCTCATTATGTTGAATCTGTGCTTAGAAAATATAATTAGTTTGATTGTAAACCTGCTTGTACTCCTTATGATCCTTGTTGTAGACTCAAAAAGAATAAGGGTAATGGAGTTTCACAACTTGAATATTTCACGTGTTATAGGAAGTCTGATGTATTTAATGAATTGTACGAGACCAGACATTTTATGTTGTGAGTAGGTTGAGTAGGTATACTTGTAATCCATGTCAGGAGCATTGGGATGCACTTATTAGAGTGTTAAGGTACTTGAAGTACACTTTGAACTTTTGTTTAAATTATGAGAGATACCATGCGGTCCTTGAAGGATTTTACGATGCAAACTGGATATCAGACTCAGATGAGTCTAAATCTACGAGTGGATATATGTTCACTCTAGCGTGTGGGTCTGTATCTTGGAAGAGTTCCAAACAAACATATATAGCTCGATCCACTATGGAATCAGAATTTATTGCGTTAGATAAAGCAGGAGAGGAAGCCGCTTGGCTAAGATGTTTTTTAGAAGAAATTCCTCTTTGGCATAGGCATGTGCCAGCTATATCTATACATTTTGATAGTCAAACTGCAATAGCTAATGCTAAAAACAACAACTATAATTGGAAGTCTATACACATTCGTAGAAGACACAATTCCCTAAAACAACTAATCTCAACTGGCGTTATTTCTGTTGACTTTGTGAGGTCTAAGGAGAATATCGCGGACCCTTTGACGAAAGGCTTGTCCAAGGAGATAGTTAGTAATGCATCGAGGGGGATGGGGCTTAAGCACATTAAATAAACTTGCCATGAAGGATACTCAACCTTGCTGACTGGAGATCCCAAGATCAAGGTTTCGAATGAGACAACTAATTTGTGGTGGGTTAAAGGAAAAACTATCAGAGAATTTCATTCTCTGTCCCTTCCCTATGGTGTAGACGTGATAGTGTGGCTGCATGTGAAGGGTGACTTTTTGTTAAGTCTTAATGAGTTTTATAGTTTCAATTTAAGATTGAAGTGGGGTGTAGCAGTAAACACTCTTGATAGAACTCACCTATATGAATGAGGAAGTGGGCCGCTTCCTATGAGAATTAAGATGATTCACTAGAGCATTCTGAGAAACGGGATACGTCCAGCGCCAAAATGGACACAACGGCACGAACTTGACAGCACCTAGAGAGATATCACGCGTGGAAGTTATTGATGAACTACACCAAACGATGGCAGTTCAAGACATTGTGTTCACTGTCCATCAAGTAGTTCCGGTAATTTCTCACTAAGCAAAGGTTCAAGACCTTATGGACACCTATTGCCTAGGTAGTATTTCTCATTTTTTGATTTCTGGTTTTCATCGGGTTTTCATTCATGTGGGGGATTGTTGGAGAAAAATAAATTTAAAATATTTTTGGTCTTGGTGGGAATGGATCTTAGGACCTAGATGTCACTAAGGAACACTAGCTCATTTTTCACTTTTGTGAATGAACTTTTAGTCCCACATTGGAGAAACTAAAGATAATTCCTCTCCTTATTACCTAGAAAGTTGCTTCTAAAGGAGGGCCCTTAGGGGTTTAGACACTTTTGTGGTTGGAGGAGGACTAAGGATATGGGCTAGTTGGTGCAACCATGCTTTTCACACACGGGCAGTGCTTCGCATTGAAGCACGCACGGGTGCGGATGCGTGTGCGGGTGCGTTTGCGTTTGCGCTTGCGCTTGCGCTTGCGGCTGTGGCTGTGGCTGTGGCTACTGCTGCGGGCATGAGTGTGTGTTGCGGGAGCGTGCGTAGCTGCGGCTGCGGGCCAACCAAGACTTACCTTTTTGAACAAAATATTTTTTCTTAAAAAAATTTAAGACTAAATTAAATTTTGTTTTAAATGTGGGGGGCGTGTGACCCGACGAGATTTTAGCTGAATTAAAAGAGAATTATTCTTGACCGTTTTAAATCCGTTTGAAACATAATATCCGTGCTTCATGCACGGAATTGATTTTTTCAATCAATAGCCATTAAAGCTATTCTCTTCTTCTACCTATAAAAGAAAAACGAATTTCTTCATTTTAACTCACTCCAGAAGCAGATACTATCATGTCTTCTTTTCCCCTCTTCCTGCTTTGTTTTACGCACACTGCTTGTTTATTTCCCTTCCACATCTTGCTGTTAAGTTCTTGAGGGTGATTAGTATGTGCTAATACTAGTCATAACGGGCAGTTCTATCCTGGACTCATATCCGTTGTGGGGGTATATCATCTCTCGTTCTTGAGGAGTACCCATGGACTATTGTTGTTAAGGACAATTTGCTGAGCAGGTGGCTCTGTCCATTGTGTGATATCAATTCAATGATTTCTTAACCTTAACACTTCTTCTGTTTTAGTATTTTCATTGTTGTAGATCCAACATGGGTTTGTTGAAGAAATGGGGGGCGCAACTGATGAAGAGACCACAGATTTAGGAGCCGACCGATCACTTTCTCTTTGGGCTAGAATCTTGCTTGGCGTGTTAGGTAATAGTTCTAGGCGCGGAAGAGTAAGAAGGGGGGAACAAGAAGAGGAAGAAGAAGGAGAAGAGGAAGAGGAAAAGGAAGAACACGGTGAAGAGGAGGAGGAGGAAGAAGAAGTAGAAGCATGGCGAGAGGAAACGCAACTAGAGAGAGAACTAGAATCAATCCAACGAAGGAGAAGAAGAAGCTCCGTTGCAATCCTTCAATTGCTCCAAGGCCTACCAATATCATCAGGGAGAACGTCTGGAACAGGGAATTTTGAAACTCAAAGGGAACGAGTACGCGAAACTGTATTTCTAATCAACCCGTTCGACCAAAGTCTAATTCTTCAAGATTGGTCGTCCTTGGATATGAATCACAATGAAAGCACTCCTCATGGCTCTTTGGGAAATTACCTCATTGGACCTGGTTTAGAGCTGCTACTTCAGCACTTGGTGGAGAATGATCCAAACAGATATGGAACACCACCAACGCAGAAAGATGCAATTGAAGCAATGCAAAATGTTACTATCACGGAGAATTTACAATGTTCAGTTTGTTTGGATGATTTTGAGATTGCTGTAGAAGCAAAGATGATGCCCTGCAAGCATAAATTTCATAGTGGGTGTATACTTCCATGGCTGGAGCTTCATAGTTCTTGTCCAGTTTGTAGGTATCATATGCCTAGCACAGATGGATCAAAGGCTGATGAAGAAGGGTCTGGGAATAGCAGTCTTGCAATGTAGCCTGTATACATACAAGGAACTTGGGAAGGCATTGAGGTTTCGAATAAACGGTTATGTTTTTTAGTCAGGAGCTCGGAGTGGTTGTAGGAATCTCTTATCCTAGAACCATCTTCTACCTTTGTTTTTTTGTTTCCTTTTATACATAGCCTTCGGTTTTCTACCTTTGTTTTTTGTTTCCTTTTGTACATAGCTTTTGTTTGTTTTTTTTTTATGTCTTGTTTATATGACGTTGGAATTTTGGTTCAAGCGTGTTTGTTGCCGGGGGCAACAAGATCGAGTTGGTAAGGATCAAAACATTCCTTCATGTTTCTATGGATCTCTATGATCGATGATCATAGAAGGCCCCTTTACCATTCTGTATAAATGGTGAAAACTATTTTCCTTTTTGTCAAACTCTTCTAGATTTTAGTCTTGCTTGAAGAAGAATTAATGCAATGCTTGTATTGTTTCACCCCATCCCCATCCACCTCCTCTTTTCTGTTTGAATATTTGGATAATAATGAATATATGGCAACCAAGCTGCTCGAAAGTTTTGATACTTTTTTGTACATTTATAAACCTCTCAAAATATACCAAGAAATTTGATATTGGCCTTAAAGATCAGACCTTTCCAGGTCAGAAGCATGATTAATGGTTAGTTTTCTTCTTAGAAGATGCTGATACCTTGGTTTTGCCACCATAGATTGAAGACAATACAGACCACCATAGATTGAAGACAATACAAAGATGATTAAAATTCTACCTTAGGTTTTGCCACCATAGATTGAAGACAATACAGAGATGATTAAAATTCTAGCCAGCAGTTGTAAGACCGGTTTTCTTTTCTTCATGATCATAAAGTAGAGTAATAAAAATGCTCCTTTCCCGACCCCATAAAAAGCCAACTAGGGTTATTCCCGAGCCAAGGAACCTTTTGGCACCGGCTTGGGTATAGCAAAGGAATAGTATGAATGAAATTGAGAAGTAGCATAACTCAAAATTATATAAGAAATGTTCAATCAAAAAAGTAGTAACTTCTTTGCCGAGGAAAAATTGGTAATGTGCTATATTTGAATATCAAAGCCTGACTTCTCCGCAACAGAGAAACAGCATATTGAAAAAAAACAAAAAGACAAACAAATCTTCGACCCAAAAAATAAGCCAACAATTATCCTCTTGAGCAGGCCTGAAACAAACACACCTGGCACTCATAGTAAATCACTTAACTGTCATGATCTTGATGACAGATGCTGTCTCAACTCGGTGCAGTGCCACAATCGAATCTCCTGGTTGGCAAAATCCTTTCTCCTTTGCATGTATAAGAGCATAATCTAATGCTTCTTCTGTTGACTCCGCATGCGAAGCCTTTGCAGACCCTGAGCTCAGTACGGGGACTAATCCTCGGAAAATAAGACTGTGCCTAGCTGGAGCTTCGTCGCTGCATGTCCAGTTAAAGAACTCTGTCTTTAATTCTGGGACAACAACAGAAAGGATAGGCATAGATGGCCTGTATTTAGCTACCAGCTTGGCAGTGCTTCCACCCCTAGTTAGGACCAAAATTAGGGCAGCTTTCGCAGAGTTCGCAGTACGTACTGCCGAGGATGCTAAACTTTCTAATGGGCTCATTGGTACCGGTGCAGATTTCATGATCCCTTTAAAGACAGCGCTATAATCAAGATTGGACTCTGCTTCTATGCAAATCTTGGCCATGGTCTGAACAACTAGTTCAGGGTAAGCTCCTGCTGCAGTTTCCCCACTAAGCATCACACAATCAGTACCATCAAGAACTGCATTAGCAACATCAGTTGCTTCGGCCCTAGTGGGTCGTGGAGACTTGATCATAGACTCTAACATCTGAGTTGCAGTGACAACGGGTTTTCCATGAATGTTGCACTTGTAGATCATGACCTTTTGCGCAAGGAATATCTTCTCAATTGGAATTTCCATTCCTAAATCACCACGTGCCACCATAAATGCATCCGAATTGGCAAGAATATCATCAAAATTAGCTACACCTTCTTGATTTTCAACCTAGCCGAGAAAAACAACAATAACTATGAGACGAGGTTTGCAATGCACTAAATCATTAAAAAAAAAAAAAAAAAAAAGCTCTGAACTCGTAAATCCCATCTGAAATAATTTAACCATCGACAAACCTTAGACATGAGAAGGATTGACTTTGCATGCTTTCCAAGCAGTTTGCGGACTTCCACCAGATCTGACCCCTTACGAACGAAGGAGAGGGCAATCATATCGATCTTATTGGGTACACCCCACAGTAAGATGTCCTCCTTGTCCTTTTCTGTCAAGGTAGGTAGGTCTACAACAACTCCAGGAAGATTTACATTCTTCCTCTCACCAAGAAGAGCAGAGTTCTCGCATCGACAGCGAATCAAACCCAGCTTTGTGTCACATGAGAGCACGGTCAGTGTGATTGTGCCATCTGCACATAATATGACACTATCGGGTTTCACATGCTCAGCTAGTTTTTTGTAACTCATGCAGATTGTGTTTCGGTCACCCTTTAAGGAATAGTCAGTGGAGATGGTGATTTCTTGACCCTGCTCGAGTTGGATGGGCTTGGCATCCTTCAAAAACCCTGTTCAGATCTCTGGACCCTGTAATGTTGCGAAAAGAAGGTTTTATACAATACACCCAAATTGAGACAGAAATCCTAAAACTCTATGACCATGTAAAATCATGATGTGGTATTTGCATAAAAATTCTTAAACACAACACACAAAATCCAATTTCTAGAGTTAGGGTTTTCAATTTTGATCTTCAATTTCCAATTTGGTACAAAACCATGTCTAACTATGTAAGAATACATTCTAGAACATATTCCAAGAAGACCAAAATGCTTAGAACAACAACTAAAAAAACCTGACGGAGACCAGAAATAAAACATTAATAAGAAGAAAAATACTACTAATAAAACTCAGTTTGAAAAACAGACAACTCTGATATACAATATTCAGATTAATAAATTAATACTTAGAAAACATAGGATCAATAACATAAAAACATCTTCAAAACAGAAGATAAGAGACAAAAATAAATTAATAGAAATTGGAATTTAAAAATAAAAAGGTTATACCTTGGTATCTAACATAACAGCACAAAGAATCCCAGTATTTTCCATTGCCGTGTTGAGATTATCAAGGGTTTCTTGGTGGTATTCATGAGATCCATGAGAGAAGTTAAAACGAGCAACATTCATTCCTGCTCTCAAGAGTTTCTCGATCATAGGTACAGACCTTGATGCAGGTCCCAATGTACAGACAATCTTGGTTTTAGGTCTCATCCCTTTAACTGCTCCGTTATTAGGCATTACAGAAGACACTACCAGATTCATAGTGAAGAAGAGAAATCAAAGGAATAATAAAAAAAAAGGGTTTTTGTTATGATTTTGGGTTTCTTTGATTTTCTCTTTTGGTTATTTGGTTGTTTCAAACTAGTTATATAGGGAGAAAACTATGAAGACTTGGAGCGCAAGAAGATCGGAAAAGAGAACCGGCATTCTAGTTTTTCTATATAACTAAGGCACCGTCTAAAACCTAACAAAGCCACCGATTTATTCCGTTTGTCTAGTGTTTAACTAAGGCACCTAACGAATATAGTTAATTCGGACTTGTCTCGGCCGGGACCTTAACACCTTGATAATAATATCTCAGGGAGATTATCGGAGAAATTTTAAAATAACTTCCAAATTTTATATCCAAAATTTATATATGTGAAGACTAAGAATTAACTATATTTTTATTGATTTATTACCTCGACTCAACTTCTAATAATATTTCTTCATTTACTACATGTTAATGTAAGAGCTATTGCAAATATAATACATAAACAAAAAATTTAAGAAAGGAAAACAAATAATCAATTCAAAAAGAAAAACAAACAACAACCATACTTTAAGAAGAGATCATATTAGTATATTTCAATTCTAAGTTCAAAGTTCGAAAACGAGAATAAACGCCGGTTTTAAAGTTTCAAAAACAGATTAAACAACAAGCATATTACGTTGAATATCGTCATTATCTCGGCCATATCGGGCGAGTCAACCGAGATTCGCGTTTAAATCTCGTTCGGCGATATGTGATGATTCGTCTCGCTCGTGAAGCGATACCTTGAATATCGTCGTTATCTCGGCTGTATCGGCCGATATTGACCACATTGCTCAGAACTAGCATATTTTGGTGGGGGCATTGGATCCCCCCATGTTTTTAATACCCGAACAGGTTTCAAACAAGAAAAATCACTGGGTTCGAGCAATGTAGTCAATCTCGGCCGTAACGGCCGAGATTGCTGCGATTTTCAAGATATCGGTCATTTTCCTTGACGATATCTGAGATTTCGCTCCCCGCGATTTGAACGCAAATATCGGCCGTGACGCCCGTATCTCGGCCGATATTGGACCCAAAAGCTCTTTTGTGAAAAAAAAAAAATTGAAATTTTTTTTTTTATTATTTTTTTTTTTGATTTTTTTTGACAAAAAAGTTGGACCCAAATCTACTAATGACATCATGGCTCGAAATCTGATTTATAAAAAAGAACTTATGTTACCAAAATTCTAGATGAATTCCATCACCAACCCGAGCCAATGATCTAACCCCTCCTCTGTCTTTGATTCGAATGCACGAAACTTCGAATCTTGTCTGCATTGTTCTTCTTCTTCTTCCCGAATTGAGACCTAATCAAGTCAAGGAAGGTAGGATGATAGCTTTGAAAGGAAAAATTGGTTTAGGTTGATTCTTATTTTTGTTTGATGAATGAATTGAATGTATGGCTTCCGAATGATGGATTTATCTTAAACTTATCTTTGCAAGAACTAGAAAGAATTTAGAAGTTATGAAAATCTGCAGCTGTAGTGAATGAAAAATGGTACATAACATGTTTGTGTTATTGCCTGAGTGACCATCTCTTTTTTGCCTCCAACACATAGCAGAGTTGTAATATGCTCGTTGTTTAACTCATTATTTGTTTTTCTTTCTTAAAATTTATGTTTATGTATTATATTTGAAATAAATCTAACATTTACATTTATCCGATATTTCACCGATAATCTCCCCGAGATCAAGGTGTCAAGGTCCCGGCCGCGACGCGACCGAGATCCGAGATTGACTACATTGGGTTCGAGTCACCCAAGTTCAACCAGTGAGTCAATCCGGTCAAAGACCTTGATGAAGTATATCTGATAAATTTTAGCCAATAAATATATATTTATTAATATTAATATAATAAATTAATATTGGATTTCAAAGGAAAATAAAAATATTTATTTTATATATAAACTTTGAAATGATTTAACAATGGTTAAAAAAATATTAATATAAATAGTTATCATATAATATATTTGAATACACAATATATTATGACATATTAAAATTTGTTGCTTAGCTATCGGTTGAGCCATTTAAAATTATCAAATTTATTTTCTCAATAATATATAAGAACCAGTCGTTTCACAGAAAGAGGGGACTTTTTTTTGTTATAGATATATCTCAAGTAACTAAGGGGAGATTTTGATGTTGATTTTATAATTAAATTAAACTAATGAAAGCAAAGGAAATTGAGGTTGTAAACAATATTAGAAGAATACTGGGTATAGGTTTTCTCCATCACTAACATGTTATAAATAGTTAGAATTAACATTCAATCTTTCTTCTCCTTAAGAACCCTAAAATAGCTCATCGTGAGCATACCTAGCGAAATTCCTTGAATCATCTCATACAATAACGCTGAATTTAAAAATCATTCTTATGGAATAATCTAACACAACGTGCAAATAGATTTAACTAGATGAGAGGAATATGATCCCTGTGAATTAAGTTATTCAGAACAACCTGGCTCAAGATCCACTCAGATGTAACTTAGGTTAAGTTCAATATATAGTTGCATGACAACATCCCATTGTTAACAATTATACTATGCTACTTATTATTTGGGTTTTTCGATGTTTACGTCTTTCGAATCCTAATATACCTTCCGAAATCAAACGAGTTATATAAAAAGGAGTAAAAAAATGTTCAAGAAAATATTATTTAGGGAGGTCTCAGAACCACATCTTCTAAAAAAAATTAGTTGGTCCCTTTTTTTTTCCTTTTAACCCCCACCCTGATGCTGGTGAGTTTTGTACTCAGGTCGCTGATATCATCACCCAACAACTTTACCACTATACTACAGTAACACCTGCACTGTACTAGTGGAACCATATCTTCTAATCTTAGTCTGAAACCTAAACCATATTAGTTCGTCTCCTTCCTAAACCATATCCCTTTAGGTAAAAAATAGGCAATTTTTTCTTATTTAGTCGCTCTATCACCGTAACTCCTACAAAACTCAAAAACAACTAAAACATGGAATAATTGCGTGAAAAATTAACATTAAAGCATATGATTAGAACATTAAAGTAGTGAAAATTATGCATTTATCACTTGGTGGTTATCGTGCTAAGTTATAAACTATAAGTCAACTGTTTGAGCCCAACAGATTATACAGTTTAAGAACTTTTTGTTAGAGCCACACATTTGAATGTTCAAAATCCTGGATAGTTTACAATTTATGAATCAAAAGGTTCTCCGGTTTAATGCTTGGATCACCCGGTTCTTTGAATAAAAGTCTCGGTTTTCTGAAAGATCAATCGGCCAGTGTTGAACCCATCCAATATGTAAACATGTTCATGATTAACCGGTCAAACCGCTAGCTCCATCTTTTAAAACTTAGAAAATCTATACATCTGATGGTACCATGCATAGTGTAAAGCTATCATGTGTTGGCACTAATAATTTAATTCTTCTAATATTACAATAGCCTCTATAAATGAATGTTGGACAAAATAATAACCTCATCATACAATAATTTTTTCCAATCCCAACTTGGGTAAAATGGTTAAGTAATAACCTCGCTAAATACATTAAGTAATAAAAATAACTGAGTCTTTAAAGATCCCATAAAAACATAAAATAACATTATTAAATTTTACGTAGTATATATGTACCAAAATTCTTCATCAACAATGTTTTATATGAGAAGTCATTTCCTTTGAATAAGTGCATCTAAATAAGTTGGTTGTTTTTTCCTTCCACCTACACCAAAATGCATCTTATCATTAGTTTTTTTGTAATGCGTACATAACTTTTGAAATATTTTGTCCGTGTTGTAGCAAGTAGTTTTTGATGGTGAATATTGGTTGAAGGGCCGAAAGTTGAAGTCGTGGTTATTTCAAAAGCAAAGGTTTAGTTATTACTTTTTTATTTTATTACTTCTTTTATTGGTATTTGTTTTGCCTAATATATTTATATGAAGCATAATTATCACCAGGAACTCCATTCGAAAAAAAGCATCTAAGTTAGAGATCGGTGTCGTTTGTATCCCTAAGATTATATCCGTTTCTGTGCATAATACTTAAATATACAACTACTAAATACTTCTAAAATAAGAAATACTAATTTATCGATTTTTGTTGGTCCCGAGTGTATACATTTACCGAGGTTAAAATGTAAAGTTCAAATATAATGCTTTATACATATTCCCGTATAAGAAAAATAATTTATAGCACACTGCTACCAAAAGAATTTTACGGCTAAATAAATGTAGTTAATATTAAATTTTGGATTTGTCTTGGCTAGGTCATTGACAACTTTAGAATGATATCTCAGGAGAAATTCGGATTAATTTCAAAATAACTCTTAGAACTATTATCTTTAAATTCTAGATACTATAGTTTATGTATACTAAACATTTCACATGTTATGTTTGTGGGCATATAATAAAACAACACCAATCGAAAATTATTGGAATATCCAATATGATAATTAAGATTTTAAAATATTGGCTTAACTCGAGCGAGACAGCTAGTATTCTAGAGGAAAATTTGGTTTGACTTGATAGTCTTGGATCGATTCGACCGCGTCGACTTTTTTAAGAAATTATCATCTCGGTAAAATTTGATAGCTCATTTAAGAATACTTTCGAGAACATGATAATTATGAGAACCTTGGTCAACTCGATCGAGATTAACTACCATGTGATTAGCCATCCTTAATACAGTGAAATCAATAGGGATGGCCTACCATTGCTCAATTGTTTTAGATATCCTAAATCTTTAATTTTGGAAAGTTCGAGTTTGCGACTTTGAAATCGTTGGCTAACCATTGAGTGTTAAAACTTAAAATTATTGCCTATTGTTGCTTTTAGCAAAAAACAACAACTTGTCAGAAATTGAAAGTAAAGTAGGAGAATATGTAATTAATTACATAGTATAAAAAGTGACAAAATAGAAGGAAGTTATATGTAACAGATATTGTAAATATATCAAACATAGATAATAACAAAATTAAGTATGCATTAAAGTTGCAATAATGCTCATAAATATATATATTTAAAGCTTAATTTTGTTACATAAAAATAGGAGTAAATTGGGAACAAAACTAACAGATGATTAGATTAAGCGTGCATTTAATTACTAATTATTATTTAGAGATAGGTAAAACTAAAAAAAAAATATCAGGATTCACTAACTTCTTATATATATATATTTTATTTTATTTATAAATAAATTTTTTTAATATAAATAATAAAGAAACAAAACATTTTAGCCTCTGGCTAACAGATTTCGAACCATAGAGAAATTACAATAGTTATCCAGACTATTTTTAGTTGATCTAACATGTTTTAAAATGGCGTTAGCTACATGATTATCATCTCTACTAACAAAAATAAAATGACAATATCTAAATCTTAACATATGATACTTTATTCTTTGATGATGTTCCTATTATCCTAGTGAGTTAAAAGAACTGCATCTGTAATAAAATGAATAACAAGTTTCGCATCGATTTCAATGTGAATATTCATTTTTCTTTTTCCCAATTTTAAGTTTAACGAACATTCGTGCATTCCCCTTTCTCCATCCTTGAACTTTAATCCGCACAGGAGCCTTTGATACCTCCGTATAATCCTGAATGATAATTAATAACAAGACCATTGCTCAATTGGTTAATGTTGTAATCAAAATAAATATTTATATTAATTTAATAACCCCCTTATCATGAGGTTCCAAAGTGGGTGTATGAGATGCATTAATAGATGCAGTAGATGCATTGTTAAAAGAGAATATTAGAATCAGTGCATTGAGTAAGATAATACATAATCGGATAATCCTGCTAATAGAGTTGTATGAAAAAGAGTGTAGGATATTTGTGCATGATTTTCTTGTAAAAATTTTCTAAGTAGTAAAATACTAAGAGCTTCTCTAATAGTTAGTTTTAAAGACTACAAGTGTTGTGACATAAACGATACACAATCATTTTCATAAAAAATCATTTACAACCTATCAATGTGAAGATGATTTGGAAAACATTTATGAACCTCTTGTTTAAAACGTTTAGGCTTCTCCATCAATAGTTGTGTGTATTTCCTATGTGGCAACACAAACTACACATCTTCCTTTCTTTTTTGCTTTAAATTTTCTGAAAAGTTACTGGGAGAAAATGTTGCTCTCCAACCCTATTACCTTTCGACATATTCTTTGCTTAGGTATAAATTTTTTTCAACTTCATCTTAAAATTTCATTCGACTTTGAAATAAAATATATTCTTAAAAATATGAAGAAGAAAAAAAGGAAGAAATTTTTTTTGTGAGAGAAAATAATAAAAAGAAATCGTTGGAAAAAAAAAGATCATATTTGGTAATTTACATATCGTTATTTAATGAATCAAAATTAATTTCAGTTAAAGAAAAACGTACTAGGATGGGTTAACGTCCTCTATGTAAACCTTTAGAACTAGACATTCACATAGAATCTATCTGAAACTATGCCACTTAATTTATACAATGGTTAAAAAGGATAGGGTTGGAGAATGAATTTAACTAAAGTGGAAGCCTATCTCCCTCACACATATTCCATTGGAGTATCTCTTAGAGATTCTCCAATGGTAGTTGTTTGTGTTTCATACGTAGCAACACGAACTAGACATCCTATTTTTTATTTGACTTTCAATTCTCTGAAAAAATTTTAGGAAAAATATACTGATCACCAACCTTATAGTTAGGCTTCTTTTTAGCTTACGTGTATTTTCTTTTTCCAACTTAAAATTTTATTAGATTTTAAAATATAATTTAACCTTAAAAATTTTAAAAAAAATTGAGAAAAAAAGAAGGACAAAACTAGTTGAAAAAAAGTAGAAGATCAGATTTAGTAAATACAATTTAGGGATATTTCCTCTAAAAAGATTGCTAATTTGCATAATCTCCCGAAGAAATTGCTAATTAGCAAAACCTCTTATCATTATATTATCCATCAATGTATCAGTTAGATGCCACGTAGATGTATACACGTGATAGATTCAAGATTTATTTTATGAAGATGTCCAAATTACATCTCATTAAAAATAAAGGTAGGACACGTGTTTGGCATTTGATAAACATATCGAACGGTTGTGAACTAAGTTACTTACTCAATGGTAATAGGTTTGTTTTTAGGGGAATATTCCCTCTAATTACCATAAACTTAAAACCCTAATCAAGGATACATAACTGATCGCATTCATATCATATTCAATAGGACCAACATAAATTAAATTGAAGATACAAAGAATTATGTCTATGGTGTTGAAGATATATTGAACTGTTGATTTGAGAGTGCGGATTGATATTATTTATTGGTTCAATACCAATCCTTCGTTCAACTCCATGGGTTGGTGGATCTACTTTTTACTTTGTTCATTCGTTGTATTCTTCCTACATGCCAATATTCAATAAAAACCACAATTTCTTCGTCTTCCGATTTACTAAAAAAAACTTATTTTTCACTTCCTCATATTAATCTAGTCTGACATATAATAACAATAATCGCAAACCAAAACAACAATGTTAATCCCACTCATAAACATCAATTTTTTTGTTTTAATTACACGAGCTTTATCTCCCTGTTCCATCTTCTTCTTTTTGTTTGAAGCATATCGTTCCATCAATCAACAAATAACACTCAAAATAGTTATTACAAAATCAAATAAAATGTTATAATAAGTTCTCGGCACTTCCATTAACCTCAATATCCAATTTCTTAGAAAACTTCATAATAAATTTCATTTCTCATTACCTGCCAGCTGCCACTTAACAAAACTAAAGAAATTCAATTCAAGATATGTAATGTGTAACCCTAAATTTATTACAAATTGGGTAACTTAATTTATGAAACTGCAAACCAAATTAAACAATCATATTAACCTTGTCATTAGGATCTAATATCATACAATTTTACCATTATATTTAATTAAATGCAACTAAAAATTACATGATGATCTTGTGATAAGGAAGAACCAAAAGTACATGCCATGGCTACCGAGGTAGAGAAGATAATGTCCAAGTGAGATGTTTCTGATAATAAGAAGGAACATGTTACGATCTTAAGCACTCCACTAAAAGCAGACCATCATTATCATTGAATATCTAACATAGTTCAGAATCGTTCAATATGTTTATCAAATGCCAAACGCGTGTCATGCCTTTGTTTTTTAGTAAGAAGTTAAATTTATCCTTTTTCTTAAAATTAATTTTTTAATATGCAACGTGTACATATCTTACGTGATATTTAACAACAACCTATATGGATAATATAACAATACGAGGTTTTGCTAATTAGCAATCTCCAAGGGAGGTAATACAAATTAGAAATCTCTAGGTGAAGTTACACAAATTAACAATTTTTTTAGATGAGAAACACAAAATACCCTTACAATTTATAATTTAAAAAATTAATCAAATAAAAGCTGACTAGGATGGAGATCCTCTAGAACTAGACATTCACATAAAAGATGTTCACCCAAAACTATATCACGTCATCTACATATTGGTTAAAGAGGTTAGGGTTGGAAAAGATTTTAATGAAAACGGAAGTCTATCCAAGGTGGATTTAGTAGCTGAATGTTTTTCCATCCTAGTCACACTTTTACTAATAAAAAATAATTCAGAAATATAGTTAGTCGTAAATAATTCTAATCCATTATCGATTGACACATATATAAAGAAGAGAATAAATAAATAAGGATCGGAGATGAACACTATTTACCCCTAATGTTTAGAAATTTAGAACATCCCCACCAATGTATTCTTAATTTCTTATTTATTAGGTCACGTAAGTTTTGGGCTTTTTGGTCCTTTTTATCTTCAGAGAGACGATGGAATCCGGGATAAGGAGGAGTTTTATAAATTTCTATTACAATATTCCTCTCCCTTAACAATTTCTTTAACGAGAATGTAAGTTCTATAGCGGTTAAAAAGACATCATTTAAAGCATCCTTTTATTTAAATACAGTGGTGCTAAACGTACCGCTCATTCAAACAATTTAAAAACCGCTCATTCACAAAGATTGGGTTATGAGTGGGCTCCACTCTCCAAGGATTTATAGGGGAGCCGAATTTTAGGGTACATCTGTTGGTGGGCGGTTTCTAATTTATTTAAGTGGGCGGTACGAATAAAATTTTTAAATCAAATATTTATTTTTTAAAATAATGCTTTAAAGAAAAGACTTATGGTGGAGATGTTTCTCCTTTACCTATTCGTTTTTTACTAAAAAAAAAAATTTACCCACTAATTTATAGGGATTTTGATCTTACATCCGTAAAAAGAAAAATTAACACATATGATACATACCACATTCCCATTAGAGACACTTTTAAATGTCTTGTTAATAGCGATGCCATATATGGACTGGAGAAAGCTCTAGATATTGACATTTGACAATTGCACGTGTAAACATCGCAACCTAACAAAAAAACAAATTTCGAACGTCCGAGCATATATGGGGAAAGATAAACATTGGCAAAGAACATTAGGCTTTAGTTTTACCTTCCGGTCTAGGCTTTTTAAGCATCGATGAAACAGGGAGAGGAGATGCAATTGCAAACTCAAAGATAAACAAGGACGATACAATAGACGTCGAAAATCAACAGAACTTTTGGGAAACATGGACATATAGTTCGTTTTAAATTGTCGTTTTTGCCAGAAACAACTAATATGGTCTTACAATCTTGGAAGTATTTATGGCTAGCCTCCAAATTTTTCGGATTCAAAGATTTACCGAATAAGTTTAGAATATATTTTGGAATGCAAATTAAAACCCGTTTCCTCTTTCCCTTTTGAATACTCTTTCTTTGGTACCGTCTGATAGTCTCATCAGTTTTGTTTTCCCTATGATCCAAATTATAGACCTAATTGTCTCATCAGTACGATTTAGACCTAATTATCCAAATTTTAGTTTACACGTAAGTACATTCTTCTGATTTCTCACTTCATTATGCTTTTCGACTAGTGTTTGCAAAATATCTCCCCCGTCACAATCACAACAGAGGATATACCCTTTACATTTTACATGCTGGCGTAGATAAATGTCAATAATTATGCTTCGAATGGGGTAGGTAAGCCTCCTTTCTTGGAATGATATTTTATTTAGAAACCAGTACCATGGCGAATTGAAGAACACCAAACCAACGAAGTATAAAAAGAACAAAATTGATCCTACTGCTTCTCACTAGTCTTACACTTCCGTCGTGTTCAGATCTTGCTGGATTTTACATGGGCATTAATATGGAAGAGATACAGCGGGTCTTGATAATTATGACAACGCTCGCAAGGTCTTCCCCCCAAGCGCGTTTGTGTTGTCGTAGTAACACAACATCCGCATAAAGTGACTGCAATTTCAGCCCACAAGCCTTTGACCCTACAACACAAACAGCTGGAAGAGGCCTTGTAGGAAGTCTTAGTCGACATTATAGAGTAGAAGGTTCTGGTCCAGTGAAGACCACGATAGCTAATGCAATTTGGAAATTTGAATGGTCTTTCAAACGCTTAAATCTGCATTTTCATGTCAGATACGAAAATAAAAGCTTCTCTGCTCACTGTATGCTTCTAAAAGTCGACAATATCCAACATGCGCAATTTACATCTTTTATGCTACTTTTATCAAGAAGACCTATCAAGAATCATGACAACATGCTTCCCAAAAGTAGGCAACTCGTCGGGATCACAAACCAATCTGGGTTCACACTTCGTGTTAGCGGGTGCCCAAACGAATTCGGGTTCGCAGGTCAGACTAAAAAATCTCACTATAGAATTTTACCAACTATGCTTCCACTTTTGGCCAGGTATGATGAGGTTGCAGGGCAAGAGTGAAGCTTATGATGCTTATAATACAGCTACAAATAAGATCATCAAATATCAATCTACGTTTTATTGCCTCAACAAAACTTAATGTTACTAGTCTCTCAGGAAAATTGGTTGTCAGCTTGATCTGTATATATATATCAACTTAAAAATAATTAACACCGAGGAAAGCCTGTACTCTCTGCCTGAGAAAGTGTTTCAGCAACATCTAGTGGTTACAGGGTAGAGGAGGTTGCTGATTTGTTGGGCTTCTTACCATCCTCGTAGGAGACAGGTGGTGAAATTGACAGTGATGAGGACGCTGCATGATACGATGACGAGACAAGTTGCGCAACAGCTGAAACCGCACCACCTGCACAAACACAAGAAACATGCATGTATATTAGTGTTGAAGCTCCGGGCTAAAAGTGTTTTTCTGTGCAGTATAATATTTTAAAACAAACATATCCGGGTGTTAAATATGATGAGGCTTCACACTTACGGAGATAACGAGAAAGTCAAAAACGTTTCATTTTAGATTAGAATGTTTCACCCCATAGAACAAGGATCAGATAATGACTATAAAGAACAAATCCAAGCTCAAGGAGTTGACATATATCTGACCTGCTAACCCAGCACAAGCAGAAGAGAATAGCATCACCGGTAGAGTCTACACCCACAACACCGGAAAAAAAAAACAAAGTCACTTTCATTACTTTTGCTTCTTTGAGTACCAATTAAAGTGTTGTCTTTCAAAGTTGAAAACTATGGTTTCATAATATATTTGATCCATAAACGAACTAGGGAGGACGATAGGAAGAGGTGGAACCGGAATAAAGCAAACAATCACTGAGTACAAAAAAAAATATCATCTTTGGATCTTTCAGAGAAAGTAATATAAACAAAGAAAGAAGTTTGGGGGTGGGGTGGGTTGCGGTCGAGAAATATGTATTGAAGCAGAATAAAAGATTACATCCTTCATTTGATCTATCTAACAATAGTTACCAGTTTATCATGAGCATAGCTGCACAAGTGTCTCATAAGAGCAAGTACCCGCCTTAGGAATTGCTTAAAAAACTCAAACGGCAGGACGAGTAAACTAACACAACTATAGGGAGTGTTCCTATTGTTTTCAATTTCCTAGCAATGTTTTATTTTAATAACAATCAAAGGTCATATTTTTATGAATGATGATTTACAAATCTCATTCGACTTGTTTACTAATGGCAAATTAGTAGCTTTGGTTATACCCGACCAGTAACCCTATGAAACACTAACTTCTCACCACCAACTCTCTAAGTTAATCACGATTTTCAATGTTCAGATTTTTTTAGTCTAAACAACACTATGGAGTCTAATTATTTCCTTGTTTGAGATGAAATATAAAAAAATTAATTAACAAAGAAATCACTAGACAACAAAGAGAACTTTTCTGTGACCTTCCAACTACTATTCGATAATCTGCAAATTACAGCTGGTTTTCTGCTACGTACTTTACTTTTAGTCCTGGCCAGTCTCCTTAGATGTAATAGGTTTGAGGCCTATTTGTGGTCACTTAGAAGACAAACAAGATGAGGAACGCAAAGAGCCCAATTCAGAAGTAACAAGGAGCGACTGGGCCAATCAGCCTACGTAGTACATACTTCACTTGTAGTATGTGCTTTCTTTTTCACGTTCATAAAGGTGCCAGTAGAAAGTTGTGAAATCAGATGATCAAAGAAATATCAGGTGGTAACAGAGCTAAATTTACTGTGGAGTACAGCAAACTATACAGTACAACTCCACATATGCATTCAGTTCATTAATTCAAAACTTTCAACAAATACCAAAATGTTCCTCTTCCTCTTGGGGAAAATGGCACATAAACCAATTAGGAAGGTCACATGCTTCAAAACTGATCAGAACCTTCTTAATATTTTGGAATGATACCCATATGCATAGTTTCCAAAATGAAACATACTCCTTAACCTCTTATTATATAGATAGAAGATATGAGACCTAGTTCTACTTACAACCGTGACCGAACGTCTCAACCAGCGGATCTTTGCTAAACCATGAAAAGGGAACCAGCGAAATGAAGTTTTATACATTTTATAAATACTCCTTTTTTATGCCAAGAGAAAACACCCTCACCAAGCCCAATTATCAAAGAAATCAAGCTATTAAGATGATGATCAGAATGTTCCTACTCATTTTATTTATTTATTTTTATCATTAATGTATATTTCTACTCATTTCCTAGGTTCATTTATACAGGACTTTGGACATAGCCCACACTATATTGTAAACATCCATTAGACCTGTCGGAAGAAGTTTCTTTTGCTAAGGCTGTTGTCTTTATAATTTTCTTCGGCTTTACTTGGAGAAATGGATGGGCACGAAAAGAGTTTTTTGTTAACTTCAAATATACAACTAATGAAAGCAGCAGACTCAACATGCCAGAGCAAACATGGACCAGAAAAAAACTAATTTAACAAAAAGAACTCAAATTCAAAAAAACTTACACCAATCAGAAATTGCAACCACATAGGGCCCTTAATCCGTCTTTGAACCAGTGGCATCACTGCGTGAAACAAAAATACATAAGAACACTCTTAAGTGTACCAGATATTATCCACTGGAAGCGGGCCAAAGCGCTCATCCACAACAAGAAAATGGAAAATATATATGCATGTGCCAATCCTTTGTTGGTTCCCAGTTTCCTGTACATCTTCTTTCTTTTCACATGGTTCAGCACCCAACTATATATTTGTCTTTTAACAAAGCAGGCTAACTGTAGGTTCCTCTTCTTAACAATTTTTATCCATCTCTTATATAAATTTTGCCACATTTATTTCCAAATGGATAAGTCAGTGAATGTCAGTATGTGTGAAGAGCAAGATTCTTGAAATTTGGTGTGATGAACAAATCAAGATTGAAGTGAATAACAATTTTGAATCTTTTTCTAATACTAATCCCACTTCATATATAATAAAGTCAAAGCTTAGCAGATAACTGTGCGTTCATGTTGATTGCCGAATCTTTGATTTATGTCTGTGATGTATATAACAGTTAAGACACAATAAACTATTGAAGACTTCATTGGAAACTCATAATATAGTGGCGATATTTATGTAAAGTGTAATGCTTTGGAAGAAATAGCAACAT
This sequence comes from Papaver californicum, assembly GCA_023531435.1. Taxonomy (NCBI): domain Eukaryota; kingdom Viridiplantae; phylum Streptophyta; class Magnoliopsida; order Ranunculales; family Papaveraceae; genus Papaver; species Papaver californicum. The sequence continues at coordinate 898,101 of JAJJMC010008838.1, forward strand.
GCTTACACATAAAACAAATAAATAAATAAGAAAGGAGATAAGAGATAACATGGGACAGTAGCAACAGGTGTGTCCCCAATCAACCTCGTCGGAATCACTTTATTGGGTTGGTTTCAGAACCTCCACATATAAATTAGGTTAAGTTGGGTTGGTTAGGTTGAGTTAGGCTATTGTTAATGAATCTTAGTTTAACTTTAAAGCTAGATCACCAATGACCGAACTGCCAACGTCAAGTTTTTTGTTTTGGTTTGAGTATAGGTTTCAACAAAAAATCCTCCTAGAATGGAGAGGTTAGACTAAGTTCCATGTGAAGTCTAATTAGAGGAAGCATACAACACAATGCAAGTATAAGTCATACTACTTGTTACACAAAGAATGGTGGAGAATGTAGGTCTCGTAAAGTTTTCATATAACTCAGCGACTGCAAGTTTAAAACACCCAAGCAAACAAACACTTAATTTGCAGGTCAGAGAAATGACAATATGAGACTGGCTTTGTGCATAACTAAAGAAAGAACAAAATATACGCATGATCAACGTAAGTGATTGAACTTTCTTTGAGACTAAACAATTATTAACAAAGAATAGAGAGAGAAGATAAAAACATACCATGGTTAAATCCATAGAATGCACTTGCAGTACAGCCAACAGAAGATCCAATCTATATGTATACACAAATATTAAGAAAGTCCAAGGGAAACTAACAACATCAACCAATCTAACATTGATAAACCCTTAACAAATAGCCAGCATTATGATTGTTTACAAAAAAAAAAATTAAAGAAAAAGAGAGGTGGTACCATAGAAAAGCTGTCTCTGATTAGTGGTGCAATTGTCCAGCTACTAGTTTCCTGCACAAAATTCCTACGGTAAGAGACGGGGGAGAGAAAGAGGGAGAAAGAGGGAGAGAGAGAGGGTACCAAATCTTTGGAAAGAGGTCCCGCACAGTGAGGACATCTAACACAGGGATCTTTCTGGTTTTCCATCTCTGACACTCCCTTGGCACTCTCACCACTAACACAGAAAGAAAAAACAGAGTCAGTATTATTCCTTTTTTTTTTTGTAACTTCTTACTTCTAAGATCCTAAATTAAACTAAAAAGCAATTTGTTAAACATGTAAAGTGCAAGTAAAAACATTGGAAAGAAAGCACCGAAAGGCATTTAACTGAAACCACAGACAATTAGTAACACCAAAATTCGAGGGAGAAATATCAATATCGACATCTTAGTACCATAATCTGCAGACAGCAGTTATCTAGGGCTTGTGATTCTCCTTTTCTCTTTGTCTCTGCAGCTTTAGGGTTAGGCATAGGGCTGCACATCGGGTGGGTCGGATCAGGTTTGACCTCACCCGCACCCGACCCACCGTTAGGTGGGTTAAATTTGTTTGACCGTATTCGACCCGCCTGGTCCTCGGGTGGGTCGGGTCTGACCTGCCCAGATGGCGGGTCGAGTCGGACGAGCGCGGGTCACCCGCCCAGAAAATTATGTAAATTTTTTTCATGGACTTGGCTGTTTTTTATCCTCACGCGCGCCACCTGATAAACCATTTTAACCAACAATCGATAATCTTAAAATCTAAGTCCCAACATTCAAAATTATACAATAAAATTTGAGTTTTAATATGCAATCTACGACATTTCCCAACTAGCAACAAAAACAAGTTCATCTTAGTAGCAGCACCATCCAGGTCACCGAATAGGAATCAATCGTCATCTATGATGATGGAAGAAGCAACAAGGTTACCAAATAGCTCTGCAACAAAAGAAATGAACAATTAGAATGAAAAAGATTAAAAATACCAATAGTAATAATAGTATATGAAGTTAAGAACCATGATCCATGAAGTACAAATTATACCCGACTCAAGAACATCAACCTCCTCCTCCTCGACTCCAAGGCTAGAAGAATCTTTGTCAATTGGTGTACGTAACCAATTTTGCAAAAAAATTAATGCCTCAAGTGTTCTAGGCTTTAAAGAACTTCGAAAAGGATCCAAAATTCGTTTTCCGGTACTAAAAGCTGATTCAGAAGCAACAGAAGAAACAGGTATAGCAAAGATATCTTTGGCTATGAGTGGTAAAATGCCAAACCTCGCAGAGTTGATCTTCCACCAAAGTAATATATCAAAAGAAGAATCCTCATTGGCCGGAGAGTAGATAGGCTCAGCCAAGTATCTTTCCACCTCAGATCTTCTATGATCCTCCACAATACTCAATTGGTTTTTGCGTTTATTCCTTTCTTCCCTATACTTAGCCTTGCCAGAAATAGAAGAACCTTGAGAAGAAGTAGAACTAGAGTTACCTAGAGACTCGGATGAAGATATCACACTTTCAGTTGTACGTTCTAATTTATAAGCTGTGAACAGTTCATCAAAATCCTTTTTAACTTTATCAACCCAAGCTTTTACCCTTGTTTGTTTTATCACAGGGTCGTAATGCACAACTAAATCTTCAACAGTCACATACAATCCTTGTTCTTTCTCTCGTGGATCCAGAAGTACAGCAATAAACATCAACGAATTCATTTTTTCAAAATCTCCCCAATACTTGAGAAACATTACATCGCCCATGTGACTTAAGAAAGGATCCTCGTATCTATTTTTCCAATCTTCTAATTCTTGACGAACAGTACCGAGTTCCTCCAAGAATGAGTGGGAAGTAACATATGTAGAAGCTGAAAAAGCAACAGTTGAATCGTAGAATACCTTTAGAAACTGAATCAGAACTATGGAATTGCACCAATCATATCTTTCAGGAGCATGCACTGGAGGCCTTTTCTTCTTCTTGGATTTTCTAAGAGCAACATCTACTTCTTCTTCTGGAATATCTACTTCTTCTTCTTCATCGTCAGAATCTAGATCAAAATCAGCATCTATATCAACATTGTCATCACCGTCACCCATAGAAAAAAATGATACTGAAATATCATAACAAAACTTCTCACGGAATGCCCTATCTGACTCATGTAGCCTTTCAAAAGCTTTTTCATACCTCTCTGCAGCAACTAACATCAAATAAGTATGATTCCACCGCGTTTTCACATCCAAAATCAAACCTTTTTTACAATCTATCCTTGCCATCTCAGCAACATCCATAAACTTCTTCAATCTTGTGGGAGATTTTGTGACAAACTTTACCACTGCCCTGATTCTGAGAATTGATGTATGGTAATTTTTTAAACCATCCTTAACGACAAGAGCAAGTACGTGAGCCGCACATCTAACATGCAAAAATTTAGCTCCAAGTAATTAAAAACCCCAACTAACAACTTGTTTTCTCAAATAATCAATAGCAGTTTTATTCGCAGATGCATTATCAAGAGTGACAGTGAATACTCTCTCAAGCCCCCATTCCACCAAACATTTCTCCAAAGCCTTACCAATTTGTTTACCTTCGTGACTTTCAATCAAACAAAAACAGATGATTCTTTTATGCAGCTTCCATTCTCGATCAATAAAATGAGCCGTTACAACCATGTAATTGTAGTTCTGCATCGATGTCCAAGTATCAGTAGTAAGACATACCCTTGTCTTATTTGTCTTGAAATAACTTATCAATGTGGCTTTTTCATTCAAAAACAACGTGCATATATCACGATACACTGTCATACGACTTGGAATCTTAAATCTCGGCTCAAGAAACTTACTGTAAGCCCTAAAACCTTCGCCTTCAACAATTCTAAAAGCCATTTCATCTGTAATAATAAACCTAATCAACGCTTTTCTACATCCTTCTTGAGAAAAACTGACCCCCACCAACTGTGGTTCCTCTCCCGACTTGCACGGCTGAAAACCAAGTGTCTGTTGTCCTCCATGCTCCTTATTAACTGATTTCTTGTACTCAATACACTTCTCTAAATGATGAGAAAGATTGGTAGTCCCATGTATTTTACCACCAATCTCGTAACTACCCCGACCCTTTGGACAATGCTTACACTTTGCTTTAGCACCATCTTCTATAATATCGAAGTGATTCCATACCCAAGATTTCTTCACACCAACTCTAGGCTTCTTATTTGATGATGAAGGTTGAGAAGATGGTGTCGCGGATGATGAAGGTTGACTAGATGGTGACGCTGATGACCCAGCTGTACTCCTTGTCCCTGCTAAGGATGCCGGTTGACGTTGAGGTGGAGGTCCCATACAACTTTGGGATGGTCTTCCTTGTACAAGTGGAAGATCTGAACTAACGTCATCTTCTGAGATTTCAACCATGGTGATAACCCTACAAGGCAGAGATGGAAGAAGGGGTGAGTTATCATATATACATATGTATTAGAATTAGTCAAATACAGTAGTACTATTAATATGTATTATAATATGTTTTAGAATTAGTTATATGTATTACAAGATGTTGACTAAAGGCTTTCCAATTGAACATGTTATACACATTGAATTAGCTACAAATTGGTTGGCAAATTCAAAGAGAATCAAGTAAATGTATAATGTTCAAAAAGTACTATAAGACAGTGTTTACAACAAAAGTACTATAAGACAGATTTGTATAATGTTCAAAAAGTACTATAAGTAAATGTATAATGTTCAAAGATTGCATCATGAATTCAACAAAAGTAACATTTAAGCCTTTACAAAAATATAAAATGTTTTTTTAAGTAGAGTTTACAAATCTATAACAAGGAAGCATTGGCTTGATCTGCTCAAGGACTATAGAGAGCTCCTACACTGTCTCGTCGAGACAATTTCTCGCCTTTCATCATAGAAGAAACAATGCATTCCTCACCTTTGAATAGAATTTTTACTAATGATAAACAAAAGTCAAAATCTGTTTCCAATAACAAGAAACATTAATACAAAACTTGGAAATTGGGTGGTATTCAGTGAAACACTCCTTCTATGTTAGGAGCGCAACCCCATCACGAATTTCAGGGAAAATCGTGATGCCCTTTCAGGAATCTGGTGACTAAGGTACCATACAGGCATACTCTAAGGTCTGGTCTCATTGAAAGTGTATTATTTAACTACATTAAAAAGCCAAGTCCATAGCATAGTTATAGTCCGTTTGTCGTTCTTTCTTAGGTCTGTAATTGTTACCGTGTTTTATGAGGTCGATTGAGTTTCTCGCCTTTCATCAAAGAAGAAACAATGCATTCCTCCCCTTTGAATAGAATTTTTACTAATGATTTGAAATCTAAACTAGGTCAACAACACGAATCGAGAACATATGAATAGTGAAACCACCAATGAATATGAGCAGAAAATCAAAAGTAACATGCACTAATCTCAAATGATTAGTGCAGTCTATGCAGATTATTCAAAAAAGCAAAAAAATTTAATAACTGCACATAACTGTGAATGAAAAATCTATATCCTGTGGAGTAAGACAAGTATTCAAAAAAAAAAAAAAAGAACTTGGCGTGCAAAACTCATCATTCTCTGAGAATGATAGAACTCATAGAAGTGCCATCAATGCTATAACCAAAATTGAGATCCAAATAAACACTAAAATATGGGACAAGAATAAGGCACAACTATCGCCAAAGTATGAATAATATGAAAGATTAGTACCTTACCTTAATATCCCTAATAGGCATTCACACAGGCGCTCAAAGCATTAACACCAAATATCTCTTGCAAGCTTTTACAAAAACATTTGATATGCCAGCGCTAAGTAATAAGTGTGCAATCATGGATAAGAGCACCACTAGGCACTAGCTCGTTCATGACATGCCATTGGGGACTAGACTATAAACAGATGCGGGTTATGGCGGCTTACCTCAACTGAATCCTAAGTGATACCAAAACTAGACACTGAGATTGAGGGAGGCGCCTAACCAGCTTTGACTTTTTGGTTATAGCACATGAAATGCTGTTATTACTAGGTTTGCCTCAGGTATCTGCTGAATGCAAGATAAACTTACTTGTATGCAGTTAGTAAGAGAAGTAGTTGAGTAGGTTTGCCTCAGGTATCTGCTGAGTGCAAGATAAACTTACTTGTATGCAATTAGAAAGAAAAGTTTACTGCAACCAGAAAAGAAAACTAGCTCAAAGTTGTTTTCAACTCAGCTCATACTAACCAAAACTAGGAAAAACTAGTTGATCAGATTGAGAATTTGCACCACTGCGTTATCTTAAAAGGGTTATTTTACTTACCCCATTTCTATGAGCTCTTTGAACAAGAGCAGTAGGAGATAAATATCCATCACTGCAAATAGTATGAGAATGCAACTCAAAAACAACCTTACCAGCAAAACTTCTCTGAACACCAAAATCATCAGCACAAGTAGTAATAACAGAAGAAGCAGGTGGAGATATTGAATCTCAATACAAGATTCAGGTGAAAAAAATGATAAAACTGATACATTATCACTACTACGTAATGGTGGTGATAATGAATTCTCCACTTTGTAAACCTCTGAATAAGATGCCCAGGACCCTTTGACGCCCCAATCTTCTGATTATTACAAGCTCAACCAGCAACTAAACCCTTCTTCTACAAGCTTCTTCTTAATTCCTATCAATGCTTTAGTGGAAAAAAATTTCTCATCTTTATAAAGATCATAAATCTTTTGGCACTAGATAGCTGATAGCTCTAAGAGGGTTAAACAGTTAAAGTACCACTAAAATCTGAATCAGACTCTAACAAAAATGGTTCACATCTTCACAGAAGCTGGGTATGAGCTAATTGAAATTACCTAAAAAACTTACCTAAAAACCCTAATTAAGAAAACAACAGCTGGGTATGAGCATCACAGATTCAGATTCACAATCACTCAAAACTAATGAAACCCATATTCAATTGCTACTCAATCATGTAATGAACTAATGATACAAACATTAATTTCAATTAGGGCAAAAAAATTTTTTTTAAAAAAATAATACCTGTACCTGATAGAGATTTCAACAGAAGAAACAAGGTGGTGGTGATGATTCTTGGTTTCACGGTGGTGGTGGTGGTGGTGTGCTCTGTAACTTCTGAAACAAATGAACTGAAAAAGAGAAGTAAGAATCGTTGAAGAAGAAATGAAGAATAGAGAATAGAGAAGAAGAGAATAGAGTCAGAGACACAGAGCCGATGAATGAAGATATGAGTCTTATGACTCTATGAGTGAGATGGCGGGTGGGCGGGTCGGGTCAGGTGAGAGGAGTTATCACCCGCACCCGACCCGTTGATAAGCGGGTATAAAAAAAATCACCTGCACCCGACCCGTTCATCGGCGGGCCGGGTAATTTTGGGCGGGTGCGGGTCGGGTTGGGTCGGGTTTGTGCAGCCCTAGTTAGGCAACACCAACTATCTTCTTCAGTCACTGACTTTCATGGTGAGGAGACGACAATGCTAAGATATTAGTTTCAGAATTTTGACAGCCTCGACATAAATGACATGTTTAACCGTCGTGCTTCGCCTAAACAAACTCCCCCGAAACCATCTCTAAGACCAAATTATTTTGGTGGGTTCTTTGGATTTCGCACGGAACATATCGTGTCTACCAGCAAGGGTTGTGAGTAGAGAACTTTTTCTATGAGAAGAAAAAAAAAACTTTTTTCCTATCAAAAAAACTTCTCTCTCCTCTTTTTCAAGTTTTTCCGGTAATTTTTTTTTCTCTTTCAGCAGCAACCTCACTGCTCAGATCTACTCTGTTTTGGGATGGATTTGAGCAATAACTAGTGTGTTTTAGTGATTTCTGTTAGTATTTAGTTAGATTAGGTAGTTATAACGCTTTTTAGGGTTAGTTTCTTTGCTCTTTTGAGCCACTTGCCGGCGGCAAGGTTTCTCTGCTTTTATGGCAATTCTATTTGTGCTTTCAGAGCATCTCTTTCTACCTTTAATTGGTTATTTTTAGTTGGGTTTTTTAAAATTTGAAGTTGAAGTACATTGGTGGTGAGCTCTGGCAGTCGGAATGTTCATCACTTTGTTCAAGATTTAAGGCAAATCACTCCTTATTAGGAGTATCCTTTTTACAAGAAGAAGATTTTTATCAAAAATGGTGGATATGTTATCCAAGAATCATTTCTCTTCCGATTCAATCAGATCTTATTTTATATGTGTTTTTAATCATTTTCCAGGATTCTTTCTCTTTTCTTGTCGGAATATTTGGAGTTGTACTTTTGTATCATGTTTTTGTTACTATGTGGTTCTTGATCTTTGATGTACTCAACTATCTCTTGCAACCTCACTTTGATATCAATGAAAGAGATCTTGTTTTATTAAAAAAAAAAAGAAAAAAAAAAAGAAAACCCTCTTTAAAAGTGAGTGAGTTTCACCAAATTTGAACAAATTAGGTGCCACTGCAGGTGAGGGAATGACCCCTTTTCATCCAAAGTCTTTCAAACACTCTTTCATACTAGACGGGGAAACTTTCCTTGTTTAATTTTTTTTAAAATATTAAATTCCTAAAACACGGGCCCTACTTAGGTTTTTATAACTAAACTAACTAAATATATTATCAGGACGGATAATCTTTCCCCGTCCAAGTAAAATTTTATACTAGACAGGGAAACTTCATTCGTCTAGCCTCTCTACTTCATTATTCCATAGCCCTTGCTTTAAACGGGTTTTTATTTTTCTAACTCAGAATATATGTGTAGATGGTGGATTTTTGACAAGGGGTAGAATTATCAAATCGCCCTCTACCGAGCAGTAGAAACATAGAAATATCCGCACATATTTTTGACTTCCAATCAAAATATGAAACATTGTATTTGTACTTATATTCCGCAAGAGAATTAAGAACATGGTCTCTATAAATAACTACAGGCGTTCTATACTAATCTCGTAGTCTCTCGAACATTTACAATATTTATCCCATATCGAACCAGTCTCAAGTCATATAAATTCCACATCTGAATTCCTTGAACTTGTCTCTAATGTGCATCGATATTCCAATAAACATCTATCTATGCTGGGAATAACTAATGCATGATCTTCGAAGACGTATTCCATCTTAATGCCATGTTCGTAAATATCACATCATGATCGACATCCTGTCCTTAAATACATGCCATTTTAGCATTCTACTCAAGGACGCGTAACAAATAATGTGTCGTTCCTTTTGGACGCGCCATAATCAAAGAGTCATGCAATGAGGATGCGTAATGATGCGCACAATGCCCTCAGGAACAAATAACGCAGGCTAGCTCAAGCAAGGCGTGTCTCCAGGGACGCGTCATCCTTCTCGGCGCTGGCCAACGCCATCGCCTGCCTTGCTTCAGACACGTCCTTCGGAAGCATCACTAATTTTTGGCGCTGGCCTAGTACCAGCGGTAGCCTTCCAAGACGCGTCCCTAAGGACGCATCACTACTTCAGCACTAGGAAAATTCCAGTGTCAACCCCATATGTGTCTTGCCAAGTCTTTTGCCTGGATTCCTGAATGCGCCACGACTGGTCCTTGAGAACTTTCGTACGATCTTGGCTTCGAACACTTTAAAATTTAGGCTGAATCACTTGTAAGCTAATACCTGGCCATTAAATTTATGCCATGTTACTCCTAAGCTAGTTCATGACCATTAAACTTACCAGACTCGACGCTGATCAGTCTAGTTATCAATTTAGTGAATTGTGCAACTTGTTTCAAAGACTTAGCAAGTTATTGACTTGACCTAATCAAAATAGTAGTGGTCCATGACACCACTATTTATACGGGATATCAAATATAAAACATGGGGGATTCTCATCGGGGTATTCGTATGGCGGTCTACCACATCGTGCTTGTGGAAACACATCCACGAACAAGAAGGTAACAGGTAGTAGGATGGTTACAGAGCAGTTGATAGGACGAAGAGTAGTGGTCAGACAAGTCTTCCTTATTTTCCGTACATGACCCTACTAAAATCTCCACAATCGTCACTTCTTCATCTCTCCCTAACTTCCACCACTTACGAGAAATCAGTGTCTCCTCTAAAATAATAAATAGATGGCTTCATTTATTCGAGACAAGATAAAACGAAGATTTATCACTGAGATAGTTCATTCTTAAACTACACATTACCATTTTTCATCACACTGTGATTTCTCAATCTTTTTTGCTTTCCCTACCCTAAGATTAACCCAATCATCTCCACCTTTGTGACCGAGGCAGGATGTGAGCGGTCATTTCTTGGTTTAGGATTGTCCTATTCAATTTTGATCTCTTAAACCTACCGAAAGTACTCTTTTGTAGTACATTTGTTTTCACCCTAAAACAATATGGTTTTGTGGTCGTCGAAGTGAGTGGCCTAGCGGAGATGGTGAATTGAAAATTTTGTTATATTTCATCCACTATGGAGCTGGAAAAATACAACTCAATGGGCAATCAGGTAAAAATTTTATTTGCTCATTGGGGCAGAGTCTCTAACGAGCGGTAGAATCTTAACCACTCGGTAGAGAGTTACACGTACGACCAAAGTTTCTGTTGTTAGGGAACGAGACTCTGTCACTCGATGTTATCTCATTCGCTCAATAACTATATCATCCAATAGTATAAAATCAATCCCCTATAAATATTCAATTTCAAATGCAATTCAACGCACATATTATTTACACCTCAATCTCTCAATCATATTTCTTCTAATCTAAACAAATCTTTTCTAACTTTTTTTGTGATATGGCTTCTTAATACGAATCTCAATCTCAACGTAGAACCAAAGTTTGGGATGCAAAGTTTACATGAGCCGAAGATGAATGCATTTGCAAGAGTTATGCTTATTTTATAAAAGATGTTATCAATGGTGCACATAATCAACAAGGCAACACCTTGTTGGAAAACATACTTCATAAAATTTTAACTGAAACAATGAATCTCAATAATTGTGATGCAACAGGGTTATCAGGTCGCTTCGTCGTAATCAATGCTCAAGTAGCTTATATGTTGATGGGATCATCCAAGCCAATCGAGCATGAAAGAGTGGTGAAACCGATGTTGATGTGCTAAGAACAATTATACGACACGTCCAATTTTTAAAATTAAAATTTTTAATTTGTTTTTGATCTTTAATAAATTTGTTTTTGTAAATTACATGAATAAAAGTGTTTGTCGGATTGGCACCACAAAACCGGCAAACAATTCGCATAAGTTGTTACAATATCTTAAAAAATGTTGCCCAAACATAATCCATTGTTGTTGGCAAATATGTAAAAAAATCCTTAAAGATCATCATACTCTTATTTTCCTTCTACACCATATCCACAACCATCTCTAACAGGTTCACCATTTCTTCACCAAATACAACAGCAAATCCAAATGCCAGTTTAAGTCCCAATGTTGCTAATACCAATAGATATAAAGATGTTGATGGTGAGTTTTCCCAAATGTGAAAATTGTAATTTTCCTTTGTACCCTATAAAAAATATATAGTTTGTACATATAATCTAAATTTCGCATGGAATTGAGACTATAGATTCTACCGATGGTAATAAATGCTCTACACTGATCCCTAAAACCTATATATATACATATACTCTAGAGCTACTCCAAGATGAGACCTGAGTATATATCTACTTATTGTATGACTCATTATCTATATATTCGTATTGTATGTCTTAGTACCTAATTTGTATTGAATTTCCACTGATTATTGGACTCCCAAAATGCCGTTAGTGCTTGTTGTAACTCCTCCCAGATATTTTATGACTTAACGGAATGTTCAAAACTGTCTCTTGTGCCATCCTTTTCCTTGACCACATGTTCTTGAATGTGTCGAGCTCATGGATAGATTGCGTACTAGTATAAAGCGACTTGAATATATTCGAGTGATATATTTTGCAGTTGAAATCCTAGAGTTTGTTTTAATTTATATATCAATATTTAAACTCCCTTTGAGCAATATTGATTCATTATTGTCTCCACAGTATCTACATAGGCCTTCAGTACTTGAAGTTTACTTATCAATTATATTTTATTCGCTCGAATGAATCACTGGATGTTTTCATGTCTACTCACTAGTGGAAAATGGTCCTTTTAAGACTGATTAGGTTTTTTAAAAGTATTGTCTTGGGATGTATTTATGGTAAGGCTGAGTACAACCCCACTTTATTTATCCAGAAAAACGGAAAAAATTTAAATTCTGTGAAAAACCGTATTTTATTTGGTTCTAAAATGTTTGCTCTTTAAAATAGTACGGTTAGACACCACTTTTTCCATAACCCATTATTTCGAGATTGGGTATCTTTTGATCTAACGACTGTTGTTATATCTCTCTCACTATATACCCCACTCTGCTAATAGAAACTTAAAAAAAAAAACTAATCTCTTATTCACGCTGCTCTCCTCTTATTTTTCTCTCTCTCAACCCAAACCATCATTTGGAATCTCTATACACATCTCCCTTGTTTCTATTCAGTCTCCGAACTATTTAAGTTATTGCTAGTGAAGCTTGAAATACGTTGTTAAGGGTGATTGATGTTGTTTCGATTTACTCTCTCACCAAAACCAGAGTGATTGTTACTGTAAGAAGCATGATTAAGGGGTTTTGAGTTTTTGTTATATATGCAAGAAGAAAGAACTCAATCACTCATTCAGGTATATACTAAAAATTAAAAAGTAACTTCAAATTAATTGTATTTTTGATGTGTTGGTATGCATTTAATGTTGGATTCTTGGGATTTTTTGTAGTTTATGATGGGAGAAGGGCTTGTACCATCCGAAGAAGAAGAACTGAAGAATAAAGATATGATGTTGAAGTTCTATCAGGTTTATTTATGAAAATATCTATTTACGGGTTTGATTTGTGCAAGGATTTTTGGATATTTTAATGATTAAATTAGTTGTACGTGTTTAGGGTTTTAATAATTTTGGTCAGTTGCTAAACTGTAAGCCATAAAGAAGTTCATGAAAACTTATATCTCTGGTCGTCTCCAAGCTTAACACTTAAAGCATGACCTCTTCTACTAAGTTGGAATCTTCATACAAACTCTAAACCTACGGATGTTCATCATATTAATTAGTTATCCATAATGACCTATTCGTCTAAATCGGAATCTTCACTAGAACCCTAGACCTACCGATGTTCGTCATATTATCCATAATGACCTCTTACACTAAGTCGGAATCTCCACCGAAACCTTAAAACCACAATTACCGGAGTTTATAACTTTGTATAATCGAAAGTCAATGACAATTATCAAATTCATTTCTTATTTTTGTGATTCATACTTATGTATACAAAATACGTACAATCGAAGGTCGATAAAAATATCCAAAATTATTCTAATATTACAATTATCTTCGGATCTTTTTCGTATCAAAAGGTTGATAAACAAACCGGATGCTCGGGTTCGTTTTAGCATAAAAAGAACCACACACGCTTCTCACACACTTTCTCAATCCGTATGAGGATCCTAAGCAAAATCTCCACTGTCCAAAGTTTTGCATAATCCGGATGACCATCCTTATCCACCGTTCATAAAATCTATACAAAACCCTATGTTTTTTTCAGTTTACTTTCCATATTCCATTTCCCTCTCTCTTTTTTGTTTTTCTCTCTAACCTAACTCACAACCGCCACCTTCACTCACCACCACTGAATCCCTCTCTCTATCTCATTCTTTCTATGGAAAATATCACTGAATCACTCTCTCGATATCACTCTGCTTTAAGCAAGAGATCAATGTATAACCAAAATATTGTTTGACCCTTTCTCCTGTTCAAGATCTAAATTTTATTGATGATCCTTTCAGGCTTCGGACACGCAAATCTGCTAGAACTCTTAATCTTTTTTTCTGGTTTTTCTCTTCATTCTCCCATCCAAGATGAGTTTCTTTCCCATTTATCTTTAGATCTCTTTTGCGTTTAGTTGGATATTTGATGTTTTAATATAAGAAATCTGATTACTGGTTTTGGATGATTCAAAAAGGACATTGAAGAGATGAGAAAGTTCTGAGCATCTATCAGATATCATCTCTATGGATTATTCGATTTTTATTTTATTTTTATTTTTTTGTTATTCAACTGAACTTTAGGGTATTTTTCTCAGTTGTGGTTTTGTTAACTGTCAACTGATATTCCAACTCTAATAGGATTAAAATTAGATTTTGTTTCAAAACTTTCGATGTTATTAGTACTGGAATAATGGGTTCTAACAATTTTAATTTTATAATTTTTTATTATATATTCAACTATGATGATGTTTCTGAGTTGAAATATAGGGTTTGAAGCATTATGCTTAATTTTTCTTATTCTTTTTATTTTTTTATTCAAGTAAAAGTTAGGTTTTTTTTTTTAATTCGTTTCTATTTTGGTTAAATGATTAAATTGTTCAGGGTTTTTAAAATTTTAATCACCTGCTAGGATTTAGATTTCTTAATGGGTATTTGGTGTTTATCTAGGATAACTGGTTGGTAGTTATTATCTGCCTTTCATGTTTGTGAATAAGAGTTTCTAGTGTATATCTCTCAGTTCCGATATCACACTGTTCATTTTTGTCAAACAAAAGAGAACTTGTATTTGGAGTTGGTCGACTATTCCAGTGAAGAAAAAGAAGTAGACGGATAAAATCCTTTCTTTGTTGTTTTGTAACGTATGGTGTTCCTATATACTTGCGCGGTCTCCCATTATTTGAATTGGTCATTCCAAAGCGCTGATACTTGAGCAACTGCAGTTTTGTTCATGTTCCTAGTATTATCTCTGTTAGTTATACTTGGCAGCTTAATTCAGTTAGTGCATGCAAAGTTCTTTCTTGATAAGTTGACCCTGTATACCCTCTAATTTTTTAAACAAGGTGTCTCTCTGAATCAGTAGAACAAAATCATGTGTAGATTTGTCCTTTCAGACTTGAATCATGCTCAATTTGGTTCTTCAGACTTTAATATTCTATATTACTTTTATGTGTGATTGTAGAGCTGTGATAAGTGCATAATTTACATATTTTGAGTATCTTTTCCTTATACTTATTTGCTAGATTTTGTGCGAATTACTGTTTATTATGATTACTTTTGTAGTTTATGTATTTTACTAGGTTACATCTCTGAAAGAAGTGAAATTGAGCTCTACAAGGAAGAATTGCTAAAGACCCAATGGAACTCAGTCTATTCCGAGATTTCTAATTAGCGTTTTCATTCATCTATGGCATCGCCTCTATTCTGAATGTTCGCGGTTTTATATATTCTGAAATTTCCCTGGTGCATATATATCCCAAAGAGCTGCAGGGCTAATTTAGCCAGGAGCTGAATATCCTTTCTCGATTTTCTCGCAGAGTATAGGATATGAGTAGTATTCATGATTTTGATGCTCGTCTGAAATTAATATATATCTCATGTTTTTGCATCTAGGCAAAAACAACATTTCAAAGGGGAATATTATAATTTTCTTCCTTGTCAAAAACACACCATCAACACAATGGAAGTACAATATGAAACGGGAATACAACGTTATAAATGTATAACAAACATGAAGATAACTAGACTAAACCCGAATAAGCTATCCGCTGTGATTTAAAAAGATGACCGTACAATAGGAATTTAAATAAAGGGGTGAAAAATGTGTTATTGACACCGAAAACATACGGGGGATTTATGGGAAGTTTTTTAATTTATTTGTTGCAAAATGAATCAGTGTATATTACTTTTGTGACTTTCAAATACAAGGGTTAACTCGCTTAAGAAAATTAAGGATATATGAGGTTTGGGAATTACATTTACACTAAATTCAATTCTCGTGCCGTTACGGCACGGGTTAAGCCCTAGTCTTTAATAAGAATAAATGAATCAATTGATTAAGCATTATAAGACACATGAAATAGGACCGAGAGAAATATTGTAGAAAGTAGTCACAACATGCTAACAAACATAGTAGAACTCCTTCTTTAATCCTAAGGGAGAAATATAGTTATTCATGGCACAAGAAACACAAGAAAGTAGAGAAGAAACCATTTATTTATAATTTTTATTGAAAATTACAAGAAAGAACTGACCACTTGCGTCACAGAATGATTAAAATTCTTTATGAATAAACGAAAGGTTCCATATATATAAAAGTTAAAATTGTCGCTGGGACTGTAGCAAAAAATATCGCCAAAACTGTTGATTATGAAAGAAAATGTAACAGTTTTTAACGACAGTTCCCCTTCTTGGGCAACAATTTCTTCTTCTTCTTCCTCTTGAACTTGACAACAACAAATTTTTTTCTGGATTTTTTCTATAGCTTCCTGGCTCGAAGCCAGCCTCCTCCAATTGTTCTATCGACTCCCTATTTATAGTACAACACCTACCAACTCAAATATCTTTCGAAATGTTTCCCTCTTTTAATGTTTTATTCTCGGCAGAAACAAAGCAATTCTCGATATGATTTTCTTCATGATCCTGATATTATTTTTGATTATGTTTCTTCTTCAAACACGAGAACAATACTTGTTTCCTTAATAACAATAACTCACAAGATATACTCAAGAATGTTTCTTTCCTTCTGCCGCCCCCTTGTTTCCTTATCTCGATAATATCTTCTCAAATAATTTAGACTCGAGAACAACCCGAGAATATTTTTGACGTGAGAAAATCTCTCACGAGATCTTGGATCTTTTGATGTTTCCAAATTTTGTAGAAGTCCTTTTATTTATATTAGGAAATATTCTTATCTTAAGTGTACCAAATCTTCCTTCCAATCTTGTCAACAAATTCACGCAAAAGATATAAGAAAAATTCCCGCTAAAAGACTTGTATTTGAATTAAAGTAGGTGGGTACCTTTATAAATCCAATGGGTGCCTTTATAACTTTTGGTGGGTGCCTTTAACACTTTTAGCCAATTTTTTCACGACCGTTTATTCTTCCAGAAATACCTAAAAACATACAGAATAATAATATTTGTACACAATTGAGTTCTAAAAATATATAAATTGGGAACAAATCAGACACAAAATATGTATCTATCACTAAGGCATTATCATGCCGTGATGCTTACTAGAGGAACCATTACAATTCTAATGTTGCTTACCCGAGAAAGTATTATAGTGATAAGGCCTATCATGTTGTGATGCTTACTAGAGGAAGCATCACAACGCTAATGTTTCTTACCCGAAAGCGCATTATCGTGCTAAGACACTATTATGCCGTATAGGGAGGAGGTTTTGGTTTGGAAATTCATGATGCTTACTCAAGGAAGCATCACTGAAACTATGTATCTTACTCGAGGATACTTACCCAAGGAAGCATCACTGTTTAGTGTAGCTTACTTGAGGAAGCATCATAGTGCTAATGCCTGATTGATGCACCCTTGGCAAGAGCAAGATAAGTGCATGCACCCAGCGCATGATCGGAACAGAGTTAAGGAAAATAGTAAGTAGGTGTACAATAGCCTATGTGCTAGTCCAAGGTATGACTTAGGACTGTACCACGCTCGTGAGTATGTGATACATACCTAAGGCATCCATCATTGTATTTTATATCCTTGAACTCTTAGCAGAACAAGGGAAAGTTGGGAATAGTGGAAATCTACATATGGAAACTATGTTTCGAGTATCATACTTGCAAAGGATGTTTGAAAAGGCAATTCAACGTGCATTTTCTTAGGGAGAAGTTGAACTTTGAGGCCCGTTGATTGTCATCAGAGTGGCGCATCGGGGAGTTCTGGTCTGCGAAGTCCATAGCGCTGGTGGGGGAATTTTCCGGTCTGTCACACCTACTATGGGCTCTTTCATTTTATCTTCAAGAGATCTCAATACTTCTGATTTTCAATGGGTTCACCAACTATTTAATCCTAATTCTTCTATTTGAAACCCGGAAAATTATTCACCAATTCTCCAGTCCATCTCAATTTGTTGGTACCCTCTCCATTGCATTTGATTTAAATCAAGCAGATCAACTAATTTGGCCTCTTACCAATTCTGGGAAGTTTATTACTAACAGTGTTTATACTCATTTGTGCAAGGTCTCTACTTATAAGTAGGGTTGTATATGATGCGGTTCGGTTTGGTTTTATTTTAAACCAGAACCGAAACCATGAAACTTGGTTCCTTTGTTTATGAAACTGTCCCACACTGTTAAAAAAAGAGTTTGGTACTGAACCGTACCATCTCGGTTTAGTTTCAAACTGCATAACAGATTATGAAAACAATAATCAATTTGTAAACCTGCAACTCTTTCAATTTCTAACACATTAAAAATTCCAACACATACATAATGCATTAAAACGTACTTTCCAAAAGCCTTAGTTTACTACTAAATTATTTCTCATGTTGTATTCGAACATCCTTTTAAATTCTCGTATTTTGCTAGGATTGAAGAGCTGAAGATGTTTTTTAGATAATTTATTTAAAAATCAATAAGTTGTAAGGGCTTTTGTTATCACGGATTGTTTTTACCATATCCTAGACACAACAAATTGACTTAGTTAAATGAAGCTTAAAGATCTAACCATGACCTTATACTATTTATATCATTGTCATCACTTCAATAGTGATTCAATTTTTCTAATTAGAGATTTGTTTCACATTGTATTACAATAACAATGGCTGCAGCTTAACATTAATGAGGACATGTTGAGGTTACTTTCCTAATTTATTCAATTTTTTCTCTATACCTCATATACTTTTGTGAACAACAACACTAATAACCAAAGAGAATGCAAATCCATATGTATCAATTTTTACTACTTCAGTATATAACTCTAATAAATAAAAATTAACCTAAATAGGGACAACCTACTATCACAACTCTTAACAAAGATTTTGGATCCTTGATACATGCATCAATAATCATCTTTTTGTCACTTGTGTATAATACAACTAAATTAAGGTATTTAGAAAATAAGTGTGATGCACTGGAAAAATCTACACTTCCAACGCCTCCCTCGGCAAGCTACGACTTCCCGATGCGCCACTCAACTAAGAAACCGAGATGTAAAATTTTTGCGACAAATCAGTTCCAAGCAAATGCTTATTTGATTTGATTTACTCAACATGCTTTGCAAGCATATTCATACATAGCTTCACATTGTTCCAACTTGCCTCTTTATGTGGCTAAGCTTTCGAAGGCATAACCGACAATGTTGACGTATATTTTATGCGCCACTGACTTGCAAGTGTTGTCCAGGCCTTGGCCATACCTTGGGCTATAACGAGGGTCATTACAAACCTATTGAAAGTTTACCGAAATCGTCAAGCAATTACCACCATTCTAATGTGGAAACTAATTAC
Source organism: Papaver californicum (assembly GCA_023531435.1). NCBI lineage: Eukaryota > Viridiplantae > Streptophyta > Magnoliopsida > Ranunculales > Papaveraceae > Papaver > Papaver californicum. The sequence continues at coordinate 917,160 of JAJJMC010008838.1, forward strand.
TTTTAACCTCTGCGATCATATGCTATATGCATGAAAATATTTGTGACGCCCTGGAAAATTTTCACTTCCGGCGCCTCGTTCGGCAAATTACGATTTCCCGGTGTATCACTATAAAGGTAGATGGAGATATATTTTTGACGTGGTTTACTATCAGATTTGGGCATGTGAAACCAACCGTATTACATGTGATAATTAAGTAGTCATAATCAAACAATATTTTCCATATATTTACTGGAAGGAAACTTTTTTTTATATAAGTCAAAAATTGTATTAATGAAAATAAAAATTTACAAAAAGTTTACAAGAAAAGAGGTCAGAAAACCCCAAAAACTTATAAACTATTTAAATCTATAATAAGCAACATGCGGATATTCCATAGTCTTCAAAAAATCAGGTCTTCCATCATAACTCCAACCTTCCTCGTCACTCAACAAACAACCACGTTTATCCATAATATATGTTGCAAAGTTAGCTTCACGATAAGTGTGTTCAAAGCAAATTAAATCAAAAATATTACGTGTAGCAAGCCAACATTGCTGGACAAACCAAGGTACTTCCAAATTCTCTAGTGCTATGATTGTACTTGTTGAATATGATCTAATAATAATTCTACGAACTCCCGATTTCAGAGCCCATTCAAGCCCAATAATAATACCATAAACTTCCGCCAGGTAATTAGTGGTTATCCCAAATCCTATGGACATAGCTCCAACCACATTACAATCCATGTCCCTAGCCGCAACACCAGCACCCGCCACCCCAGGATTGACCCTAGCTGCCCCGTCGCAAAAAAGCATCAACTCATTGTTCTTCGGTGAATGCCAAAAACAAGCAACATGCTCTACATGTTTCACATGACGATGTCTAACTCTAAAGAAATTCAGGATCCGAAAATCATCAATTGAATAATGCATAAACCTTTTTAACCTGACCGAGTAATCATGAATCAAATTGAAGATGCGCTTCTTAAAAAATTCCCAATTTGTTGTTTTCTTTTCATAAACAATTTTGTTTCTAGTGAACCATAACTCAGAATAAATCACCAAGATAGCGACTAACCACAAATCTTTAACAATATTGCTCCTACCTTTTGTTGCCTTATAGGAAGTGATAATATTCAAGTTTGGCTGCAAGTCAAAAATGCTAGAAATCCATTGCCAAGCTCGTGTAGCAAAAGAACAGGACCATAGAAGATGATCCAAAGACTCCTCCGCCACCTTACATACATATTACTTGTTAGATAAAAAGATTTTAAATCTGTCTTTTTACATTATCCAAAGTAGCACATGCTCCCCTCATGAATTTCCAATTCTGCACAGCTAGAGAAGGGTGCGCAGCGCTACGCCACAACAGATTCGAGCCCTCCATAACAACATATTTTGGACGAATTAATTCCTTAGTCGACTTCCCGGTAAAAGTTCCATTAAAATGAGGCATCCATATATTACGGTCTACACCCATTATGAACCAATGGAAGATCATCCAAGTCAAGGCCAGCACGAAGTAAATTCATTCTATGTGCATCAGGAATCTCACAAACATCATTTACTAGCAAGTCACTTACCCTTGCTAATCTATCCAGGCCCTCATGTCCAATAACGTATGCAATACTCACATTACTACACCAAATGTCAAAATATAAAGATGTTGCTCTACCATCTCTGATCAATGCTTTAGTATTTCGATTTATCTCCTTATGCACCCATCGAATACCTGAAAAAATTATTTACCCCATAAGGTTTAACCTGACCATCCCTTGTAGTGTACTTTGCTTCAAGATACCGAGCCCAGCCTTTAGTGGAGTTTTTTATAGACCACCAAAACTCTATGAGTAAAGCTTTGTTCATAACCACCATTTTAGTAAGACCTAAACCTACCTCCTTGAAAGGACAACAAAGTTTGTCATATGCAACCGTAAAAGATCTAGAGAGATTTGAATCACCCGACCAAAGAAAATTCTTGATAACTCTTTTACACTGTCGTATAAAAATTTTAAGCCATTTGTATACAACCATATTGTGGATAGAGTAACTAGCAATCACTGATTTAATAAGAACCAACCTATCTTGAAAAAAGAGCATCTTACCCTTCCAAACAGAGAGTTGGTCTTTTAGTTTGTCAATAACATTGCTAATGTGTCCATACTTCATCGCACCTGGCATTACTTGCACTCCCAAATATTTATCCGGAAATATAGTTAAGTTCATACCAAGAAAATCAACAATGATTCTTTGTCTACTTAGAGAGCCCCCACCATAGTATATCTTGCTTTTTTGTCTGCATACTGTTTGGCCAGAAGCACGTTGGTAAGACCCCAACAAGTTCACAAGATTCCGCACACCCTTCATATTACCCTTGCAAAAAATCATAATATCGTCAGCAAAGAACAAATGAGAAGGAGAAACTCCTCTTTTAGTTACCATATGGGTCATTTCTTTCTCCCTAAAGAGGTTAGAAATATTTCGACTAAGGACATTTTCAATCAACACAAAAATCAAGGGTGACGGTGGATCCCCTTGGCGTAAACCCCTGCTGATTTTGAAAAAAACCCTCAGGACTACCATTGAAAAGAACCGAAATACGGGCAGATTGTAAAATATTGAGAATCCAAAAACACCAATTCTTCGAAAAACCATATCTTCTAAATGTAAGAACACCAATACTTGAGGAAAACATATAATATAGAAAGTTATGTAAGTATTTACTCATCCCAGATAGTGTTTAGTATTTTTGTTAAATGTATATGACACATGTTAAGTCATGATTTGACCCACATGGTCATATCGAATAACAACCCACATCGAAAGTTTATCCACAGATGAATGCAAAACAACAACACCATCACACTCTAGAAACAAAATTATACCAAAAACTTCAACCATAACATTGAATTATTAGAAGTCTTAATACATGAACTGAGTGTAATACATGACAAATGAACAAGACACTACAGAGACAACTAATAACACAACAAATATTAAAGTCAAATACTTGGTTGTCGTTATGAAGAAGATCAAGCATAAATAAAGTCGCCGTTGTTGCACCAGAACTTCATAGTCTATATACAAATATCCAAAACTGATCTGCTGATACAAAATTAAAATAAAAACCCAAATTTCCGATTAACGATGAATCAAAATCAAATTATAAAACTGAACACATACCGAATTCATAAATTTTACCAATTGATCAAATAAAACCCTAAAACCACAAAAATAATTCCCCGAAAATTGAAGCCCTGGCTTTTAATTATTTCAATTTTTAACCAAAATAATTAAATTGAAGAAGGTTATATGCATAAACCTATAACTAACATATAATCAAGATTCAAAATGCTTTGATTTTGATCGTAAGTCTTCCAACCTAAATCTATAGTCTCGTGGTAGTGGTGGATGAGAAGAAGAATAAGAAGGAAAAAAAATGAAAAGAAAATTAAGGAGGTGGTGTTAGATTGTTAGTAAGACTGTAGGATGGTGGTGGCTCCATGGTCGTCGTGCACTTGTGATCAGTGATGGTAGTGTCGCAGTTTCTGTAAGAAGAAGGAAAAACCATTTGTTTGTTTAGGTTTAGGTCGAGCAAAATGACGAGAATCAGATAAGGGTTTACTATATATACAATTCAGATATTAACGGTTTAACCATTGGTTTTTCGGTTTAGTTTTAAACTAAAGCAAAACTGAACCAATAACACCGATTTTCAGATTTTTAAAACCAAAACCAATCATTAGATAAATGGTTCGATTTGGTTTTCATTTAAACAACTCAGTTTGATATGGTTCTGGTTTAGCCACAACCATGTACAACCAACTACAATTATTTCTCTGAAAGGTACTTCATAATATTCTGCCTGTCAAGTCAAGACTTCAAATCTCACTTGTTGTAATCACAATCATCTTGAAGATGTTGATCATTAATTTCTCAATTGTCAATTTGGTAAGGCCGTTTGGCTGCAATAACTCCTTTTATTTTGCCGTTAAGAATAAGGAAAAAAAGAAGTGAATTGTAATCAACTGAATTCCTTGAACTTGTCTCAAGTTGTATAACTTTTATAGATGAATTCCTTGAACTTGTCTCGAATGCGCATCAATGTTCAAACGAAATCCATTTTATCCTGGGAATAGTTGATGCTTGATCCTCAAAGACGCATTCTAGCTTAATGCCATGTTCATAAAGAACACATCACAATCTGATATCTTGTCCTCAAGAATACATGTTACTCAAACATCGTTACTCGAGGACGCGTCACTAAAGCATCGTCCCTCCAGGATGCACCACAGCCCTAGTACCGCTCCCTGAGGGAGCGTCATTTTTCTACATCGTCCCTCAGCCTTTCTCGAGGCGGCAACTATCTTAAGACGCGTTCCTAGGGACATATCACTACCTTGGGCGCTGGCCTGGTGCATTAGCTGGCCTGGGCATTAGCGTACCCACTAGCGCCAGTCTGTTACTTCCCGTCCCTAAGGACGTGTCATTGCTTATGGCGCTGGCCTAATGCCATGCTTGGTCCTTTGGAACTTTCGTGTATTTTAGCTTCAAACACTCCAAAATTTATGTCATGCTGCTTCTAAACTGGTACATGACCATTAAACGTACCATTTTACTAGACTCAACACTGGTTAGTCTACTTAAACAACTTAGTGACTAAGCAACTTGCCTCACTAATTTAACAAGTTACTGACTTAACTTAATCAAAATAGTATTAGTCCATGACTGCATTATTTTCTACGAGATATCAAATACAACACATAGGGGGATTCTCATTGGGGTATTGGTATGGCGGTCTATGGCAACATGCGATGTGGCAACATATCCACGACAAGAAGGTAATAAGTAGTGGGACGGGTAGGAGCAGTTGAAAGGATGAGGAGTAGTGATCATACATTCCTTCTGACTTATCGGACATGATTCCATTACAATCCCACGATCATCATTTCTCCATCTCTTCATACCTTCCACAACTTATGAGAAATTAGTGTGTTCACTACAAGACTATAAATAGATGGCTTCATATATTCGACAAGGGGATAACAAAGATCTATCCCAGAGATAATGTAGTCTTAAACTACAGACTATCATTTTCATCACACAGTGATTTCTCGACCTTCTTTGCTTCCATCCTCTATGATCAACCCATCATCTCCACCTTTGTGACCGAAGAAACACGTGAATGGCCATTTCTTGGTTTAGGCTCGTCCTGTTCAATTTTGATCTCTCGAACCTACAGAAAGTATTTTTTTGCATTATATTTTTTTCACCCTAAAACAATTGGCGACCACATCGGAAGATCAACCTCTCAATTACAAAAGCCAATTTCCAATCGTTTAGGATGGTGGATCTTAAGTCAGGAGCAGTTACTACTCATAATCCCAACTCTGCTGGTAGCGGCTCTGAAGCCACTCCTACTACTACCAACCCTCTTCCTTCCAATGTTACTACTGACACCACCACCACACCTCCTCTTGGTGACACGGCTGTTGAAGACACCAGGAACGCCCAAACGCCGCTCGACACTAGTGATCTAATGCAGAGACAGGAGGTTCTAGCCATGCAAGAAGACATGGCTACCACTCAGAAAGAGGTACTCACTTTTCTGAAGACCTTAATGGAACAACTCTCTCTAGAATAATGCTATCGTCCTGTTTGATTTTGATCTCTCGAACCTACAGAAAGTACTCTTTTACAGTATATTTATTCTCACCCAAAAACAACCACTAATGCAACATCATGCTTCTCTCTCCATGATTGGCATTTATCTTGAAATGATTCAGAAAGTCCTCTACAATTTGTTCACCACACTTCTTTAATTCATCATTTAATCCACATTATGTGGCTGATTTGGAAAACCAGATATCTGATTACTTTTCAAGGCCATGCTGGGAATCCTAACTCTCTTATTAACCGAATTAAGACGTATGCTTCTCAGAACCATCCCCCATCTGTCAGAATGCCCACTACATCTATACATACTAGAATACATCCACAACATATGCATTGGTGATCACCCTCTCCTGGATTTATAAAACCAAACATTGATGCATCTTTTACTGATTCTATTTCTCTTGCACGAATAGGCATGATACTTGGGCATACTGGTGGCCATTTTTTGGCAGCACAATCTCATGTTACTCATGCTAACTCTCCAAATCAGGCTGAATCTTGAGCGTTTGGATTGCTGCGAATCGGGCTCATCATAGTTCTCTCCAGAATCTTATCTTTGAAACTGATACTCTCTTCAGCATGCTTCTCATCTTCGTCAATGGCAAAGTTCGACTCTTCTAACAATGTAAAAAATTGTTATGCTTAATCCTAGTTGGCCTTGTGTATATGCTCCTCGTGTGTGGAATAAGCCTACAGATCTCTTAGCTAAATATGCTCGTTTGCTTTTGGATAATTCATGAATGGTGGTTACATCCACCTCTATGGTTAGTTCCTAAACTAACCTCTGATGTACTAAACCTTTCTGTTTAATTAAGTGTGTCTTTTGTCAAAAAAAAAAGAAAAATCAAATCCGTTATGTTCTATAAATCTGAACGTTTCCCAAAACTTGTGATTTCAACAGTAAGTGATACTAAACTTACAAATAACAAATGATACGTTACAAGTATTGTCCATTTCGCTAACATATGCAAAATGTTGAAGGGAAAATCGGAAATATCCCGGATTTGAACTAGCAATTAAGGGATATGTCCTATAACGTTAGAAATTAAGGGATATGTTCCAGCCGTTCATTTTTTCTGTTAAATATATATTTTTGGACAGTTATGCCCTCCACACATAAAACATTTAATGGTTAAAGAGAGGGAAAATTGAAAATATATCCCGGATTTATGAAGTTGATCATGATGGTGATTGATTGACGGAAGCGGGAGTTGATGATGATGTGAAACCAATTTAAATGTCAAGGACATAACTGTCTAAAAATATGTATTTAACGAAAAAAAATGGACGGCTGAAATATATCCCTTAATTTCTAACGTTGTAGGACAGATTCCCAACTGATAATTCAAATCCGGATATATTTCCAATTATCTCAATGTTAAAACAGACAGTAGATTACGTTATAGTGTTTCATTCGCACACAATACCTACATGTCTGTAAGAATATATATATATATATATATGGGGGTTGTGTGTCACTTCACCCTTTTTGATAGTATTCAAGTCAATGCAGCAGCACTTCAGCACCTAATATCACCAGCAAATAAATTGAATTGAATTCCCTGTTCTTTTTCCATCTAATCAATTCGCTCTAAATTATACATCACCATCCCCTCCAGTGAAGATCTGAACTCACTTAATGGAAGACATTGCAAGTTTTGAATGGCTAAATTAGCCTTTTCTTTTGCTAGTTCTTGAGCTCTCTTGATTCCTTCACATTTTATGATTAACTCAACTGCTTTATTGAAAGAACCATCTTCACTGAATTCAGAATCTATAATCTCTCTAAGCTTTGGTTCTCTTTCTAAGGCGAAAATGACGGGTGCAGTAAGGTTCCCCTTTGCCAAATCAAGTCCAGCAGGTTTCCCTAGCTGTTCTGCCGATTGTGTGAAATCCAAAATGTCATCCACCACTTGGAATGAGAGACCTAAATTTTTTCCGTATTCGTACATTTGCTCACAGATGTTTCTTTCAACTCCACTGAAAATTGCAGCACCTTTTGTGCTCGCTGCAATTAAGGAAGCTGTTTTAGAGTAACTTTTGATCAAATATTCTTCAAGAGTGACATCACAGTCAAAAAGACTAGATGCTTGCCTTATTTCACCACTTGCGAAATCTTTAATTACCTACGAATATTTCTCAAACATAATCAGATAGAGGAATAGATAAAGATCGAGAGTGGTTTTGCTCACTAAGTACACTAAACATCAGTTAAAAACACCCACAGTTTTTTGGTCGGTTGTTTCTTTACTGGCGTAACTGGAATTCTTTTCTATAAAAAAAAAAGACAGGAACAACCAACCAAAATTGTGAGATTTATTTCACTGCGTTAAATTTACAGGGTGAAGAAAATTATATACCAAACATGCGTGCCTTGCAGTTTTTCCCATGCATACCTGACTGATGAGCTTAATAACTTCAAGGTTTTCAAGATTCGCAAGGTACCATGACGACTGCGCGAACATGAAATCTCCTGCTAGGATTGCCACCCTAGTACCATATAGCTGGTGAATGGTGTCCTTTCCTGCTTAAAAATTGATCATCAGTCATCAGAAAACTTTTTATTTTCACTCACTAATTAAGAATAATACTTTTTTTTGTTCAGAGGAAAAAGCAAAATTTGCAAAAACATGTTTTTTAAGTTAATGCAATAGAACCAACTGCATTGAGGTGGTCACTACACAAAGTTATTCAGAGCATAGAAAGTTAACAAACTTGTTCACGATAATTTATTTTATAACACTTGCTAAATTTGGGTACAGTCAATACTCCATTATTCTGAAGCAGATTAGCTATCAGTTTTTATGAGATAGAATGTATATGAGGAAGGAATACCTCTTCGCATATCACTGTCATCTAAGACATCATCGTGAATTAAACTTGCCGTATGAATCATTTCAATGATTTCTGCTAAGCGTCTATGTTCTGAGGTAAGTTCCCTGATAAAGTACATTAAAGTTAACAGTAAATCAGGCTAAGATAACCTAGCATGATTAACTCTTGCATGAAATACAAAATTTAACGGGAATGACAGTAAATACACGCTAATATACAGGTTAGGACCTTTTGTCTCCGTTTTTAAGGATCAAAATGACCCACCATTCAAGCCAACTTGAACTACCACGGACATATTTGACCATTTGGAAAAAGAGACAGAAAGACTACTTCTGCAAATAAAAAAAGGTGTTATTTTTGTCATTCCCCCTAACTTAAGATACTTACTTTAACTCTGCTATCTGTGCTGTAGCTCTTGCCACTAGGAATACTAAAGCTGGTCTCATTCTTTTTCCACCAGCACCAAATATTTGCTCAGCTGCAGACATCAGAACCGGGTTTTCTGCACCAACAATCTAACGTACATCTTTAGTTAGATACTAAAAATTTGCTCTCAATTACAGTAAGCAAAAATGCAAACAGAAATTCCTTCTGCGATGTATTATCTATAAAATCTTTTATTCAAACGTTTAAATAATTTCTTATTGGAATGAGCTAATCAAGTAAAATGGCAGACTGCTTAAGATATCGGTTCTGCAGATCTTAGAAAGGGGCACAGACAACAGTTGGGAAATTTCATCTTAGAGCATTCAGATATTACTATTACTATTAATCTTTCAATAAGTTGAATCCTAACTAACACAAATAAGTTAAAGTGTGGAACACCTTTAACTAGAGTGTGCATTTTCGAAAGAAAGTTTTTATCGGAACTGATTTTCCTACTATTTTTACGGACTAGTTAAAAAGTAACCATGGAACTACTTGGGATATTGAAAAATCTTGAAACCTCCATTCTACCAAAAAAAATCCTGACAAACTTTCCTACTGCTTTTCTTCAAACACATTATTGACCATGGCATTGATGTGATTATAAGTTCAGGAGTTCACCAACAAGAAGTAAAAACACCAGATGGCAAACTGGAGACAGTGAGCACATTGATTTAATTAGGTTAATCTGTAAAATAAAATAGGAAGGTTTATGTGTATTTTCCATGGATGTTGAGACTGAAATTGATAAGGATAAGGCTGCTTCAACCGGGTGGCCGTGACATGAGTTGCACCTACCACACTATAAACTATGAAGACCACAATATAGCAATTTTTAACCTTGTTGCTGTAGGTAGAAAAGAATCCTAAATCATGGTAGATTATATAAAATAGCCGGAAAAAAGGAAGAAGAATAGAACCCGCTAGAAAGCTCAGTTCACTTAGATTTTTATGAAATTAAACTGATTTCAACAGATACTCACTGACTGTAGGTTCTTGTTTAAAGTTAGAAGATCCTCAGCAACCACTTCTAATAGAGATGACACCAAAATCCGGTCACTAGAATTAGACTCAAACACTGATGCAGGACCTTGAGGAACCACTAAGAAAACAATTAATTCAAACCCATTAGAAATTTCAAGCATAAGCCTCTGAATCAAAATAACGAAAACTTAATAAGCAGTACTCAAATAACTAAAAACTACTTTACCATTAAGCAATGCTTCAGGGGACTTTGTTGAAAAAACTTTTTTTCCAAAGAGAGAAACATCCCGTTTACTGCTAACCAACTTGTGTAATTCTAATCCTTTATTAAGATTAACACTTGTATTAATCAAATTCTTCTTATAAAAAGAAGAAGAAGAACACCCACAACAAACCATATCGTACCGAGCCCGACCAATGTTTTGACATGTCAAAGACATCATTATAAATAAATACTCAGAATCCAAAAGATTACAAACTGGACAAGACAACACCAAATTTGTTCTTGTTAATGAAGACGCTGTTCAAAAACATACTAATAGCTATATATCAGAAGAAGAAAGAATAAGTTTTATTTAAAAAATGTACATAAGGAGTTTCAAAACAATGAATGGGTTGTTAATGATACACAATAGGAGTTTTAGTCTTTTAGATTAAATTGATATCAATGTCTGGACTGGAGAGTTAACTACAAAACAGAGGAAGATGAGAGAGAAAAGGAGAAGAGTGGTTTTGATTGAAAACGTACTGTTGGTAATAGAGGTATCATGAGTGGCACCATTAGATCCACACGTACTTTCTCAATGTCGTTTGGATTCAATTTCTTATCATTTAGACTGGAGGAGGAGGACAGACAGACAGTGAGGAGAGTGAGAGGACTGTGTTTGAGAAGCTGTTTCAAGTTGGCCTTTGAGTCGTGGTGTAACGAGATACCAAAGCTGGTGCATAGTGAATGCCCAAGAGTTTCCCCGTACATTTTCCCGGTACATACAACGCCATCGATCCTAGATCTAGAAATGAGGAATACTTTTAGAGTTATTGTTTTTTATACCAAAGTTATGGGTAAACTAATAATTGACTGACATGAATATTTTAGTGGAACTTTGGAATATTACTACTCTGAATCTAAAATCCCTTTTTTGGACGACTCGTATATAAACACGACAATTGCAGTTTGAGGGATTTAGAAAGAAGATGTAACTGTGCTTTCCAGGATCTAAAGCCAAGTTTTAGAACTATCAAAAAAATAAATTCAGAACCTTAATTTAATGACCGGTAGGATAATTGATGCTTCGGAAAATCGACTTTATTTTACCGTAAGCGCACAGTGTAGAAAAATGTAAACAAGAGTAAATACGGTTTGTTCCCACGAAGAATGTGTATCACTTATCGATTTTATCTGCGTATCGATTCTATTTGCGTATCCATCCTGGAGCCGAACTCTGCTTCTCATAAACTTTTCATTCACCCATCAGAATAAGACTCACGGTAACAACATCACTACCTCATTCACAAACCAACAACGTCTCCATTAACTCTCAACTTCCATCACTACTCCAATACCCAAGCTCCTCAACAGCCTCACTAATCCTACTGCACCATTCTCGATCTTCAAATCCCTTTACCAAAAATCATCATCACAATCATGATCATCACAGATCACAACATCAACCTCTACCACAATTAACTCTCGAACCAGTTCATATCAACACAAAATCAAGCCATTGCTCATACTCCTTCGAACAAACACTGCAGCTAATTATTCTTCACCTCAAACTCCATCAACAAAGTCACCATCACCACCCATGATCATCTCCATCCAACATCTCTGATCATCAGAAGCTCCTCTATGCCAGGCTCGAGTTCATCCCTTCTTCTGTTTCTTAACAACAAACTTATCTTCTTGTCCATCAACAACTTCACTTCTCAAATCATCACTATCAGGACTCGAACCATGGCACTGCAGACTCAATAGAATTTGCATTATTAACTCAACTACCACCACAGATTTATCAACTTCGACTGCGTCTCTGCCACTAACCTCAACTCCGCTCCATCAATGGATTAACTCAAAACCACCATTACTTGCAGCTTTTTAGAGCCTAACTAAAATTTCAGTTTTAGCCGGAAATCAATACGGGAAAGAAGATGGTGGCGTAGAGAACTAGCTGGTGCCTTTATAAGAATTTAAATAGTTTGCAGCCCTTATCAATAACTCTGATGCCTTTAACACTTGAGTCTCATCTTCCCCTTAGCACACCATGGTTTTCCAATAGTGGTTGTTCTCGAAATGACTATTTTTCCCTGAGTACTCGTTTTGCTCATAACTTTCTTATACGAAGTCAGAATGACCTCGTTCTTTTGTCGTTGGCTTCATAATTCAATTCTCTACAAGATGGAGGAATTCTATATAAATCCTGGAATATACTGAGTTCCACTGGGTCTTTAGCAATTCTTCCTTGTAGAGCTCAATTTCACTTCTTTCAGAGATGTAACCTAATAAAACACATAAACTACAAAAGTAATAATAACTCATAGTAATTCACACAAAATCTAGCAAATAATTATAGGGAAATGATACTTAAAATATGTACATTATGCACTTATCAAATTCCCCCACACTTTCCTTTTGTTAGTCCTCGAGCAAACTTCAAATCTAAATTAACTGTAACAACTCCCTTTCGTTGAGAATACGGTCACACTTAGCATGTGTAACAAGGCTTTAAACCCCTAGGTATCCCTTGTGGACGAGTTATAGTCTCGTGAGGGTTTACTAGAGATTTACCCACAAAACCTACTCCAACTTTCAAAAATTCCAATATTACTTTCATTAGTTTAAGTAAACCCGAATTTGCCAAAATATCAAATTAGGGTTTGAGTCGGTTTTGGGTTGTTTTCATCTTTTCTTGTTGCACAAGTTAGGGTTTCTTCCCCAAGTTTATTTAAGAGAATTCAAGTTATTGTTATATTCAGTTGATTTTGATTGATAAAATTTATTTTATTGAACTTATTTAAGTTTAATTCTGATTTTTATTTATAATTGGGAAACCGAGGTCTAAATAATTATCTTTGTTCATAGTCATGATTCCAAGTAATAATTCGAGTTCTGAACGAATTATCTTTTTTCTTTCTTTTCAATAATATCTGATACATCATTTATGAAAATGGCAAAGACCATCTATGCTTGTTCAGGATATCATACAAAGTAGTTGGATTCCACATGGAGCACCTTTTTATACTATTAATCTCGATGCATCTTATAAAAATCCTTATAATCACTATTGCTTGAGACTATTTCTACATAATTTTGTAAGAGAATAAGAAAGCTCAAGATGCAAGTACATAATTGAACGTTTATATGTTATTCCTTTTGAGCCAATTTCGTTCATTAATGTGTATAATCTTCAATATACATTCATGAACACTAGCAATGCTTGTATTAATTGTTAATTTCAATTTTTTGTGGAGGTTATCATGTTCCTTCATATATTTACTCAATAAAGCTATTTTTTATCATATTTACCCAAAATCTATTCCTTTTGAGTCAAGTTCTTTCAACCTAGTGTAATAAACATGTTAAAGCTTTAATAAGTTGTTAATTTAAATTATTTGGGTTGGTTATCATGTTCTTTCATCGGTTTTAGCTCAATAAAGCTCTTTTTTTTTTGTCATATCTACCCAAAATCTATTATTTTTAAGTCAATTTCCTTTACTAAAGTTTATTAATCTTCAATATAAATTCCTGAAGGCTTGCAATTCTTGTATTAGTTGTTAATTTCAATTCTTTATGGTGGTTATCATGATTTTTCATCGGTTTATTCAATTTTTTGTCATATCGACCCAAAATCTATTCTTTTTGAGCCAATTTCTTTCACTCGAGTGTATTAGTCTTAAATATACTTATTAAGATTTGTTAATGTTTTATTTAGTTATAAATTTTCAATTATTTGTGGTGGTTATGCTGTTCAATCATCGGTTTACTCAATAAAGCTCTTTTTTTATCATATTGACCAAAAATCTATTCCTTATGAGCCAATTTCCTTCACTACAATGTATTAATCTTCAACACACATTCTTGAAGACTTGAAATGTATGTATTAGTTGTTAATTTCAATTATTTATAGTGGATATAATATTTTTCATCGGTTTATGATCGTTTCAGAAAAGTGGTAAAAATATGTTCGTTCGTTGAGACTTGTGAAGATTCGTTTTAGAATTTTAAAAACTAATTAAAAATATAAAACGATAAAAGTTTATAACAAAATTGGGAGAAACTGGAACTCAGGATTCTACCATAATCACTTCAGATTGATTTCTACAATAATTCTTTAACAATTATAGCTCTTTTATTGACTCTGTTTCTTTGCCAAAATTATATTTATAAAATATTAGTTGTAAATCACAAGCATGACGCATCAAAAGCTCTTAAGTCCCAGCATACACCATCAAACAAAATCACAACTAATTTTAAGAAAAATTATGAATTAATTAAAAATCAATGCAAAAGTCATTAAAAATCAAAAATAGTTACCATTCATTCATGAAATATGGCTTCCTCCATTGTTCTAGTGGTTGTGTTTAGCTCATCATGCTCAAAACACCCTTAAAAGATTGGCACATAGCTCAAAAGTGCTTGAGAAGAAGAAAAGAAGCTAAAAATAATAAAACAGAAAATCTAGAACGTATTTAGGCGTTATAAATTAACTGTTATAGTTTAAGTTCAAGATAAACATTGCAGATTGAAGATAAACGTTGCAAAGTGGATGAAGGGACCGTGACAAATTGGTTGAAGAAACCGTCGCCTTATCTTATGTTCTTCGTGTTCTTCAGCAGCAGCAGCAAAGAACTTTCCTGAATTGATTTTCTTTGCTCTGTTTAGCTTCATGAGCTCGACCCAACCTTCCTCACCTCTTTTGTGACTTCATACAACCTTTTTATACACCATAGGAGCAATGAATCTCAAAGAGAAATCCTTCCTGGAATTTCGGCAGAAACTCTCTTTCTCCCTGTCTTCCTTTATTTCTTCATTCTGTTTTGCTTATATAGGTGTAGGAAACCCTAACTAGTCCTCCCAAGTCGATAAGGACTCAAAATACAATCTAAATCAAACTCTGAATCGTATTTATCCAAAATCAAGGTGAAACCTTTTCCGGCTGAAGATGGAATTTCAGCATGTTTTCTAGGTCTGTTATACTCAGAAATTACGTGTTTTACCTGTTTTGGTTACTTCTTCACTTAGGTAAGTCGAAATCAACTTCCAAATCCCTGAAAAATAGGTTTCAAACCAATCAGATAACTCTCTTGCGTAAAAGAGTTGTTCCCGCCATTTTCAATTTCGAACCAAAAAGGATAGGTGCCCCTATCCAAAATGCAGATGCCTTTATAATAACTCCTACGTGCCTTTATCAAATTTTCAGGGTGCCTTTAGTAATTTTTCTCGGGGTGCTTTTATCACTTTTTAAGCCAATTTTTCCACAAATGTTTATTTCTCAAAAATACCTACAACCACATAAAATCACACAATAAGTATAAAATCGAGCACTAATAATACAGAGAATTAAGAACAAATTAGACATAAAAATGTGTCTATCAGTTTACTTAATAAAGCTCATTTTTCTCATACCGACACAAAATATATTCCTTTAGAACCAATTGCCTTCACTAAAGTTTATTAATCTTCAATATACATTCTTGAAGAATTGCAAGGCTTGTGTTAGTTTATAATTTCAATTCTTTGCGGTGGTTATCATGTTCCTTCATCGGTTTACTCAATAAAACTATTTTTTGTCATATGGACCCAAAATCTATTCAGTTAGCCAATTTCATTCATTCTAGTATATTAATCTTTAACATACATTCTTAGAAACTTGTTATAATGCTTTACTTAGTTGTAATATTTATGTCATTATGATGTTTAAACATATGTTTGGTGATAAAGCTTTTGTTTGTCATATCGACCCGAAAATATATATCTTTTGAGCCAATTTCCTACACTCTAGTATATTAATATTTAACATACATTCTTAGAACCTTTTAAGGCATGTTTCAGTTGTTAATTTCAAATATTTATTGTGGTTATGATGTTCAATCATCGGTTTGTTCAAGAAAGCTCTTTTTTATCATATTGACCCCAAATTTATTCCTTTGGAGCCAATTTCCTCCACTCTATGGTATTAATCATCAATATACATTCTTGAAGACTTAAAAGGCTTGTATTAGTTGTTAATTTTAATTATTTGTGGTGGTTATTAGGTTCTTTCATTGGTATACTCAATAAACTCTTTTTTGTCATATCGACCAAAATCTATTCCTTTTGAGTCAATTTCCTATACTAAAGTGTAGTAATCTATGATATAAAATCTAGAAAACTTGCAATTTTTTTATTAATTGTTAGTTTTAATTACTTGTGGAGGTGTTTTAGGGTGAAAACAAATGTACGGTAAAATCGTACTTTTAAGTAGGTTCGAGAGATCAAAATTGAACAGGAAGAGCCTAAATCAAGAAATTATCATCCACGTCCTGCTTCAATTACAAAGATGGAAATGATTTGGGCAGGTCTTAGGAGAGGGAAGCAAAGAAGGTTGTAGAAATATCAGTGTGATAGTGTATGAAGAAGAAAATGGATTCTCTGAGAGGAACACTAATTCTATAGGTTTTGTTTCTTCAGACTGAATATCTTGTCTGTTATTTCTATCTTGTTTCAAATATATGAGAATCATCTATTTATAGTTCATAGGAGACACACTGATATCTCGTAAGTCGTGGAAGTTAGGGAGAGGTGGAAAAGTGATGATTATGGAGATCGTAGTAGGGTGGTGCCTGGAAAGTAGGGAAGAGATGTCTGACCACTACTCCTCATCCTCTCAACTTCTCTGTAACCTCCCACTTCTTGTTACCTTCTTTTTCGTGGAGGTGGTACCACCACCCACGATATCGTAGACCGCTAGACCAATACCCCAATGAGAATCCCCCCATGTTGTATTTGATATCTCGTGGAAATAATGGAGTCGTAAGCCATTATAGTTTTGATTAAGTCAAGCAAGTCAAATGACTTGCTAAGTCAGTGAAACAAGTTGTGCAACTCAGTTAATTGATAGTCATACTGATTAGTGTCAAGTCTGGGAAGTTCAGTGATCATGTATTTACTTGAAAGTAACATATGATATTTGATAACTAAGTATTATTGTAAGTCTGTGAGGAATTAGACGCCAAATATTATAGAGGGCTCTTTAAGTAAGGAAACCTGTTAGAATTTGTATAAGACTCAATGTTGGACCCATATTGAGGAGAAGGGCATATTTCTGAGAAAAGTAGCTAGCAACGCTAGCACTAGCTACTTAGCACAAATAAGAATGTGCTAACTCTTTTAATGTAAAAGGCTAGTGTGCTAATGTCTCAGGAGTAAGACCAATATGCCTAACTTGTAGTAAATATTAATTGTACTAGGGATAGAAATCTAATACCAAGAAGGTTTGAAGTTAGCACTTCAATTGTATAGTTAGCACTAAGGTTTTAGCATTAATGTGCATATGGCGAAGTCACTAAGTATGAGTATGTTAGGCCAAGAGGCGTACTAGATCTTAAGACTCATTGGCTAAGTCATGAAGGACGCTAGGGACGCATTGGCCTTTATGGGGCATGCCAAAGAAGCCAGAGATTTATTACCCATCATGGGGCGTGCTAGACTTTGGATAAAAACGCGTAGGATCTAGGTTGCATAGGAGAGGCTGAGATGCGCTAGGTCTAAGAGCGCATAGGCCTTGGACGCTGAGGAGCTGGGGCGCTAAGGAGATAAGACGTCGCAGTTTAGGAAGGACGCATTTGGCTTATCTAGGGATGTGCTTGAAGGTTAGAGGCGTGCTTGAGTAACGAAGCTGAAGCCAGGGGCGTATAGGCCACCATGGGACACGCTATGAGTTGAGACGCTGAGGAGAATCCAAGGGCACCAAGGAAAGGCCAAGGGCGCTAAGGAGCTAGGGGCGCTGCGGCCTTAGAGGCGCCTAGGCTTTGTGGCATGTTTGGCCACTAGGGACGTGTCGGTTTTGGCAGCTAGGCTTGGAGAGTTAGCGTTTTTAAGGCTATAATTAGGGTTAGCACTTTTAGTTCTAAGATTAAGGTGCCAAGGTGGTGATACGTTGGCTAAGGCCTTCTTAGCTAATATGTGCTATATAAGACCATTTTGGGTTAGTTAGCACTACTCAGGTATTAAGGTTTAGCATCAGAAAAGTTAGCGCTTTTAGCGTTAATATGGCTAATTGATGCCAATGTGGTGCTAAGCCAAATATCTAGTGCTACTTGGCGCTAGTATGAGAGAAGGCTAGGGTTAGCCTAACTAAGAGGTCCAATGCGTCTTTTATGGCATTGCTTCTCAATTGTGGCGCCAAGAAGAGTAACGTGTTATTTATGGCTTATATTTGGGCAAAGTGCTAGAGTAGCATATTTGGGATCAAAAGAGAAATTTGAGAAGCATTCGCTGCGAATGAAGCGTTGAGCTATAATGTATTTGAGGGTTTAAGCATTAGCGATTCCCGAGTTTCACATATGTTGCTAGAACATCAATGCTCATTCGAGGAAAGTTCAAGGAATTCAGCCTTGGAATTTATGCGACTTGAGACTAGTTCGATATGGCATGAATATTATGAGTATTGAAGAGGATACAGAACGATTTTAGAATGTTTAGAAAGAATTTGCACTCTTAATTCACTTACGGATTATAAGTAGAGACACAGTATTCTATATTAGCATATGCATGTAAATATGCACATGTATATATTCTTGTTGCTTAGTAAAGGGCAATTTTACAATTTTATCCCTTGTCAAAAACTCACCATTTATATTAAGTCCCCTGCTTAGTGAGGAACAGTGATGTTGCTCAGTAAACACTAGATGGTGAAAATATGCTTTCAATAATTATATATACATAATTTAAATTTTAAGAGTAGAGAAAGATACGCTTAGCTATTGGCAAAACTAGGGTTTCAATCCTCTTTTGATGTAGGAAAACTTGAATGTATTGTAGATGACTGATGGACGCACGTCTTCTGGTCAGAATAAAGAATAAATTTTCGGTGTTATATTTCTTGAGAGCGTACCTCATTTTCATGATAAGTTTTGGGAGTATATTTCTGAAGAGCTTGTTGTACCTTCTGATTTTATTGGTAACTTTATCGCCAAACCTAAGAAGTATGTTTGTCCCTCTGAGTGTCGTTCCTAAGACTGTCCCAAGACTTTGTTTGCAGAGAGGAGATTATATACTTTCTTCTGTCGAGTTCGAGACATACCAAGTCCCCATGAAGAAGTGGGTGAGATGGTGCAAGGTGATATTGAGTGACCCTTCAATGGTTAAGGTTTTGTATGAGGATGGAATATTTCATGATGTAAGACTGTCTGATCATCTGCAGATCTTCAAGGATGTTGAGGGTCTCTTAACCTTTTCTTCACGATGGTGTAAACTAACTCATACTTATATATGTGCCTGGGGCGAACTAACAATTAGTTCTGGAAGACGTAGTTAGTTTGTTGCAGCTTTCGGTTTCTGGGACTCTTCCTGTCGAAAACTCCACTAAAGAGAGACAAATTATCACAAGGTAGAGTTTGAAATGGTGCATATTATGTGAAGTGGATTGATCATTGGTGGAATGGTGAGGCCGGTACGAACCATTCCACTCTTGGTGACCTTTTGACCATTGCGGCGTTTCTGACACTCTGGTTGTCTAGATATGTATTTGAAGACTTCCATGTTGGCAATTTAAAGCTTCCAGTTGTCCCTCTGGCGGTAGAACTTGCTGGTGGTGAATGTCTCCCTCTTGGTAAATTATTTCTCGGTTCTTTGTATTCTCATTTAGATCCATTGCTCGTGATATGAAGACTTCTAACGGGTTCTTGAAGATTGGTTCTTGTATTCATACCACGTTTTTCCAAGCATGGTTATGGGATCACTTTCCAAAATATGTTCCTTTGTCGAAGCCTCTGAATTTGCGGGGAGCTGTTGAATACGCAAGGATCCGTCGTTGGTATAAAAGAAATATTACCTATGTAGATTTGACTGATTTGATAGATATCCATAGCAAGGTAAACTTCAGGTCTTGGGATTCTGAGCATAGAAACATACTTTCATCAACTACTTTTGTTTGAATCAAGGGTTAGTTTGTTTTCGTTTCTTAGTTAATTTTTATGGTTTTTGAGAAAGCCATGTTGGGATAATTCTCTTTGTTAGGGCGAAAGGATGAACTTGTAGAGATGGTTTTATTTGTGTTTCAAAACTAGGGTTTTCAATCATATCAACTAAATATCATTAATTTGTCTCTCTCTCAACGTTTTACCGTCTCGATGATTTTTCATGTTCTATGCCACGTATAGTTCATTGTTTGATTAGTAGAAGGACTCGTTGAAACCTTGTATGAAATTGTTTTATGAATATTCTTTGACTCTTTATGCCCCGTATACTTAGTACTTCGAAATTCTACTTTAGGTTGAGAACACACAATTCTTTTTGAAATCGAGACCCTATGTGAGGAACGCAATAAAACCCTAATCTACAACGGATTCCCGGAACCTTAAAGTTTTCCTATTATTGTTTTCAAACTTATTTAAATAATCTTAATTCATTAGTTAATTAAATTATTTATAAAAAAACCTAAAAAAAATTATTTTAATCCAAACTCCTCGTGGGAACGAACCGTATTTGCTCTTGTCTACATCTTTCGACACCGTGCGCTTACGGTAAAACAAAGTCGGTTTTCCGACGCATCAAGATGCACTCCGTTCCATCATAGAAGAAAAGGTTGTTGATAGACGAATGAAAAAGATGGAGAAAATTAGAGAGCAAAAGAAGAAGCAATGTGTTAGTGAAAGTGTATATGCTGCCATTATGGAAATACCAGATCTTACTACGGATGAACGTTTTCAAGCGGTAGAGATGTTGAACACCAAAAGCAAAAAAGAGATGTTCATTTATTTGTCCGCAAATGATCGAAATGACTGGATTCGTTCTAAGTTAAACAAGTGAATATTATTTTATTATCTATGTAGGGTAGGATTTATGTCTTTTGCGAGTGTTTAACATCTAAGCGTTTGACAGAATAATTGGTTGGCACGAGTTTTTTTCATTTTTTATTTTTAATTAATTATTAAGTTTTATGTTCTTTATTTGCTTGTTTTTTAATTTTAATTTTAATTTTATTATTTATATTTATATCTATTTGGTGTTATCTTATAATAATTTTTATTGTTTGTATTGTTTCTTTTATTTTGTTAGGCATGGAGAAATCTAATATTGAAGAAATATTAGATGAGGAAGATTGGATGACAGAATAAAGCAATGAAGAAACTGATGGAGAAAGCCAAGAAAAAGAAAGTAGTGATGATGAAGAAAGTCGAGATGATGAAAATGAAATGGGAAGCGAAAGCGATGAAGAAAATGAAGAATTATTCACTATTTTAGTTATTTTCTTAGCATCATATAATTTGCTAAAGATGATAATGGAATCGATGGAAATCATAAGCCAAATTGAAAGACCGATACCTCGTAGACCAATTACGAGATTTGGGAACACTTCTATTAGAGAGTACTAATGGATGATCCTGAAGACTTTCGGAGAGAATATCGAATGTATCCATCTGTGTTTCAAAAACTGTGCCATATAATTAGAGAAAGAACGCATGTACAAGATACACGTTTTATCTCTTTTGAAGAAATGCTTGGCGCATTCTTACTTATTGTTGGTCAAAAATCTCGGTATGCCGTCGCTCGTGATACGTTTCGTCGATCTCGTTGGACGGTCAACTCAAACCTCAATCAAATGTTGAGGGCCTTGAATACCTTATCGCCGCTGATGATGGCTAGCCCCTCAAGAACAACTCAACCTAAAATAAAAGAAAGTACACGATTTATCCTTATCTTAAGGTAACAATGATATTTATTTTTTATTTTTTTATATATGCATACATATATATTACTCAAGATTATAATTACAGTATGCAATTTTAAACTTGTTTTAGGATTGCATTGGAGCTATGGATGTTACACATATTCCAGCAATGATAAAGGGCATGGATGTGAGTGCTTATCGTAATCGTAAAGGAGTATTATCTCAAAATGTTTTAGCTGCATGCAATTTTGATTTAGAATTTATATATGTTTTGAGTGGGTGGGAAGGGTCTTCTCATGACGCAAAGATTCTAAATGATGCTTTAACAAGGAGGAACGGACTCACCATTCCGCAAGGTAATTATACATAATTTGTTTGTAGTAATCTCTTTGAATTTGGTTATTATGCATATAATGATTAAGTTAATCATAAAAAATTAGGTAAATTTTATTTGGTGGATTGTGGATTTGCAAACTGACGCCAGTTCTTAGCTCCATACCGTGGTGTTCGTTATCATCTCCAAGAATACTCAG
The DNA here is from genome assembly GCA_023531435.1 of Papaver californicum. Taxonomy (NCBI): domain Eukaryota; kingdom Viridiplantae; phylum Streptophyta; class Magnoliopsida; order Ranunculales; family Papaveraceae; genus Papaver; species Papaver californicum. The sequence continues at coordinate 939,465 of JAJJMC010008838.1, forward strand.
GTTCCGGGCGCCAACCAGTAAAAGCTAATGAATTGTTCAATCTTCAACATGCATCTGTAAGGAATGTAGTTGAGAGAATATTTTGTGTATTTAAATCACGCTTCTTAATATTTAAGAGTGCACCCCCGTTTCCATACAAAACACAAGTGGAAATAGTTTTGGCATGTGCAGGACTATATAACTTTTTGCGCAAAGAATATCGTTCCGATGAATTTCCAGTTGATGAAAGTGAAGAGGAACCGGATTCTTCCAATGAACAAATAGATCCTGAAGACAATCTTTCTCAAAATCAAAATCAGAGACAACAACGAGAAGATGCTAATCAGTGGCGAGATAACATAGCAAATAAAATGTGGGATGAGTGGAATAAAGAGAATGAAAACTTAGGCACATGACAACAATGTGCTTTTAATTTTGACAAATGACACAAATTTTACTAGGTATTCATGATACTTGTGTTAATTGTGTAACGTGCATAATAAAAAAGTTGGTAGATGTTTTGAATTTATGGTTAGATATTTTACATCTTTTTATCTCTACAAATCACAGAGACTCTCTATAAATCCATTAGATTTGTATCTACAAGTCCCAGAGACTCTCTACAATTCTCTTTTGAAATCACTGGAAATCTCTATACTTCCAGAGAGTCTTCGGGAGTCACTAAAAATAAAAGTCTATGAAAGTCTATATAAATCTCATTTGACTACCCCCCTGTAAGGTTTTCTTTAATCAACCAAAGTATCTAGGCTGGTGAAATTCTTATCTGGCGTTGATCTTACGGCTAAAAACATATACTAGAAGAGGTTTTGCACTTGGTTCGTGTACAATTTTGTTATATCAATGAGAAGGCTCTAAAATTGGATAACAAAAATGATATAAACTCTTAATAACTTCATAAGGTAAATGTCAGGATGACTCTATGTCTTAAAAAATTACTGAAGTGTTTTCATGGCGATTGGAGGTGATGAACAACGATATACGTTAGATGAATGTAAATCTATGATTAAGGGTGTTGATTCTGATGGTGATGGTTTTGTTTGTAAACCTATATGTATCTACATATATATTTTAATCAAAATATGAACATACAATAATTAAAGCGGAAGCAATAAAAAGAGATTGATTTTGTGTACCTCCAGCCATTGCAATTTGAAAGCTTAAACCGTCTTTGAGTATGCTCCAATTAATCACTTGATTATTTAAATTTGGTTCCAAACTCTCCTCCTCACTTTTAGATGGTGTACTAGAGTTATGAGAGTGAATTTGGTGTTATTTTCTGATTTTTTGCTATCACTTTTTTTTACTAACTCTAGCCATCATATAGTAGTTGGCATGATAGGATGTAGTGGGTGGTTTTCTAAAATGGGAGAGAATCATGGGGAGTTACCTTGATCAGTTGCAACTTCCCACTAAATGGATCACATTCTTTTTCCCTTAATTTTAGGCTATATGGAAAAAGTCTAACATTCTCCCACTTGATCCATTTCACGAGAGACTCCATATACGAATCATGGCGACTAATCCTCTTTTAAGAGCAAGAATTAATCTTCCATGTATCACAATATATTTAGTCTTTCACCACTCATACTTAACTTAATGAGTAAACCATATGTTTACTCTAGGTCAAACTATAATGATATTTCTCAACTAGATAACCAAAGTAAGTACGTACATAATTCCAAATGAGAAATAATCCAACTAAATGAAAGTTTCAGAAAAAACATAAAGAATGTACTACATAATGGGACCAAGTACCATCCTTACTACATGATCCTTGAATCCTTTAACATGCATGCCTTTAGTCAAGGGATCAACTATCATCAATTCAGCGCTAATGTGTTCAATGATCACTTTCTTTTCCTGCACACGTTCTTTTACGGCTAGATACATTATGTCGATGTGTTTACTTCGAATTCCAATCTTATTATTCTTATCCATGAAGACAACATCTGAATTGTCACAATACATTCTTATTGGTCGGCTAATAGAGTCAACATCTCTTATCCCAGATATGAAGCCTTTCAGCCATACACCATGTGAGGTAGCCTCAAAACAAGAAACGAACTCAGCCTCCATTGTATAAGTGGCCATCAAGGTCTGCTTGGCACTCCTCCAGGATATTGACCCATCATCTAGCATGAACACATACCCTGATGTGGATTTACGCGAATCATTGCAGCCACCAAAGCAGAATCGGAGTAGCCTACCACTTCAAAACTATTTGTCCGTCTATACATAAGCATGTAATCCTTAGTACCCTTAAGGTACCTCAACACTTTCTTCGCAGCCTTCCAGTGATCGATGCCTGGATTACTCTGATATCTTCCTAATACTCCAACGACATATGAAATGTCGGGTCTAGTACAGACCTGAGCATACATAATGCTACCAACAGCTGAAGCATATGGAACATTTTTCATTTGTTCCCTTTCAATGTCATTCCTGGGGCATTGGTCCAAGCTGAACCGGTCACCTTTTACAATGGGTGCTACACTTGGTGAACAATCTTTCATGCCAAATATTTCTAAGACATTTTTAATATAGGATTCTTGAGACAAACCTAAAATGCCTCGAGATCTATCTCTATGGATCTTTATGCCAATGACATAAGACGCCTCACCCATATCTTTCATATCAAAGTTACTTGAAAGAAATTGTTTCAACTCATATAACAATCCTTTATCATTGGTTGCGAGCAAAACATCATCCACATACAACACAAGGAAACAAATCTTGCTCCCACTGACCTTAAGGTATATACATTGATCCATAGCATTTTCTTCGAATCCAAATGAAGTAATAACTTTATGGAATTTCATATACCATTGTCGAGAAGCTTGTTTCAACCCATATTTGGATTTATTAAGCTTACAAACCAAATGCTCACCCTCTTTAGAGAAGAATCCTTTAAACCTCTTCCTCTAAATCACCATTGAGAATTGTCGTTTTCACATCCATCTGATGTAGCTTAAAATCAAAATGAGCTACTAATGCCATCACCACTCGGAAAGAATATTTATTTGATATAGGAGAGAAAGTCTCTGTGTAATCGATTCCTTCCCTTTGAGTGAACCCTTTGGCAACGAGTCTAGCCTTATGTCTCTCGATGTTGCCATGCGAGTCTTTCTTTGTTTTAAAAACCCACTTGCATCCAATGGCTTTTACACCATTGGGCAACTCGACGAGATCCCGAACTCCGTTGGATGCCATAGAGTTCATCTCATCATTCATGCTATTCATCCATAAGTCTGAATCTATAAAATTTATGGCTTGTGAAAATGACATAGGATCATTATCGGCTCCAATATTACAATCTGAATCTTGCAGATACACTAAATAGTCACTAGAAATAGTTGATTTACTTGCTCTATTAGATCTCCTCAATGGAACTTGTTCATCCTCACGATGAACAGTTTGTTCCTCATTACTATAATGATCTATTAGATTGTTGTCAACTTGTGGAACCTCAATGGTTGGTTGTCTAACACGTAATTTAGCTTGAGGTGCGTGAATGACAGTCAACTTGTCATTTGAAACAGTAGGTGGAAGTTGATCATTATCTTTTTCAGGAACAATATCCTGAAATTGATCACACCACTAATCAAGTCATTCTCAAGAAATTTAGCATTTCTCAATTCCACAATTCTAGTGCTATGAGACGGACAATAGAATCTATAACCCTTAGACCTTTCAGCATATCCAATAAAATGCCCAATAATAGTCCTTGGGTCTAGCTTCTTCTCCCGTGGGTTGTACACTCTCACTTCAGACGGGCATCCCCAAATGCGTACATGTTGCAAACTCGGTTTCCATCCTTTGAATAACTCAAAAGGCGTCTTTGAGACGGCCTTGGAAGGAACCCGGTTTAATATGTACGCTGCCGTCTTAAGAGCTTCTACCCATAAACATGATGAAAGTTTAACATTACTTCTCATACTTCTCACCATGTCTATTAAAGTTCAATTTCTTCTTTCTACTACACCATTCTGGTCCGGAGAACCAGGCATAGTGTATTGGGCAACAATCCCATGCTCTTGAAGAAATCTTGCAAATAGACCTGGTGCTTGTCCGTTCTCGGTGTATCTACCCTAGTACTCTCCACCTATATCTGATCTCACAATCTTAATGTGATTATCACATTGTTTCTCTACTTCAACCTTAAACAATTTAAAGGCATCCAAAGCTTCGTCTTTGGAACGAAGTAAGTAAAGATACATGTATCGTGAATAATCATCTATGAAGGTGATAAAGTATTTCGTATCATTAGCGTTCATGTCTGGACAAAAAATATCTGTGTGTATGATCTCTAATAGGTTTGAACTTCTCTTGGCACCAATTTTGTGTTTGTTAGTTGCTTTCCCTTAATGCAATCAACACACGTATCAAAATCAGTAAAGTCCAAAGTACCAAGTACCCCATCCTTTACCAATCTCTTAACTCTCTCAATGGAGATATGTCCCAATCTCTGGTGCCACAAAATTGAGGAGTCCTCATTCATAATACATCTTTTTAACCCATTATTAACATGCATAGAACTATGAGTGATATCATTTTGCAAATAAAGAAGATATAAACCATCAGACAAAATACCATAACCAATAACTTCAGAATTTCTGAGAATACTAAAAACAGAATCCGAAAAATTAACGGAAATTCCTAAAGGTACATGTCTTGAAACTGAAATCAAGTTTCTAGTGAAACCTGGTACATAAAATGTCTTTTCTAAATGTAAATTAAAACCACTACTTAAAATTAAACTACATGTGCCAACAGCTTCCACATGTGAACTCATCTGACTACCTGAATAGATGTAGTGTTCGCTTCTCATTGGTTTCCTTAGGTTTGTCATACCTTCCAAGGTATTCGAAACATGGATTGTAGTACCAGAGTCAATCCACCATGTATTATGATTAATATTAACCATATTAGATTCATAAACAAATGCTAAAAAATTATCACCCTTTTAGGGATGTCACAATTGACATCAGAAATGTTTCCAGTTAAAATTGCCGCAAAGAAAAATATATACATGCTTATAAACAAAAATTTGAGACTTAAACTTAATCATGATTTACCAATGCAAGTCATGCATAAAAAAATATGAATCTAGTAACATAAAACTTGCTTGTGGGCTAAAGTCCTACTCAAATTAGATTCATAACTACATAATGAAACTATTAAACCATATTCATTCCTTAATTACTATGGGTAGATTAAGGAACATAATTCAATATTTCACCCCAATTAACCATACAAATATAATAAAATTTCCTGTGGGCATATTTCATCATATTACATATGATTAATTACAAATTTATGTCTAGTTTCCACATGTGATTTCTTAAGAAAAATTTAAATAACTAGAGATGTTGTGGCTACTCTCTAATTACTAAAATTATTAAATCACTTGACATATCTCTTTAATATTTGTTCATGTACAATCCTAATGAACACAAAATTAGGCGCCTTTGCTTGTATCTCATGGGATTATCTTTTTAATATACGTCTCATCAAAAAAATCTATACAATAATAATTAGAGACTTCCCATGAACTATTCTCTACCTTATTTCTGACCATCTAAAGACCCTTAAACCTTCTGCTCTAGCAAGACCCTCGTCCATAGGGTTGGGCTCTTCTAGGGCTACAGTTATCATAGTGGGTGGAACGTTCTGGTATAAGTCCACCTTTTCCCTAATGTTTGTGTAGATTTCTATTCCCTACATGGATCAGGTGGAACTAATGCTTGCACATAGTGACGTGCAGGGTTACAGGACCCACTTGCTAATTGCCCTATGTAGAAGATGTCTTTTAGGTCTGAAGTTGATTGATTCTTCTTCACTACATTTGACTCTTTTATAACAATTTTAATTGCAAGTCCGATGGTATGTAACAATCTACGTGTGTAAACCTCAATAGTCACCCTAGAATCATATTAACCACCCGTCAATGAGTTAGATCTGTATGACCATGAAGTTGGTTGTCTGCCTTTTCAAATTATCAGGAGCACATGGAAGAAAAATATTATTTCCAAGTAGTACTGTCTTATCTGAGTACTTTAGGAATGAATGTTATTAATTCACTTCTCCCAAGTTCACAGATTTCATGTCTCTACTCATTTGAATATTCTTTGCATACCGTAATGACTAAATATGCCGTAATTTTCAAGCAAGGCAGAGGTGATTACAGGCTTTGATACCAAATGTAAACCTATATGTATCTACATGTATATTCTAATCACAATATGAACATATAATAATTAAAGCAGAAGCAATAAAAAGAGATTGATTTTGTGTACCTCCAGCCATTGAAATTTGAAAGCTTAAACCGTCTTTGAGTATGCTCCAATTAATCACTTGATTATTTAACTTTGGTTCCAAACTCTCCTCCTCACTTTTAGATGGTGTACTAGAGTTATGAGAGTGAATTTGGTGACCTTATTTTCTAATTTTTTGCTATCACTTCTTTTTACTAACTCTAGCCATCATAGAGTAGTTGGCATGATAGGATGTAGTGGGTGGTTTTCTAAAATGGGAGAGAATCATGGGGAGTTACCTTGATCAGTTGCAACTTCCCACTAAATGGATCACATTCTTTTTCCCTTAATTTTAGGCCATATGGAAAAAGTCTAACATTGTTTGCTTCCAATATTTCTCTAAGATGATGGAAAGACAGAGATAAAACATCATTTTGATTCGAGAACCTTTTATTGATGTACATCGGTTTTAGAAGATCTTGTTGTCTTCTCTTATTAGATTTAGATGATGATGATGATGATCTGGTTTATATTAATCACTATAAATAAATGCCTAATATTAATCGAATCTGTCTTTTATTTTTTTTCTGTCTCTGAAAATGTTAATGTGAGTAATTTCTTTTTTCCTTGTTGTTTTAGAGCATATGGGTATGTAATCGATTTACTTCGAAAATGAAGTTTAAGTAATTTGAGGGTACTTCTCGGTATCTAATCTAATACTACCTTCTTCTAATCTCAAAATTTCTTTTTATTTTGTTTTATGTTGTATCTGAACACAATCATTTTGTAATTCCTAGTACAGCAAATGGAACTGATAATGGTGGTGGATTTTTGGGGAATTTCTAGGAAGTTGTTGTGAGGAGTAAATGCAAATTGTTGATTATTATAAGATTAATCCAAGATAACCGCACGTAAGGGTAGATGAGCGTCTCTCCTCCAAGTGTTAGTGTAGTCAACCGTTTCGTAATACGGGCGTATGACTAAGATAATGCTCACCGAATGAGGCACACGAACCAGCTGCATGAGACACACATTCACCAGGTGAATGTATAAGCGTACGCTCCAATAGGCGTTCGTCTACACCCATGCCTATCACTGGGGCGTGCTATTACGCATGCGTCTATTATCATACGTTGTTCTGGGTTGCGTCTCTCATCGACCGTTCATCCAGCGTCTACCCTAACTAAGCGTTTTCACTAGTGTACGTCCATACAACACCAATCCAACAGACGGTTCATTATATATACGCCCAACGCCGTTAACTAATCTTCCGCCTGGTTAAAATTTAATATTCTACCATTGTATTTCAGGTGAAATATAACCAAAAAAATTAATATTTAATCTTTAATTTTACTCTTTACTCCATTCATGACCGTAAAAGCTCATAGGGCATACAGTACACACTTATTCTTCCCTGGTCTATCACTCTTTCTTCCGTGTGTACCATCTTATTTCATTTTATTTTTCTTTTGCTCCTCCCACACATTTACTTACGACCCATCATATTTAGATAACTGTCATCCTTAAGGTTTTACATTTAAATTTCCCTTGAGATTTGTGGTATTAATTTTCTTACGACATTAATTGTACTCGATCAATCTAAGGCGTACGGTAATACCTGTCTGGCTGTGTCTGTCTCTCTTAAAGGCTCCTTCCAAGGTAGGGAAAAGAAGAAAAAAGAAAACAAACAAGAAATTACAAAATCAGAAAAACTCGATCGATCTTTTCTCAATTATTATTATTTATTCGCGTTTCTTCCGTCTTCGGAATTCATTTCATTTGATTTTGTCGAATTTTTTGTGAAGAATTTTAGTGTTAGTTTTCGATGATTTGAGTGAGGGTGAATTAGGGTTGTGAAATTGAAGAGGTTTTCTGTTTGTGGAAATTTGTTAAGACGTTTAGTAGGAAGACAAGTTATGATGATCGTTGTTGATTTGTTTTCAGTTGTAAAGAGATAACACAGTATATATATACAAGTGAAAAGAAGAAACATTTTTTCGTTGGATTATGGGAAATAAGTTGGGCAAACGAAGACAAGTGGTGGATGAAAAGTATACAAGGCCGCAAGGATTGTATCAGCAAAAAGATGTTGATCATAAGAAACTCAGGAAATTGATACTTGATTGTAAATTAGCTCCTTGTTATCCTGGAGATGATGAGTCTGCTTTTGATCTTGAAGAATGCCCAATTTGCTTCTTGGTTAGTAACCTTACTAAAATGAATCATTTGTTTGGAACAAAGTATTGATATTCTAAATATTATTGGTTAAAGTTAGTTAGGTCTGTGTGTTTCATGAAAGTGAGCTGAAATTTTATTTTAATTATTGGTTTTTATTTAGTATTATCCAAGTCTTAACCGCTCAAGATGTTGCACCAAAGGCATATGTACAGGTTCGATGTAAAATTTCCGAGAATTGAATTTTGTTTAGTTTACTTGAGTGAATGTCTTTAAACATTGTTCTAACAATGTAATATTTATGCAGAGTGTTTTTTGCAGATGAAACCTCCTCATTCTACTCGTCCTACACAGTATCCTTTTGTTGGTCAAATTATTGTTTGTGCTTTGTTGAATAAAATTCCTTTGTATTTGCTTTCTTGCGAAAACCTTGTTTTGTTTACTTAACTATACTAGATGTCCATTTTGCAAAACATCGAATTATGCTGTGGAATATCGTGGCATGAGGTCAAAAGAGGAGAAGGGCATGGAACAAGTCGTAAGTATGCGCTTTTTTGTTTACCATTTCATTCTCTCATTGCTTGTGGATATTAGACTTACTTATGTTTCTCATCTATGCAGGAAGAACAAAGGGTTATAGAAGCAAAAATACGGATGCAACAGCAAGAACTTGTGGACGAGGAAGAGAGAATGCAAAGAAGGCAAGATATTGGTTCATCTAGCAGAACTATGATTGCCGGGGAAGTTGGATATACAGATCTATCAAGTAGCTCCCTGCCAGGTTTTTCTTGCACTACACAGAACTGTGTCCATGTATCCAAATTTCAATTTAATTTTTGAATTGTTATTGAGCTTTATATATTTTCATTCATTATATTTTATTATAAGAACTGAAATGTCATTTCATCATTTTGGCTGATAGCTGGAGTTTTGGTGCAGGTCCATCGTTCGGTTCCCCTATAGGAAGTGATGACATTGTCTCTTCTCAAGACACATGTTCTGCTCCTATGATTAGACAACCATCACGCTCTAGGCAGAACAGGTACCTAATACTCTTTAGGTTTACATTTTCGTTGTCTCTTTTGCCGTTTTATATGATTTATTCTATTACAACATCTGGATGATGATACTCGCCTTATTGTCATGTCAGACTGACTTATGTGCTAAGTTGCTAATCTAGTCGGGTCCTGTAGTGTCTATGTTTTAAGTATTCTAAATTGCTCAATAGCTTATGTACTTGATGGTTGGAAGCAAGAGTTCTCTCATTGAAGCCGTTGGACATTTTTGTTCGCAACACAGGGGGAAGTGGAGTTTGTTTTCAACTTTCAAGCAGTCTCTGATGAGCATAGAAACATAATCTAGAATAGTTTACGCGGTGTCTTCTATGTAGGGGCATAAGATCAGAATCCACAAAATTTCATGCTCTGTGGAAATTCTTGTGCATTTGTTAAGCATGGAATAGATTGTTATCAAGAAGCTTGGTTTCTTTCCCTAAATTTCCATCTGACATGTGTAAATCGACTGTGATTAAGAAGTTTGTTGGCGCTGAAATTGGTTTTTGTGGCTCGAAACTGTTTGCAGACATGTATGGAATGCAAATAGAGACTAAGATGAATTTGCAAGATCACGTGGTATGAGACAGTTAAGAGGTGGAGCTGTGGAGGTAAGGAACAAAATGATAGATAACCAAGGGAACAAGGTTATGGACTACAAGAAAATGAAAAAAATTAGGTTGTTAAAGACTCAATTAGAATATGAATTAAGTAGCTAAAATGTTGTGGATAGTAGCGAAAAGTTTCTGGAAAATCTAAAGGAAGATCGCAATATAGAAAGATGAGGTGGAATCTGATGTACTATTACTGAAGGAGATCACAGATATCAACGAAGCACTTAATGATAAAAGCTAAAATGTGTAGACCCACTTGAAGAAACTTTGAAGATTTATTTGGATTTTGTAGGTGCATTTCAGTTTCGAAATACAACGGTATTTGTTGAGCATGATTTGTCATTAAAGGACAAATTTAGGGTCTGCTTCTATTTAGATACTAAACATTTCTATACTTCAATCTATTTGCACGCGTATCCTAGTTCGGGTACTAGCCAAGCTGCCAGAGTAATCATTTCCAGTTTCAACTTTGTACCCAATGATCCTCAAGATATTCAGAGTTGCATGACAGTTGATGTATTTGATTGTTAGTAATGGGGTAACCATGGGAAGGGGTGATAATATAACCAGTAGATATGATGGTTCTTAGAATTTTCCTGTGCGTTTCTAAAGTAGATTGACTATTATTGTTTCATTTTCTCTTAATGAGCTTTGTAATGGGTGTGTCTTTGTTTGTACAGGGAAAATCAGTTTGACCTAGATTTAGAGGACATTATGGTGATGGAAGCAATCTGGCTTTCCATTCAGGTAAGTTTATGCGCATTAGATCTTAAACCAGCATTACTTAAAATCATTGCATCTCAATAGTCCAAAAGTGTCACAACTTCCCAAAAATTGATCAAACGTTTAGAAACTAAAGTTTGAGGAATCGTTTAGATAGGTGAAGGGGCTCGCTTCTTGTTTGGACATAGTATTGTTTGTTAAGGTGACGGATAAAAGCTTTTTTTTAACTAATGTGTCAAAAATTTACAGAATACTGAGTCACAGAGGAATACGGCTCATGGTGATGCTTCTCTATCCGAACCTATAGTCACAGAATTTTGTTCAGTAAGTCCAGCGATAGTCCCAGTAGTTGGAGCAGGAGCAGAGACATCTTCATCCCCTTCAGGTGGTCTAGCTTGTGCAATTGCTGCCCTTGCTGAGCGTCAGCATATGGACAGGGAGTCCACTAGAGTTGCTGGGAATAATTCATCAGTTCCTTCCGACATGCTTCCAGATTCCGGCAGCCTGCCACATCCTGAGGAGGAGCAGGGAGGAGGCCAAGGTTATAATATGCCCGATAATTGGATTGAAGTTTCACCTGACAGTGGGAGGGCATTGTCGCGAGGAGAGGAAGGCGAGTGGGGTGGGATCGACCATGGATCAGAAGTAGCTGAGGCAGGTACAAGCTATGCAAGTTCTGATGCTGCTGCTGAAGTTGCATTACCACCACCTCTCCCTGATGGTAGTATTATGGAAGCAGGAGATCATCAGTTCCAGTCTAACATCAACGGGTCTGTTATGCCTGAAAGTTTTGAGGAGCAGATGATGCTGGCTATGGCTGTTTCGCTAGCGGAGGCTCGTGCGAGGTCAAATGCGCAGGGAGTGGCATGGCTTTAGCTAACTCCATAGACACACCATTGTTAAGGGTATTCCCTTCCGCTGTATCTACCTTATGGTGTTGTTTCTGTTAAGGCTTCCTGCTTTGTAGTGTTACATTTACCAATGTAGAAAAAGGAAAATATAGGTAGCTAGTTCTGTTAGTTGATAAAAGAATCGATGTGTCATGGAACTTGCAATGATCTTTCTCTGCCTCTGCCTATCATTAAATCTTTTACTTAGTACTTCAGCTTTTTACACAAGAGTTTGTTATGGGGTGTTGTTAAGGGTAAATATTACTGATATGCTCCCAATTATATGTATAATATCAGAAGTTTACGAGATAGTTGTCTCATACAACTCTCAACAAAAAGTTGGGTTTAGGTTATTGTGTTGGCCTGGGGACAGGAACAATGTTTGTTGTATGTGTTGGCCTGTATTTTTGTTAGAATCAAGCAGAAAGAATTCTGAGAGTTTATGTTTGTAAGCTGTGAAGATTTCGGTAGAAACTGTATTCCAGCAAAAGTGAAAGTACCACTAGGTCCACTACCACTTTCTGGGACGGAGGTAGTATTTCCTGGTTGATTTTTCTTTTACCCACCCATTTTTTTGCCATAGTGAAGTAGGTATATCTTCGGTAACCTTTGGATAAATCTCAGGAATGATTTCTACTTCCTCTACGTTTGCAATGAAATTCACCGCCATAACTGAATTTACATGAGACTAGTCTAGCATAGTATTTTATTTATTTTAGCTATAGATAAGAATCCAGTCATGAGTCGTACATTATTTCACAAGCCTTGTTGAAGTTGGGTGTGAGAAAGAAAGAATAACTTGCTACTTTGTTTTGGAAACATATTCATAAGGGTGTAAATGGATGCATATAGATACGAATAAGGCATTATTAGGATATGAACCCGAAAAGTTTATATACTATCCTACTGCCTTATTAGGATATGAACCCGAAAAGTTTATATACTATCCGAATTCGACTGATATTTGTAAGGCTATAGTTTTTCACTTTGAATTCGTATCCAAATTTTAGGTGAAATATTACAACTGAAAAACGATAAATTATTTGTATTTTACAAAAAATAATATTACATAATAAAAATTTACTAGGATGAAGATATTTATAAATATTTTTTTAATAAACATAAATAAATAAAAATTATGTGTTCCGTCCTAAAATAAGTGGGTGTTTTTTTTCTATTTTTGTCCCTTAAAAAGTGGGTGTCTTCGTTTTTATATACTCCTTCCATCCCAGGAAAAGAATTACTATTATTTTTTCATTTTAGTCTGAGAAGGAGGTATATATACTTTTTCCAAATAAAACTTTACTAATAGCTAATGTTGTAAAAAAATTTCTCTAAAAATTATAAAGAATTTGATAGTGATGTTTATATTCGTCGTGTAGGTTTTTTATAAAAATTTCTAACGTTGTAACATTCACAAATACTCGACTTTTTAGTTTGTGAGATATATATGTCAATTCAAAATTTTAACACATAAGAATAGATAAGAAATAAAAACAAGAAAACGTTTATCACTATTCTTTGCCTTAAGGATTGTGCAAATCCTAAAACACCTATTTTTTACGGCACAGTGGGAGTATGATACTCTCTTCATCCCAAAAAAAGTGATATTTCCACTTTTTTAATTTGACCTATTTTTTGGTAAAAATGAAAAAAATGAAAGTATCGCTGGGACGGAGATAGTATTTTAAAACTATAAAAATATATATCATACTCCCTTCGTCCTGTAAAAAAGTGGTTGTTTTAGGATTTGCACAATTCTTAAAGCAAAGAAGAGAGAGAAGAGTTTTTTGTTTGTTTTCTTTCTACCCTTATGTGTTAAACTTTCGAATTGACATATTTTACAAACTAAAAGACGGATATTTATAAATGTTACACCGTTAGAAATCTTTCTAAAAGACCCACAATAAGTATAAGCATGACTGTCAAATTCTTTATATCTCTTAGAGAAAATTTAACAACACTAGTAATTAGAACTGATTTATTTGGAAAAATACTCCATCTGTCTTAAATTATAAGTCCTCTATTCTATTTTTGTCTGTCTTAAAATAGTTGTCATCTTTTGTTTATCGTCGTATTTTTCATTAAACTATCAAATATACCCTTAATTTTTTATAATTAATCATTTTTAATGGGATCTAGTTTGGAATCTTTAATGAGTATTTGTATAATAAGGAAACAAACATGATAATATCTTTATTGCCTATACTTCATTCCTTTTAAAAATAAAATGTTATTTGTACAATTAAGAAACAATCTTCCCTTATATTTCCTGAGTATCCAATCTTTTTAATTAGCTACCGGAACTACCGTATTTATCTCTTGAATCGTAACTGTAATATACCAAAGATAAAGAATTTCCAAATATATAGTAATATTAGTACTAGACATATTTAACTTTAAATATAGTAGTAATTCAATATCTAATATGGGTAATCTTGTAAATTCGTACGGTCTTCTTAAAATCTTGATTTTTTAAAGCAGATTTATAATTTAAGACGGAAAGAGTAACATATAGAAAATGAAAACACCCACTTTTTGCGGGACAAAAGTAAAAAGGAAAACACACACTTTTTATGGGCTAGAGGGATATGCATAAATTTGGATATAGATATTTTCAGATGCGGAAACCTTTGTATCCGACTAGTTACGTTCTCGTAAATATTCGAATATCTGAATCCGAAAACTATTTTCGAATAAATTTTGATATTTCAGATGCGAATTATAACGAGCTTCAGAGTTTTCGAACATCTATTGACACAGTTACATATGCATAAAGGTTTATCAGCTGAAACTAATAAAACGGAAGTGAAACTTGTAGAGCTTTGGTAAATACATTTTTGTGTGTTAATTATTCTCATATTTATATTGTTATTTTTTAATTTTCGTACTAACATTATTATTTTGTATGTTTTTAGGTATTTTTGGAAGAATAAATAATTGTGGAAAAATTGGCTAAAAAGTGTTAAAGGCACCCAAAAAAGTGATAAAGACACTCCAATTAAAAATGATAAAGGCACCCCTATCAAAAATGATAAAGGCACCCACCTTATTTCAAATTCAAAATGAAGATTTAGCGGCAAAAGTTGCTTCTCAAAACTGTGAAGATTCTGTGAGATTCTCTTTACGAGATTTATAAGGAAATTTTCAAGTGTTAAGACAAAGATATTTTTGCCCTATGAAAAACAAGTTATACTTGACCACAACCAGACCAAAAATCTCTCTCGTTATATTTCCCGTCAAAAATAGATCGAAAAATCTTGGAAATTAAAACTCGTGATACTTCTTTCTATATCTGATCAATATCTATTGGTAAATTGACCAACAACTTAGAAGAAAAAAAACAATGACGAGATTTTATGTATTTCCGAGAAGACCGAGAGAGAAGTAAATTATTTTCCAAGATTTTTCTCATAAAAGAGAAGATGTTTTCGAAGATTTAAAGTGGGTAGGTGGTCTGGTATAAATAGGAGAAGAGAATAGGAGTTTAGGGGAGGCTGGCTTCTGCCAGGAGCGAGAGAAAATCAAACAGAAAGTTAGGGTTCTTCATAGGCGAGAAGAAGAATATAAAGAAGAAACTACAGTATAAAATTGTCGTTGAAAACTGTTACCAATACCTTAGTATTCAACAATACAAGCGACAATTTTTGCTACAGCCACAACGACGGTTCTGAGTTTAAAGCACATACAATTCGTTAATTTTTTTAGTAAGTTTTTAATCATTTAGCGACACTGTGAGTCAGTTTTTCTTTGGAAACTTTTATAAATTAATGAATTCAATGGTTTCTGCTTTACTTTCTTGTGCTTCTTGTGCCATGAATACCTAATTTTCTTCTCTGAATTAGAGAGGAAGTCATACTATGTTTGCTTGCATGTTGTATTATTTTCTATAACAATTTTTCTTGGTCATATTTTCTTGATTAATCATGATAACAATTTCTTCGTGTGTCCTATAATGTATTTAATTGATATATTTTCTTTGTTAGAAATTAGAATTTTATAGTGAAGATAATTATTAATCTTTTGAGAAAAATAATTGATTAAAAAAAATTATATATTTTCCAAGACTCAAAATTGCCCTAAGTTGCCTTGAGTAATTTTGTAGAGAATAATATAAAGAATGGTTACATACATCTAGTACGCATAGTAAATCCTAGGTTTTCTTTCGTTTGTATATCATTTTTAGTATTTAAAGCATTTATTGAATTATAGATCACCAATCAATTTGTTATTAGCACATTGATTAGTTAATTAAAAGTTAGAAATTGCATATCTTGAAATCCCTGTGGACGACCCGTGCTTACGTACTGTCTCATCGACCATCGTGTTCTTACGGTATAATTAAAATCACATCAAGTTTTCGGTGCTGCTGCCCGGGATTGATAAAGTTATGATTTTAAATTTTTCTTAATTTTGTGCTAATTAGTTTCATATTTTTATTTTTTCCTTTTTAGATTTTATGAGGGTATTCTCCTTGTCTTTGTTGTGCAGGTAATATTTTGCAATTATTGTGGACATTGCCTACCAAAAAAGGTAAGTAGTATAATTATTTTTTTATTTTAGATTTTTTATTAATTTTTTTAGAATCAGTTTTTTTAAGGAAATTGTATTTTATTTTTAGACTTTATTCCTTTGTAGTTGTTTTTTCATTTTTTTTTATTTTGTATATAAAAAAACAAAATAAAAACACGTGCCACACCAATTGCATCGCCAGATTACCGATTTTAGAAAAACCCGTGGAAAAGTACGTTGAACCCGTGTCGTTGGCCTTATGGGAGTTACCAGCCGAAATTTCACAAGCCTTAGCCTCGTACCTTTGACCAGTCTTTGATTATAGATATATTTAGCTAAGGTAACCTGAGCTTACCTATGTTAGTCGAACCTATATTTGCACGTACACCAAATAAAATAAAAATAAAATAAAAAATATCGAACTGGTATTATAAGGACTAATACAATGAATATCAACATGAATCTCAAAATGGACATTATCTGTACTATGACTATAATGTAAATAGTAGTTGGGACCACTACCAGCCTTATAAAGGTTATGGTTCATACCATACTGATCTCAATTACTATTCGCACGCGCACCAGTCGTACGAATGGATAAATTAGCAATAATATACTGCGTAAAAATATGCTCTCCGTCTTTAGAAGATTCCCTCAGGCGTTTCGTGGAAACTTCACAAATTCTTCATTCTTGTTTCTTTGAATGATAAACTCAATCAATTAGTTGAAATTGAACGGAAGTATGAAAATTCATTGCCACATATTTCTTCATGTAGTACAGTCTTTCTTTAGAAGAGACGCTTAAGAAATTCATTGAAACTTCGCGCGTATCTCAAATAATGATTAATGACACTCTTAAGCAGTTTACTGAAAATTCACATGGGAGAGACATAGTGGGGGAAAAAAATTCATGAGACCTTTGGAGAAACTGAAGAACAGTCAACTGCTAATATTGGTCCAAATGAACTTAATTACCAAAATAATGTTTCTAATTTTACCCTTGATAGAACTGATAATTATTTACTTAGTCAAGAGGATGAGGTTAGAATTGAAGACACTACTTATTTAGATAAGGTTCAATCAAGAATATAATACACAGTTGGATTATAAATGGTGACCTGGATTTCATCTTGAGAAGTTAAGGGGGGACACGAAGAGTGACCTGGATTTCATCTTGGAAAGTTAAGGGGACAAAGAGTGGTCATGATTATGAGACCTGTTTTTAGTTTTGGGATAAGTAGCGGTCCAGATTTTTTTAATAAAATCATATTGGGTTATAAGTGGTGGTTGAGATTTCACTAGGGTAGGATATATTGATCTCATTGATAAGTGGTGGTCAATATTATAGAATCTCTTTTTAGGGTGGGATAAAGTGCGGTCAGGATTAATCGTGAGAGTGTGCATGTGAACTAAATTCTTTAGTTCATACTTCATAAACATAATTCAATTCCTTCTTAATTTCTCAATTGATTGTTTCGTTATTAAAAGAAAAATACCCATTCAATGATATTAACAACAACCACATTCATATCATCTTCTAATCGATTCATTAGGTTTCAGAAACCTTTAATCATATGCTCGACTGCATAAAACTCTCCACTCCTTTTTTTCATCTCATTCTCCTTCACCCTCTTAATTTTTTTTGTTGATTTTTTCTCATCATGGGTTTTGCATTAATAAAGGTATTGGATATGGATGTCCTGATTTGGGTGTTTCTGCACTTATTAATAACAACACTAACCCAAAATCATCGTTCTACCCATTTGGTGTATCTCAAATTTTGGGTTTTGATTTTTCGCTATCAAATGGTAAGCCCTAGATTTCTGAATCGCATAACAACAATGGTACTCAATGCCTCCTGTTAGAGAATAAAAGTCAAGATAACACATGTCCAACGATTAGGGAACGAAGCAGAGATTCATAGAAGAGCTAGAAGCACACAATCAAAGTCTTATAAAAGTTTGAATGGATGACAGATGTGAAAGACTGAAAGTATCATTGCATGATCGACACGTAAGAACGTGAAAGTAGTACTGTTCTGATCGAAGTAAGAGCATTAAATGCGAATGGAACGGGAAAGTAAGAGCATTAAATACCTATAGATCGGGAAAGTAAAAATACTAACATTAGCTGCTTGACTAACACCGAGGATCGGGAAGAGGATGGCTCATAAAATACAAGATTGACACCAAGGATCGGGAAGAAGATGACTCATAGAATTCGAAAGACACGTGTCAATGATATAAGGTTACAGGCCAAAAAGATGAAAGCATGACAATGTATAAGCAAGAAGCTGCATGTCAACCGCACGATGATCCTGATCCAAAGATAATTTTAAAATAAAGAGAATGTAAGGAAGTAACGGGATAAGAGGTATCGGACCAAAAGAATATAGCGGAACGATAACCAATAAATTGACAGACAAGATCGGGAAAACATGATTCATCAAGCATAAATGATAGACAGAGAGGAAAAAGAGAGGGACCCATTGAGCGACCTATAAATAGAGAAGTTCATTCATCAAAGAGGGGGTCGGAAAAAGAGGAGGAGAAAAGAAGACTAAAGAAAAATAGGGGAGCTATTAGGTATGTATTTAGAGAGTAATATGAGATTATTAAGATATGAATGTATTTATTCCATACTTGTAAAAATCTTGAACTTGATAAGCATAATTTTAATTGAATGTCAAATTTGATGAATTGTTATTCTTTAATATTTATGATTGATGTGCTCATATGATTTGATTTAAATATGTTGATGATATAGTGTAGCAAAATATATTGTAAGAATTTTAATCTAGATCTTTTGACAAATCATTGGTTGTTTTTGTTAATGAGAATTTTGGCATAAACACCTCCCTTTCTCTTATTTTTTCTTCGCTGTGCTAAATAATTAAAGCAGGTGAACCACAAATTCAATCTAGAGCTACAATGAAGATATCTTGATTGAATCTCAGATTAAATTTGAATCCTAAAATCAAAAGGAAATATTTTCAGCTTTTGACTCTGATTTGGGCCTCACAATTATTTGCCTTACTCACTGTTCTTAATTAAATTTTTTCTTTGGGATAATTTTAGGTTTCGTTGCAGCTATTGATTCGGTGAATGAATTAACATCATCAGATAATTCGCGTTTAAATATTTTCTTCTTCTCATCACCGTCACAAATATCACAACTTTATTTATTTTGTGCTTCAAAAAGTTGGTAAGATGCCTTAATTTTATGGATCTTGCACTAGCAATACAGTATTTTAATTGAAAACCGTTTTTTTTTTGAAATTTGTAGGATAATTACAACTACCACCTCTTCGTAGATAGTCTTTGAATATTTGTGTTGTGCTGATCATTTTCCTTAGTAATATAAACATGTTGTCAATTTTGTAAGTGTGTTTTGCAGTGGGATACTAAGAAAATCAAACGAAAGCATGAGGTTATTTGTAACAACTTTTGTCGGAGTTGTGTTTGGCTTCTTGCTAGGAGTATCTTTTCCAGCTTCATTTTATATGGTAGACCAACTTTATATCTGGTTCCAATGTCATTTGTTACTTTCATTTAAACCTTACATTTAAGTTTTAGCTAACTGGACAGTTTTTATCGATTGTGTTCCATGTTGACAGCTTAACATTACAATCGATCTTCTGGAAGATACAAATTCCAGTATTTCTACTAAGAGCAGCTGTTGCACCGTGTTTGGTCCAATATGATGGGCCAGAACAAAAGTAGCTTAACTCAAGTTCAAACTCTTAATGATACTTCAAAGGTATAACCACTGCTCATATATTTGTTCCAAGTTTGTATATGTTATCACTTGTTTTATTCTCATATTTTCTTAATTGCTTCCGTTATGATTGTTAGATGCATCTTAATTTGATGCAGATATGGGTTTCTGTAAATCATTTCCTATTTTTCTTCTTTCATTCGTTAATATGTGGTAATATTAAAATTTTCATTATTGTCAATCGGTGGCTCATTTTTATGAAGGAAAATAATGTGGATTACTTATCGATATGCTCTGATGTGCGTATTCAGCTTATTTGTACGTACACGCACTTGGCCATCCTAAATCAATGTTTTACCACTGTAAGTGCCTTCCCCTAAAAGTCGCAAGATAAACTGAAGTCTGTGGCTTCTCCTTTAGTGGACTTTAAATCTTTAGTTTTGCTACATTGTTTCGAAAACTATTACTGCAGGATGTATTTTGCTTATCTCCTTTGTTGATACTTCTCGCATATTTTACTTTTGGTTGTATATATATGGTAAATGCATATGCATCCTTAATAGAAATGCAGGATTCTTAAAATGATTTGAAACACATAGGATTCCTAAAAATAATTTAAGTACTTTTTTCATTTTCTATTTCATAAGATTATTATTCTCAAGCGGGGAAAGTCACAAACGATCATCCCAGATCACGTATGCATTTGATTCAAGTGAACTTAGGTCTAATTTACAGCACTAGAACTTATAACTTTTTCTACATTTGCTTGAATACAGTATGATGCATTGATGCGTAAAATTTTTGTTTCATGTAAGATGTATCAACCTTACCAGTTACCTCTTTTCTTTTTCTCTTTTCAGGTCTTGAGTCGTCAATTTCTTCTGATGAAGACATTGTTGTACACTTAAAAAAAGCAAAGATACTCATTGAGTCACGAGATGATGATAAGATCCAAGTGAGTTTTTACTATGTCTCCTAACTACCTTATTTCTGTTAGGACACAACAATGTCCAAGTGAGTAAATCCCCACCTGGTCAAATTTATGGCTTGGAAGTGCTTACCAGAATATTTTGTAAAATTATTTCTGTTAATGCAATTCCTTTATTCAAGAAAAGGTTTTATACCTTAATCTAATGCTTTCTATGATTTCCATTGCTTAGTTTAGAGCGGATTTAACGAGGTTGTGACAAATTTGGCTAAATCAGTTCCGCCTGTTCCTAGGTTCCGCAAAATGAAAGGAGGTAACATGTTAATAGTGCCAAGGACTGTACTATAACTCCTTTGTCCTTCCAGATTAGTTGTTTTTTGACATGTTAGCAGACTGAATTTATTCCTAAAATCTGATACTTTTCTTTTGTATTACAATGGGGATCATCTAGGAAAGACATCCAATGTAAGTGTCTTTTATATTGTCTCTTTATTAAAGTGATTTTACAATATTTTTTATTTGTACCTTCGAAGGAGATCAGATGAAGTTACTTTCAACCACAAAAGATTTTTTTTGTAAGCTTTATTAAGTTTTTTTGTTCATATGCAGCTTTGCCAAGGCAGTGGCCAAAAACAAAAGTGATCAGCAAAAGGTATGATGAATTCCATTTTTTCCCTGTTTATTCAAGCTGTCTTATGCAAGATTCTATTTTGTCTCTGTAATGGAAATTTAGTAATTGTGGCAGGACATGCTACCAATTTCAAGTAAGTCGAAGACATGAGTTTAGGTATTTGCTGTTTGGTTACAAGAAATTCCCAAGTAGGCTACATTAGTTCAAAAGTTTTCGACTTATATGGGTTTAAATTGACCATAGAACTTGTTTTATCACTTACAACAACCCATCTCTGCAGTATGACTTATTTTGAGATTATTTTTATGGTTCTAAGAAAGACCTTAGAATATTGGCAGTTTGAGGCTTGCTCAACATGAACGGATTTTTGTTGGATTCAACACGACTGAAATTGTGCAAGATTTTTATAGTCGAGATAGAAAAGTACATCATTTCGAGCGCGTTTGACATATTGTACAGTTTGTCTTTTGTTACAGTTGTTGGGGTGCTTAATGTTTTAATTCAGATCTAACTATTTGAGGTCATATTCTTGGTTCGTCAAAAAAAGGTCAGTAAACAAACTTGAATCTTAAATTGTCAAATCAATTATCTATCAGCCTAACTTAGTTGGTAAATATAATATTTTTAAGCTTTGCTTAATTGTTGTATGTCAAGTATTTTGGGGAAAGGAATAGACATCGGTGTATATTACATTTATGTAGTAATTGTGGTTTTGGTTTCCACGGCAGTAAGTGGTGCAAGTGTATGCTTATTGATAGAATGGAGTGGACCTAGTAGCTATGAATTTGTCTACAATGGTCAAGCAATTGTAATAATATTGAACAACTAAGCTGGTAAGAGGGGTGTGCCTCATTTTGAATACAGCGATAGTGCCTGTCTCTGCAACCTATTTGGATGGAATAATATAGAACATGATACGTTTGCAAGGCAAGAATTAATATTTGAGACATGGACTTAGGCATCAATAGATCATGCACAAAAAATGTTACATGAATTGGTGATGGTAAATGTGTCACAAGAATTAAATTTAGTGTCGTAATATTCATATTTCAATCACATGTTTTTAAGGGACTGTCGAAGCGGGTAACGACCAGGATAAATTGTTTATTGAATTTGTCTTGATCTTTGAATTTTTTTTGTTATACATGTTTTGATTTCTTTGGAAGAATATTACTTACCCAACAGGCATGTGGTTGGAACATGTTCTTTTGGAATTGCCTACCACCTTAGGCGAAGTTGCATTTTTATTGTAGACGACAAATGAGAAGGAGAAACAGATCTTCCTGAATCGTCATTTCCATGTTAGGCATGGTTGTGTGGCGCATTGATCTAACTCCACATCAGAAGGTTATAAAATCTTAGGGTTGGATAATATTGATTGGTATGTCAGGGTTGAACTCCACATCAGAAGGTTATAAAATCTTAGGGTTGGATAATATTGATTGGTATGTCAGGGTTGGTACTATACTTCACCAGTATTAGGCTTTTAAAATATAATTATATGTGTTTCTTCTTATCATTTTATATGTTGGTGTAGTTAAATAATTTCATTAGAAATGACGCATTGGGTGGTTTATACACAACATGTATTTGTGGTTTGAATCTATTTTGTGTGCCAGTTTACAAAAATTGTAACATGGTATCAAAAAGCTAAAGTCATTTCCTCAAATCTATTTTGTGTCTGCCAGTTTATGATATCCTTGGAATCTTACAAAAATTCAATTTAGTTTTCATAGCTGAAGTCCGATTTTTGAATTTGTGTGATGGTTTAGTTCAAGATCATATAATTTATTTATTTTTAAAAAGAGTTTTTAAAAATAAAAAAAAATTGTTAGCTATCCAAGAAATCTGGTACCGTTATTAACAAAATAGAAGTTGAATGATATATTCCAACATATTTCTATGGCCGTGCCGTTACGGCACAGGTTAAGCCCTAGTCATCTTCATATTATTATGATGATGACGATAGTATTGATGAAGAATTTGAAATCTGTAGTCATAATGATCAGAAAATTTTTACACCAATTGAGCTTCATGATAATAATGATGTTTCTAGTTCCAATCCTAATAATGTTGATAATTATTTACCTATCCAAGAGGAGACGGATTTAAATAGAGATACCATTATTATAGACGGTAAAATATTTTCTTGTTATTATGAAGATGATGATGGTTTAGAGGAACAAGTTTATCCTGAGACTAGTGTTTTAGAGTCCAACGATTCAAAGACCATAGCCCCTGAAGAAGATGATAGACTCGTAGAGAATTTGAATGTGAGTGAAGGTACCCCATACGATTACAACCTAGATAAAATAATTGACCATTTTTCTAAATTTGATAATTTATAAATTAAGGAAATTGTGACTAGTTTTTCCAAGGATATTGACCACTCTAGGTTTGGAGGTGAATATTATTCTCCTCTCGGTAATCCTTTGAATCTTATAATAGTCCCTCACTCGGGACTTGACGTTTGTATCTTTATCATTTTACGTGATTATCTTCATACACGTTTTCTCGAGCCTGATTTTTTCCAAAATAAGATTCAGTGTTAGAAACCCATCATCCCGTTCATGTGGTTTACCCAGGGCATGATACCACGGTTGATTTTGTTTTCCCACCAAATATTTTTCTACCAAATACGGGAACATCTGGACTTCAAGTGTGTCAATTTTTAAATTTTGGAACTCCACCTAATTATTTTAGGAAATCTGAATCGACACATTTTCATGAAAATGACCACCACTCTTATTTACTTCATTATGGTCAACTTTATGAGTCAAATCCAATTGACTTTGAGAATCCACAGTTATTTCGATTATTATTATATGATTCCTAAATAATGACTAATCCTTTTTTGGTATGGCTGAAGACTTTAAACTTAGCGTTATATGAGAGGAAACCCATATTCTTTTGGTACACGGTGCTGGTAATATCTTTCCATATCTCTTTTACTGTGTTCATTTCTCTTTGTTCATATTTTTATTCATTTATCTTTAGAACATCGAGGAAATGTTCAATTTAAGTTTGGGGGTAAGGGAGGAAAAAAATTAAAATTTTAGTTATACTAAAATTTCCAACTTTTAGAGTCACGTAGTAGCCTTTTAGCTAAGTTTACATAATGATTCTTCCCAAAAGATGGAAATTAGAATTGTTAGAGAAAACTATATTTGTATTCTTAACCTATGGGAGAATAATCGTGACGGACCCAACCATCCATGCTGGAGACAATTAGGCTAGAAGGAAAAGAAGAAAGACAGAACTAACCAATCATTAGTGGAGACTACCCTTTTGAGTGAGGCACCAAACCTCCAACTGTCCTCTTAGAGTGTTTCATCTGCATAAACTCTGAGCAGAATGATGAGCTACTCAACCTCGCACCACTTTCAGCACATTTTGATCTTTGAGTGTTGATTCTTATCACCATGAGGGTGACATCAGAAGTAGCCTCATCTTGTAGTCTCAGTCACAACAAATACAACTCTCTCTCAATAGAAACTCAACATCATCAACAAGAGGAGCAACAATATCAACTCATGAAGAAGTTGAAGACGTCCAAGGTTACAAGCAATAAAGGGGAAGAACATTATATATTCAAAGTGAAATGAGGGGAAAAAATATGTAAATTTTTGAAGATTTGTGTACCAATTGTTGTAAAGAATCAAGTACAAAATTCCTTCACCATTGGAAAGCGAAGTTTTATTTTTTGCTTTGTATCATTCATTTGTTTCATGTTTTGTATTTATTTAAAAAAAAACTCAAATTCAAAATTAATAAAAAAAATAACCAAAATTCAAAAATTCAAAAAATAAATTAAAAAATTATGTAGCCATGGAGAAGAACCAATTAAAAGGGAAGATTTCAAACAACAAGTGATCGAAGACAGAGAGTAAAGTTGTACCCGTTTCAAGGGTTAAAGCCGAAGACTAAAGACAGAGTTGTTTCTATGGAACACCATTAGAGAGTTGTGAGACTAGAAAATGAGAGTATATTCCCATCTTCATTTATGGTGGATTTCCTAAGAATCATCAGATTTCTTTTCTTTTGAGATCATCAGAAAAATATTTTGGTTTAAAATCGTCAGAAAAAGTGTTACCATCAATAGTGTGTAAGTATTTTTTCTTCAATCCTGCTTACATATCGGTGAGACCCTTAAAATCAGTATCTGAGTGCAAATTCATAAAAACCTATGGTGAGGCAGAGTCGAGGCGAAATGCTTATTCGGTTGTCTCGTGAGGGTTTACAAGATGTATACCCACAAAACCTTTTATTCCAAATTCTATTGTCACAAGTCTCGTGGAGATTTAGTGAGTCAGGTAGGGTATGTACTTAACCAACTCTTATGTCAAGCCTAGACTAGTTCGATTGAACGCTAATCTCAAGCAATATGATGAAATTAATTGGCAATTCTGGTTAATAATCTGAGCATATGATGCCTCTACTAGTGAGTGATGCCAGTCTTTGGCACTCGAGTGATCTAGGCACTCATCATCATTATTAGCCCTTTGCGGCACCAAGTTAAGATAATGAATGAACATGAAGGATTAAAGAGGTGTTATCATCAATAAAAACTTCATAAGATCACTTGAGAGCTGTATAGGTAAGCTGCCGTGCACGAGCATCAATGATACTTCTTATGCGACTAAATAATGGATTTTAGTGACTAAATCAACAACTAGCGTCATTTAATTGATATTGTGCAAGGTATTGGCGCTAACTTATTAGTTATGCATGCTAGTGACATTACTTTGTTGATGGTGCAAGATTGTGGCGTCACTTTTTTAGTGATGCAAACTCGTGGCATCAATCAACCTCACCCGTAGATGATGCAAAGTATTGGCATATATAGTTCAAATACTAAATCATTGGGTACTCATAGCTCGTGGGATCGAATCGTGATACAAATAACTCTCGATATCATGTAGAGTAGCCCAATCACCAAGAGATGCACATGACATATCAAAAAACAACAAGGATGCAAGGATACTTGATGTTGTGTCGGGCGCAGTTGGGAGTGGTGCAATGCTGGAAAGAACCCGTGCGAGATAGGGAAGATGTTTCTAGCGCCAACAAGGGTGGTAGTTGGCCTAGTGCCAACGACAGAAAAAAGGAGACGCTGGTTGTTGCCAGCGCCATCAAGGAGGCAGCTGGTCTAATGCCAGCGAAAGCGACTAGAGAGGCCAGCGTTGGAAAAAGCCAGTGTTGGAGAGAAGGAGTATTGGCGCCAAAAGGCGTCAGCTTGTGGAGTTGGCAGTGCTGGCAAGAGCCATTGCTAGAGAAGGTGGATGCTGGCACCAAGAGGCGCCAACAATGTAGATAAGAGACATCGCTGGAGAATGGTGGATGATAGCGTACGATAGCGATGAACGTGCCATCACTAACAAGAATTGAGAGCGAAAGCTTGAATCATATCTGGAAATTTCTGTTTGTGCATCGTTTACTTCGAAGGATGTAGAAAATTCATTTGATGTTTGTTTTCAGTGGTTGACCCCAATTCTCGAACATAAAAGACCCACCTTTCCTTTTAACTTTTATTTTTTGAATTTGGAGTTAATTTGGTTGTTGCAGATGCATGCAGAATTGTTATCAAGACTAGAATTTCTAAATTCCGTACATTTTACCATGATGGCAATATCTCCTAAAAGATAAATCAAAACGCCAAGCCCTTCGTTATAGTAGATATATAGATGAACCTTTTTTGTGTATAATGGTTTTTCCCATTCCTCACCCATTTGTATGTTTTTCAAGGTTAATATGATATTACATCAGAAATCAAGAGTTTCGATCAACAAGGTTTGATCAAAATTTAGTGTAGCACCGACCGATGTGAACAAGGGGTGCGTGGACATGATGTTGGCATCTCGTATTGACGCTGGCATGATATGATGCCGATATAAGATTTGGTAGAATTGAAACACAATGTATTTGTATGTATACTTCCGAGTCAACAGACAAATGGTCTTCAACTTCATGTTAAGAGAAGTACGAGAACAACTCCATATGATTCAAATAACAGGTATGTATAAGCTCAATAATTCACTCGACCGAATGAATATTATGATTTAACTACTGAAAGTCTATATAAATACTGTGAAGACAGTAACAAATCAATATTGTTTAATGAAAGTTTGAGTATCATATATATATATATACAAGTTAAGGAAATCATCCGCGGAACGTTGCACTAGAACATGTTCGAGTTGCTCTATACTAATGGGCAATCCATATATGAGTGTAGAATTCGAGAACAAGTCAAGGAAAGGGATGTCACAAGAGCAGTTCAGGATATTCTGTATAATCAAAGAAAATCTAATAAGAGTTGCAATAAGCACCGGTGGTATTCTAAGAACAAGTTTGATCTATACTAGTAGGAAAACCATCTATAAGCAATCCAATCAACGAAGATTCGATATAGAAATAAGTACTGACTCATAATATATATATACAAAGGGTACAAGCTCCAGGAATTAGTATAGATGCACATATCACAATTTATTGAGTACATAGGCCTCAATTCCCTGCAAAATAAGACCTCGAGTATAGACTATATATTTATGATATTGGACCAGAGGCAAAAAAAAATAATTTTCTCTTGTGGCAAAACCCTTCCATCAATATTTAGTCATTTTCTCAGTGCAGAAAAATAAATGTGTTTTGGTGATTAGAGGAGGTGACATTATGTTTAAAAAATATCAGAAGTTCAATTTAATAATAACTATTTAGTTTTATCTTCTCAAGCGATGTCCTTGACGCAAACTTGGGTATTAGATGTATTAGATTCTCCAGTAAGCAGAAAACGCTAATATTCAAGGATTAGTCTACAATGCTGAGTACTAGTGGTTGTGACGGTAATAGTGGCCTCAAAGATTGGAATCAGCAACAACAACAACTAGTGATGACTTTGAAAGTTGGTATCAACAGGTAGAGGAATAACATACTACAGTATTAACAAAAATTAGAACAATATGACACAAGATGACAACATCAAGACTCGATTAAAGTTAATAGAACTGATGATGATAGGTTGGTAAGAGCAGATGAGTTGATACCGTATCGCGAGAACTAGGACATCAATGGAGAGGCCCATATTGATACTAACGTTGATGACGTCGTATGACTCCATATAATAGAGTCTATTCATCTCAATCCTTCAGGTAAACGTCAAGTAAGTATCCACCTTTGTTTTTTCTACATAGTAGCCCATATATACTCTTTGTGTAGTTAAAGTAGGTGGAAATATGCATGAATAAAAGGAAAATTTCGGTCAAGCCCGTCGTCAGAAATATTAAGCTACAAGTGATTCCACGAGAAACGTTGTAGAATCTTTGTCTGATGTTCGACTTCAGTGGTTGACCTCAATTCCTGAACCTAAGAGAACCAATTATCTTCTTCAAGATAAAAAGTGGAATTCGAAGTCCATTTGGTCAGTCAAAAGAACCTGAAAATACAAATTAAGGAAATTTCCATAGAGAATTCAAAGATTTTTCAGCCAACACATGTTTCGCCATAATGTTCAAATCTCCTTAAGGATAATCCGGAATAATGTGCCCTTTTAGTATGATATAGTAGAGACATAATGGAATATATCTTACGAAGAGTATACCCTAATACTACCATTTCTTTTGGTTTTTGGACTGTAGTGCATAATAGTCCAGGTGTGGGACTTGTAAGAACGTCTTGTAAACTCCCTAGCATGCGCATTTCCTTCGTAAAAACTATATAATGCATTTATATGTTATTAGTTTATCTATATTATGAATTTGCATTTCCTTCTATCAAATTACTGATATGTGGAACATCTTGACCCATTGAAATTGTATTTCTAGGTTGAGTCTTGTAACTTTAGTGTAGTGAGTCTTCGACAACGAATTAATGTCATCAAAGCGGAGAAGGTAGTATAGGGATACAATCCCCATTCTGGACGTGATATGAAAAGAGGGAGAAGATTCCTAATCGGATGAGAGTTTTAGATGTACAAATATTATGTTCTGGTTGCCTTCGGTACTAAGTCTCAAACTTAAGTGGGCTTAGGTTTCTCCTTCTTGGCTCTGAAGGTCTTCTGTTTATAGATTCACTCGTTTGCTTCATTTGAGAGACGTTCGTTGGTGTCATAATGAGGGAGTGTGGTGATACCTCTGTAGAGTCATTCAACACATCTCGAAGGTACCATAACTATAAAGAACGATTCACTGTGTACTCTGGAGTTTTCATGCTTGATTAATGATTCTCATTAGTGTCTGGTTGGTCGGTTGTCAGCCAAACAAAAATATTTCAAGTTCTTTCACTTCACAAAATATGGATTAGAGTATAATGATAAGTACAAGTTCATTCCTGTGAGAGGTATGAGTTGTTATTCGTATTTTAAAACTTAGGTAACAAGGGGGATTTTATGTTTTAAGACTATTATAATTATATTAATTATGCTAGCAAAGATCAAAAAATAGAATCGGTAGGTTGAGAGTACTGGTTAAGGTTTCATCTTCAATCATAAGATATGTACTTTAACTAATTACTTGAGTTGTTACTTAATCATTCATTATCAAGTGTCCTAGAGTATCCCATTGAGAGCATACTCCAGTAAATTCCTTATGTCGTCACATACCATAACGATGATTATGCAATTACTACTCAAAGAACAACCTCATGCAACGTGCTATTAGGTTTAATCCTCCAAGAGCATCAAGTTCTATGAATGAGACTAATCAATGCAATAAATATAATACGAGTAATCTATTTCACATAGGTCAAGCTTTTACATGCAATCACACAAAGGTTTTGAATACAATTGGTAATCACATAATACTACCTATGACAAGGTTTATCAACAATTCCGTATCTCAAAGCCCTAGTCTAGAGATAGATATGCATTCATGGTTATTTGGTAGCGCTTCTAAAAGGAAAATCCGCCTTTTATATATGCATTCATGGTTATTTGATATCTATCGCCTGTAGTATTATGTGATTACCAATTGTATATCTATCGCCTTTTAGATATGCATTCATGGTTATTTGATAGATATGCATTCATGGTTATCGTTCATAGAAGGCAAATCCGCTTTCTAGTTAGCGCCTGTAGGTAAATCCGCTTTCTAGTTAGCGCCACTAAGGCAAATCCACTTTCTAGTTAGCGCATTAGGCAAATCCGTTTTCCAGTCAGCAGTGATAGGAAAATTCACTTTCTAGTTAACACCTGTAGGAAAATCCATTTTCTAGTTAACACCTGTAGAAAAATCCGCTTTCTAGTTAGCGCCTGTAGGTAAATCCGCTTTCTAGCCAAATGCATCATTTGGACCAAGTAAGCGTCATGATGATGCAACATTCGTTTTTGGCCAACATATCACTATCACCACCAATATACCACCACCAACATTCCACCACCGCCACCACCAACACAATGGATATAACGCAATGTTCGACCCGTGAGAACGTTATCCCATTTTTTTAACAAGTATCCCACAGTTTCCACGAACGTCACGTGGAATATCCTCGAATACCATTCCCTATTGCCCAGGTCTTCACTAGCATCGTTCAAAAACAAGAGTTTTTTATGCTAAAGTCGTTCATAATCGGTAGTCACGATCCCCTTCATATCTACTAATTATTAGAGATCAAAATATGACTTTTTATGGACCCAAAAATCACCATAATCGGTAGACTCGATTCCCCTTACGTATATCAATTGTAAGAGCTCAAAAATGAAGTTTTTCTGATGCCGAAACTGGACATAATCGGTAACCTTAAAAACTCTCTTATCTACCGATTATTTCGTCGTACATTTCACTTTTTATTTTGGCTGTTTTGCTCATAACTTCTTCGTCCGACCTCAGAATGACCACATTCTTTTTGAGTTGGATTAGTATTTTCATTTTATACAAGATGATAAAAATAAATCCTAGATTAGAAGGTTCAATTCCTTACTTTATGATCTTCCTTGTGTTTTTTCGATGTCCTTTGCTCCTTTTTGTCGCTTTCTTCTTTCGCTTCCCTTGGACCTAGACACTTGGATACTTGGAGTACTTCAATTTTTATATCTTTTGTAGCAATTTTAAATCTTATTGGGATGATTCACCTAATGGAAACAAATAAAAGAAAACAAGAGTAGTAACAAGATAAAATGCAAGAATTATATCAAATATTGGTATGGATTTGACAGTAAAATCATGTAAATTAAATAGTTATCAAAATCCCCCACACTTAGATTTTGATAGTCCTTGAGCAAACTACATACTTAAACTATCCTAAATCACTTTCGGAGGAATCACGGTTACACTTAACATGTGCAACAAGCCTTTAAACCCTAGGTGCCCCTAGTGAACGAGTTATAATCTCGTAAGGGTTTACAGAAGATGTACCCACAAAATATACTCCAATTTCTATATATTTCAAATTTGTAAGCATCCCAAGATCTACGAAGATATAAAGTTTATGCACCTAATAAGAAGAAGTTAGAAGTACAAGATAACATTATTCTTGAATCATAAGTACGTTTAATTGACGAGAAAGAGAGTATAACGTGTTAAATCAAGGCCATACAATGAAACATAAACCAATAAGCATTTCACCTCGACTTATACATCACCGTCTAGTCACTAATAAGCGATAAAAATGTGTCACTCATATGTGTAAGAAAGAATAAATAAAAGATACTTATACACAGGAAGGTGACCTTTATTTCCAATTTCTGATGATCTCAAATAAAGGAAAACAACTATATGTGAGGATGAGAATGCTCACCCACCTTCTCAGACGATCTATAATCAACACCATTCACGACGTCCAATAGAAACGTCTTCGTCGTTGACTTCAAATCTTGATGATAAATTCTCAAACTTCGTAGAACTTGGACAATTTGTATTTTTTTTCTTCAATTACTTGTTGTTTGAAACTTCAACTTAATTATTATTATTTATATGTTTTTTTTATTATTTTTTAATTATTTTTAGTGCCATATGAAAAGGAACTTTAGCACTTTATTCTTCACAACTTTGGAATCGTCTTGGTTACTTAAACTTCAAAAATTCACATCTTTTTGCACTTGCTTTCTTTAATATATAAATTCTGATGTCACCCTTATGATTAAAAAAATTAGCACTCAAGAGATTAAAATGTGTTGAAGGGGTACGGGATTGAGTAACTCATCATTCTACTCGGAGTTAGCGCAGATGAAACACTCTAAACGGATGTTGAAGGTTTGCTGCCTCACTTAATAGGTAGTCTATATTAATGATTGGTTAACTCTTTAATAATCCATTCATTCTGCATCTAGTTTGCCACCAACACGGTTAAGTTCATCATAGTTACTCTCTCAACGACTAAGAATAACGAATGTACATTCTCTAGGACTTCTAAGTTTAATTATCTGGTAAGAACTCCGTATGTAAAAGTATACTACGTGACTATAATATCTCTAAACTTGGAGGTTTCATTTAAATATTTATAAAATTTTAAAAATTCTACTTTCAAAAGTGAAATCTAACGAACACTGAAAAAACTCTACCAATAATTCTATTTCAATCTGAGAAACTCCTCAAGAATTTATAAACTGTGATCTGGAAAACGACAGACTAAAACAGATGTCTTTGGATTTCATTTTAACAAAAATTTCTCTTATCTAAAAAATGAAGAAGAAGAGTGATTTATGATTTCTTTGAAATTTAAGGTCTATAATGAGAATTATCAATACTTTCTTGCAAACCCAAAAAGAAATCCCAACTTTCGCAATTACCCCTCGGTAAAGTTCTAGAACATACATTAGTAGATATCTAGTTTCCAGGTATATTTTTTGATAATTGAAGTCTCTCAAAACTCCAGAACCTTCTCCATATAAAACCCTAATAATAGAGTATCCACAATCTTAATCACATAGTGCCAGTGTTAAGCAGAGAGCAACAAAAATGGCAGAAGAATTAACACTGGACTTGGAAGAGCTTCATCACCTTCAAAGTATAGCTAAGAGACCTCGTATTCTCTCTCTCATCTCTTTTGAAATTCGCAACTTACAGACAGAAAAGGTTTTTTCTGATGGTTATACAGAGAATCCAGATTGAGTTCATAACATTAAGTTGGAGGAGTAATGCTGTGTCAGCAGTACAAATATATCACTTAGTCTTAGTCAGCTGTCCACATAGGATACAATCCACATGTATAAATAAGAATAGTGAACAGTCTGTAATCGTAACAATTTCTATCAATACCAAAAGTGTGTTTCATTCTCTCATTGTTCATTATGGTATCAGAGCAGAATGCCTGGGTAAAACAAATTCAATAGGATTAAACAATTTTTCTTTTAATTTTTTTCTTGTTCCAATTAAATTCAATCTTGATTGAATCAATTCATCGTTCAACAGTCAATGAAACAATAAATTTTCTCATCGAATAGCAGAACATTGTAGATCTAATTCTGAAAATCATCAAGTTTGCTCTTCTTGAAAACAATCGACATCAAAAATCGAGGTATCAGTAATCTTTACTCAGAAAACGCAGAGAACACAGACTTTATTGAAGCAGCATTAAATGAATTTTTCTTCAGAGAAATTAATTGATTACGCGTGGTAGACAAGCTTTACTCAGACTTGATTGAGCATCCAATGAATTTTTCTACAAAAGAGCAATTAATGGAGTGTCAGTATTGATTAAAATAGTCAGAAAGCAAAAACTAATTGAAGCAACCGTATTGATTGTCAGTAAAAACGAGAGAGCAGATGACGCGTGGTAGAAAGAA
This sequence comes from Papaver californicum, assembly GCA_023531435.1. Taxonomy (NCBI): domain Eukaryota; kingdom Viridiplantae; phylum Streptophyta; class Magnoliopsida; order Ranunculales; family Papaveraceae; genus Papaver; species Papaver californicum. The sequence continues at coordinate 973,679 of JAJJMC010008838.1, forward strand.
TCTTGATTGAAGCGATATTTAATTGATTTTTCTTCAGAAAATTAAAGAAGGTTCTCGACTGCAACACCATTCATTACATTTTTTTTGGAAATAGACTTCTCATTCATAACAATGGATAAATCAAGAGGCATGGCAGACAATTTCTGCACAAGTTAAAGCAAAAACAATTTTCAATAAGGTCAGTGTCTTGATTCTTGAAATGAACTCATCGATCAGAGAAAACAAGTAGAAGATCTGAGCAGCATTAAATAGCAAGTAGTATTACTACTATAAGATACCAACAGAAAGATAAAGATTAATCTTCTTTCTCTGCTATTTTTCATCTCTCTTCATCGATGCTATTTTTCTTCTAAGTTCTGCAATCTTGTTTCTCTGATCAATCTTACAAGCAAGATTCCTGGTTTTATAATATTAAGAGAAGGATTAGTTGATCGAATCTTAATAGTTTAACACCAGATTATCATGTTTGTAATACTATTTGATCAAATCTGAAAGTCTTCTTGCTCATTCTTATTCAAGAACAAATTAAAAGAATATCTGCTGATCTATAGCAAGATTAATCGTTGAAGTCTTATGATTGAACTTTTACAGTATCATCTTTCTCCACTGCCTCAACTTCAATGGAAAACCTTTCCACAACCTCAATTTCCAAAGTACCCTTAAATCTCCTTACTAATTTTGTCCAGATCAAACTAAATGAAGAAAACTATGTCTCATGGAAAAACTTGATGAATCCTGTGATTCAAAAGTTCAAAATCAGAAGATTTATGGATGGATCTTATCCTTGTCCACAACAATTCACAAATCAAAGAAATCAACAAAATGGAGTTGATAATCCACTATACTCAGACTGGTTGGATGAAGATTCAACTATCACCATGTGGATTAATTCTAGAATCTCTGAATCTGTGATTCCTTACTTTTCAAGATCACAGACATCTGCTGAATATGGAAGAACATAAAGGACAGGTTTGGAAGGCTACTTCTACTCACTGGATTCAACTAAGAACGAAGTTTCTTTCAATTAAGCAAGGTAATAAAACTATCTCATCCTTGATTAGTGAAATCAAATTTTTATCTGAACAATTAGCTTCCGTTGGTGAACTTGTTTCTGATAAGGAATTGGTAGTGATAACACTAAAATCTCTGAATGATGAATATGTGCCTTTTGCTACCTCAATGAGACATAGAAGTCCACCTGTAACGTGTATAGAATTACACAACAATTTACTCAGTGAGGAATCAGTGATTCAGGAGAGACAACAAGCACAACAGGAGGAAAAATCAACAAAAGCATTTCTTGCTAATATGGGAAGAGGTTATTCAAGAAACAATTACACAAATGCAAGGGGATACTCAAGGAACTACAATCGTGGTTATTACAATGGTGCTAGATTTCCTAATAATTCTTCTTTTCCTAGATCTAACTATGGCAGGGGAAGTTCATCATCAAATAAAATTGTCTGTCAGATCTGCAACTTAGCTGGACATATTGCTACCACATGCTCACAAAGACAAACATACAACTATCAAGGAAGAACACCACCACCTAAGCTAAAAGCAATGTTCACTACAACAGATAGATTTGATGATGAAGAATGGATAGCTGATATTGGAGAAAATCGACACATTGCCTCTGATAAAAAGATGCTTCAAAATACAGAAACTTACAAGGGACAAGAAACAATCCAGACAGCAAATGGTGCAGGTATACGTATAACAAATAGAGGTAGTTCAACTAAAATAGCCAATTCATATTCCGTTGATCTGAATGATGTTCTAATTGTTCCTGAGACTAGTCATAATCTTCTTTCAATTCACAAATTTACGTCAGATAACAAAGTATCTTTGACATTGGATTCGACTGGTTTTACTGTAAAGGATCAGAACTCTGGGATGGTGCTTTTCCGAGGACCGCATAGGAATGGACTATATCCGATCAGATTTGGAACTTCTCATTCTTCAGCATTTGCTCTATCTTCAACAATAAATGATAGTCTTCAACTGTACAGAAGATTTGGTCACCCATCGTTCCAGATAGGGATGCACAGGAACCGACCGGAACCGAAGAACCGGGCCGGAACCAACGAAACCGTACCCTAAAAAAATCGAACCGAAGGTACAGGGTACAGGGTACAGGGTACAGGTATAAAAAATGGGAACCGGGTACAAGCGGGTACAAGGTACATGTATAGCCTCAGAACCGACCTGTACCGGACCAAAGAACCGATTCTTAATAGTCGTTGATCTTTGATGGTTGTTTTAATCTCAGCAGTTGGTGTATTAGGTTACTTGACTTACTTCCCGACTTCCAGTTCCATTTCTTTCGTCCGTCAAAACTCAATAGACTTCTGAATCTGATCTGATGCAGTTTCTGGTGTGAGGGTGATGATAAAAAACTTCTGATTTCGTCCGTAAAAACTTCTGGATCTCTACAAAATCAAGGTTCGTTTCTCCTTACTCCTCTATGTATATGTTGTATGCCTGTATTTCAAATCCCTAATTTTTCTCTAATTTTTAAGTAGAGATTTTGTGCAAATTGTTGTGATTTATGCTTAATTTTGAGGTTAGTTTATAGTAATATCAGTGTTTGTAGGGTTTTGGTGGTACTACAGAGTCTTTTAATGGTAGATTTTGGCCTTTTGAACTGTTTTTTTTTTTGAATTATACCCAAACTCCAGGATGCTGGTCTCCTCTTGAACCTTCAGCCTTCAAACTTCGCGGGGAGAACTATTTCAGGCATGTTATTTGTATTACTAGTTGATGTAACATAAACATGCAGAAGGTTGTGCATCTCATAGCTTTCATGTACTGCTGTTAGAGTAGTACGGCCATATTAACAAATGCTTCTAATTCTTTCAGTGTTCACTTCCTAATTCACTTTCTATCTTGCAGAGATAAACGGAAATCTGCAGCTCCAAACTATTGTCCTTATACCCCAATTGGTATTGACTTATTTGTGTGAAAAAAAAAGATTAATCATATTGCTCAGCACCTTGAACTTCCTTCTGTTAAAGCACACGATAAGGTGCCATCGCTCTTGATTGTTAACATTCAGGTAACTTGCACTTCATTTTTCATAAGAGTTTTTTCTTTCAAGTATAGTGTTATAGATCATAAATAGTCAATTTAACCATATTTCTAGTGAGTTCTCATCTAGTATATATCGTTACAGCTTCCTACTTATCCTGCTGTAATGTTCCTTGGTGATAGTGATGGGGAAGGGATGAGTCTTGTGCTATATTTTAGAGTATCTGAGACTTTCGATGAAGACATACCTCTCGCTGTTCAGAATAGTATCAAGGTGATTATTTGTTATTATTCTTGAACAGCCAAATCCTTAATCTAAATCTTTTATTTCCAGATGATTTTTTTGTTACAATCCATTTAGTTCTTGTTTGCTAAACTGCTTGGCCTATAGTTTCCATTTGACAGAAATCTGGGATAATGATTTTTCCCTGTCCCTTTACTGTTTTTTATCCCCCTCTACAAAAATTTGGCTAAAAACTATTTATTCTTCTACAGAAATTAATTGACGACGAGACGGAAAAGGTTAAAGGGTTTAGGTCGGAGTCTTCGGTTTCTTTTAGAGAAAGACTGAAAATCATGGCTGGAGTCGTCAATCCTGAAGATCTTAACTTGAGTTCTGCAGAAAGGAAGCTCTTAAACGCTTATAACGATAAGCCGGTGCTTTCACTGCCTCAACATAATTTCTATAGGGTAACTGACAGTTATTTAGGCTATATCACTTGTTTAAAGTATAACTTACATTATCTGACATAGTTGGTCTTTGTTATCTTTCTTGTAGGGTACTAATTACTTTGAGATTGACTTAGACATACATCGATTCAGCTACATATCAAGGAAAGGACTTGAATCATTCCGTGAACGTTTGAGAAATGGGATACTTGATATTGGTTTAACCATCCAGGTACAATATTCTCCTCTCCATGTACACACACCTTCTGAAATAACAGTAAAAGAAAGCAACCGAACCGTATTTTTCTTGTCGGAATTGGAATTTAACATTATGATTCTCTGTTCTAATCAGGCACATAAACAAGAGGAACTGCCAGAGAAAGTATTGTGTTGTTTGAGATTGAATAAAATTGATTTCGTAGATCACGGTCAAATACCCACGCTAGTTACAGTTGATGAATAGAGATGGTCAGTCATCTGGTTTTTGAAGCTGTTATCACAATCCTAGCAGTGAAGAATTCACATTTAAACATCTGAAGTCTTTAGATTTATTTCATATGCCCGGTAAACATCTTTTCCCTTCATTGATGGATTTGTACATTATTGGCAACATGGGTGTAGTATGATTTAAGACACGATTACTTCTGCTATAACATGGTTATTACTTTATGTTGATGTTGACTACATGTTTATGATCGTAACTGACAAAGAAAATTTAATAAGAAATTACTTTGGACTAGGTTTTCTTTTGCTGGAAGCAGAATTCCACTTCTATCTCATTAAAACAAAATGACAATATTAATCCTTGGTGCTGCAGGTATCATTTTGACGACACAAGGCCTGGGGTTATTGCAGTACGTCCAAAATTCTGTGACCATCGCTGATGCCTTTCATTGATGGATCATGGATCATATGAGCAACTTCCTGTTTACTCTTTCAGTGTTGACAAATGACAATGTGACATACTGCATTTTATTTGGAAATGGATGTTCATGTATATGGTGAATTTCATTAACAATATTAGTTATGAAACATTGAAACAGATGATAAAAATATATACAACTTGTATTAACCACTAACTCCAAGAGGATAAGTGACAACTCCAGTTCAATCAACAATTCAGCATCATGTTCATGTAACAAAAAAAAAAAAAAAACAGGGTACAGGGTACGTACCCGGAACCGGACCCAAGGTACAGGGTACAAAATCGGAACCGGACCGAGGGTACAGGGTCCAGGGTACAGGTACAAAATTTAAGAACCGACCATAGGGAGGTACAAGTACATGGTTCCACCAAAAACCGAGCCGAACCGACCTTTGTGCAGCCCTAGTTCCAGACAATGCAAAGGTTATGCTCACTACTTCATCTTTCCAGTCCTCTTTCAACACCGTTTCATTGTAATGAATGCAAACTCTGTAGATCTAAGAAATTGCCATTTAGACTGTCAAACTCGGTAGCTCTAAAACCACTAGAACTTCTACATATAGATCTATGGGGGCCATGTCATGTACGCTCTGTTTTAGGAAGTTTATACTATGCAAATTTAGTAGATGAATATTCAAAATTCTGTTGGTTGATTCCATTGTCAAATAAAGCTGAATTCAAACATGTTTTTGTTACCTTAGTTACTAAGCTAGAAACTATGTTGTCTACAACTGTAATTACAATAAGACAGATAATGGAGGAGAGTTTATAAATACATTCTTGAAGAAATACTGTGCCATGAAGGGTATATCACATCAATTTAGTTGTCCTAACACTCCAGAGCAGAATGGAGTGGCTGAGGTTAAACATAAACATCTTCTGGAGATTACAAGGAATTTTTTATGTCAAGCTAGCCTGCCTAATTGTGTTTGGTTATATGCATTATACACAGCAAACTTCAGTATTAATAGATTGCCAACAAAGTCGATAGATTTTCTGTCTCCATATGAATTCTTCAAAGTTTTGGTTGTTCATGTTTTCCGTGGTTAAGGCCGTACACTACTAACAAGCTAGAGCAAAGGAGCAAGCATTGCATTTTCATTGGGTATGGAATAGACCAAAAGGGCTATAGATGTTTTGATCCTATTACAGGAAAAATATATGTTTCAAGACATGTATCTTTTGATGAGTCAACTTTTCCTTATTCGGTAATCTCTTCTACTGCACAGAAATCAGAATTGACTATTAATCAAAAATCTATATCCATCAGTCCTACAGTGGTACATCGAAAAGAGCCAAACCAAGCTGAACACAGTTTGAATAGACACTTGATGCAGACAAGAGCAAAAACTGGTAACACCAAGCCCAAAATCTGTTACTCTACACGGTACCCATTAAATGTAGCTTGAATCAGTAATATATTGTCAGTTCCAACATGTATCAGGTCTGCCCACAAAGAACTAGTATGGAAGGAGGCAACAAATAAGTATCAGGCCTTGAAAGATGCAGGAACCTGGACACTGGTTGATAATCCAGGACTCAACAACATAGTAGGTTGTAAATGGGTATTTAGAATTAAGTATAACCCAGATGGAAGTATATCTAGACATAAAGCCCGGTTAGTAGCAAAGGGTTATCATCAACAAGCGGGTCTTGATTATGAAGAAACGTTTAGCCCAGTTGCGAAACAAACCACTATAAGAGTAGTGTTATCAATGGCTGTTCAATATGATTGGAAACTACATCAACTTGATGTGTCCAATGCCTTTTTACATGGTGATCTCAAAGAGGAGGTATATATGACACAACCACCGGGCTACATTGACCCAAATAATCCAAAAGCTGTTTGTCTTCTACATAAAGCGATATACGGACTAAAATAAGCACCTAGGGCCTGGTACGAGAAACTTAGTACAAGCCTGGTAGGTTTAAAATTTGTCCAATCCAAAGCAGACACATCTCTGTTTGTACATAAGGAAGGCTCCATCATTTTAGTGGATTTGGTTTAGGTAGATGATATAGTTCTCACAGGGAATTCAGAGACTCATCTAAACAAGGTGATTAAGGCCTTACAAGGAATATTTCCAATTAAGGACTTGGGTTCATTAAATTACTTTTTGGGCCTAGAGGTAAAACACAAGAAGGGAGAACTGTTTCTGGGACAGGAAAAGTATGTGGTTGATCTATTAATGAAATACACGATGACTGGCTGCAAACCATGTCAAACACCATTGGCAGCATCTACCTCTCTAAGTAAAACAACTGGAGAATTTATACAGGATCCAACTGAGTATCGTTCACTAGTAGGAGCCTTGCAATACATTACATGGACTAGACCGGACGTCGCATTTTCAGTTAACTTGGTCTGCCAGTTTATGCACAGCCCAACAACACACCATCTAGAGGCTGCAAAAAGAATATTACGGTACTTGAAGGGTACAATTTCGAATGGTCTGAAGTTCACTAAAGGATCAGAATCACTATCAGCTTATTCGGATGCTGATTGGGCAGGCTCAAATGATGATAGAAGGTCCACAGGGGGTTATTGTGTGTTCCTGGGATCAAATGTGGTGTCATGGTCTTCTAGAAAACAGACTACAATAGCCCGTTCAAGCACAGAAGCAGAGTATCGTACTCTAGCACACACTGCGGCAGAACTAGTCTGGATCTGTTACTTGCTAAAAGACCTACATTTTCAACAAAGGGGAGTACCACAGATAGGATACGACAACAAAAGTTCGATTAGTTTAGCTTCAAATCCTGTGCAACATTCTCGGATGAAGCATGTTCATATGGATTACCACTTTGTCCGTGAACTAGTATAAGACAAGGCTTTGGAGGTAAAGTATGTCCATACTTCACAACAGTTGGCTGACATCTTCACAAAGCCACTGTCGACATCAAGATTTACGTTACTAAAATGCAAGCTCAAGATTAATAAACCAATCATGAGCTTGAGGGGGGATGATGGTTATACAGAGAATCCAGATTGAGTTGATAACATTAAGCTGGAAGAGTAATGCTGTGTCAGCAGTACAAATGTATCACTTAGTCTTAGTCAGCTATCCACATAGGATACAATCCACATGTATAAATAAGAATAGTGAACAGTCTGTAATCGTAACAATTTCTATCAATACCAAAAGTGTGTTTCATTCTCTCATTGTTCATTATTTTCTATGCCTCGTTTTCGTTCACGGTTTTCAGTTTCTGTGTTTGATGAGTTAGATTCTTAAGAAATGACTTAAGTTACGATTAGTTTGATTAGTAACATAGTTAAATTCGATTGTTTAGTCTGAGGTTTAGCCTGAAATGTTTGCTAAATGCTTAGGTTTTCAGGAACTGAAGGATCCTTGGTATTCATTGCTCAAATCATGTTTAGTGTTACAAATCTTTTACTGATTTTTTTATTTTTTTACTCACTTGCCTCATTTTGGTGGATCGAGCATTTCGCCAGCACAATTGGTGATTTAGAAGAATAACAGTTATCGATCCTCTATTAGAGTGATAAAGAGAAAATTTAATATTAAGTGGACAACTCATCTGGTAAATTGCAGTGATTCCTAATCAGTAAAAAAACTTAGAATACAAGTATTGGAGCACTAGGGTAGCTGGCACCAAATCATTTGATTTAGCTTCTGTTAATGGATGGACTGTTAGGAGCATTCAACAATTTTAAGTGTACATAGAGCATGGAGCTATTAACAGTCATGTACAGCTAAGTGTAGTTTCTGAATGTGTTATTTGAAGTAGACAAGTATTAAATGTCACTCCAACCTGGCTTTTAAATTTCTGGTAGATATGAATATCTCCAAATTCTAATGGAGTAAATATAATCTTTTTGTTTTGCCATTCATCTTGAGTTGTGCCTGTATGTTAGTACATGTCAACGCATGACCATGCTTCAGGAAGTTCTTTTGGCTTTAGACAGTATTGGATGATATGAATGCAGTATGTCTTAGTCTGTGACTTTCTATGATGTGGTACGATCAGCTTCATAACAACAATACTGAAAAGATCAACTGATTCACAGTTTTATTATGCTATAGTTCAACCAATGATGCTTACTTTGTTAGAATGGAGAGCTCATTCATATTTTTTGCTTGTTTTCTCGCTCTATATAACTTCTGAGCAGCTCTTGAAGGATGGTGACTCACAACCTACAGCACAAACTCCAGATCCTGCTCCTACTCCAGCTGCTCCAGCTCTAGCTCCAACTCTTCTCACTAAAGGTTCATCAATTTCTGCATTAAACTATGCCACTCTTAGTTCATTCAGTTGGGATCAAGACGATGAGAAAGTCAAGGTATGGACATTAAAGTTCTTTCATTTGTTCGTGGGGTTAAAAAATGGGTTTTTAAACTTTTTATCATTTGTGGTTTTCAAGTTATATCCTCAGGTGGGCACATAGTTATCTGAGGTTTTATTGACTTAGATGGGTTTTGATTTCTTCAAGTCATTCTCTGCCAAGTAGAGCTCTTTCTTGTTGTATGAACTAAGTCTCTATTATGCTCATATTTCATTTAGTGGACGACTCAAATGTTAACAGTTAAAGCTGTGTTCTTCAGATTTATGTCTCTTTGGAGGGGGTTGATCAAGAGAAAGTTGAGACCATTTTCAAGAAAATGTCTGTAGATTTAAAATTCCATGACGTGCAAGGAAAAAATTATCGGTGCACAGTACTGAAATTGAACAAGGAAATTGTGCCTGAGAAATCTAAGGTGTTGGTTAAGCCGAAAAGAGTTGTCGTCACTTTATACAAAGCTTCGAAAGGAAACTGGTTAGATTTGCATTTCAAAGAAGATAAGGTATGTGTAATAATGTATGAAATTTTTGATGAACTATTTTATGGTTAGGGCTTAATGGAATGCTGTATGGCTGTGCAACATCTTTGCTTTGTTCTTGTTATGCATTTTTCTCTTCAGTCAATCAAATAATAACTAACCAGCTTATGTTTGTATAGCTTAAGCCGGGATCGAGAAAGAGCGTGACCCCATGGCTGGAATTATGGACTTGATGAAGGTCTCTCTCTCTCTCTCCTCAGGTGGGCACATAGTTATCTGAGGTTTTATTGACTTAGATGGGTTTTGATTTCTTCAAGTCATTCTCTGCCAAGTAGAGCTCTTTCTTGTTGTATGAACTAAGTCTCTATTATGCTCATATTTCATTTAGTGGACGACTCAAATGTTAACAGTTAAAGCTGTGTTCTTCAGATTTATGTCTCTTTAGAGGGCGTTGATCAAGAGAAAGTGGAGACCATATTCAAGAAAATGTCTGTTGATTTAAAATTCCATGACGTGCAAGGAAAAAATTATCGGTGCACAATACTGAAATTAAACAAGGAAATTGTGCCTGAGAAATCTAAGGTGTTGGTTAAGCCGAAAAGAGTTGTCGTCACTTTATACAAAGCTTCGAAAGGAAACTGGTTAGATTTGCATTTCAAAGAAGATAAGGTATGTGTAATAATGTATGAAATTTTTAATGAACTATTTTATGATTAGGGCTTAATGGAATGCTGTATGGCTGTGCAACATCTTTGCTTTGTTCTTGTTATGCATTTTTCTCTTCAGTCAATCAAATAATAACTAACCAGCTTATGTTTGTACAGCTTAAGCCGGGCTCGAGAAAGAGCGTGACCCCATGGCTGGAATTATGGACTTGATGAAGGTCTCTCTCTCTCTCTCCTCAGGTGGGCACATAGTTTATCTGAGGTTTTATTGACTTAGATGGGTTTTGATTTCTTCAAGTCATTCTCTGCCAAGTAGAGCTCTTTCTTGTTGTATGAACTAAGTCTCTATTATGCTCATATTTCATTTAGTGGACGACTCAAATGTTAACAGTTAAAGCTGTGTTCTTCAGATTTATGTCTCTTTAGAGGGGGTTGATCAAGAGAAAGTGGAGACCATATTCAAGAAAATGTCTGTAGATTTAAAATTCCATGATGTGCAAAGGAAAAATTATCGGTGCACAATACTGAAATTGAACAAGGAAATTGTGCCTGAGAAATCTAAGGTGTTGGTTAAGCCGAAAAGAGTTGTCGTCACTTTATACAAAGCTTCGAAAGGAAACTGGTTAGATTTGCATTTCAAAGAAGATAAGGTATGTGTAATAATGTATGAAATTTTTGATGAACTATTTTATGATTAGGGCTTAATGGAATGCTGTATAGCTGTGCAACATCTTTGCTTTGTTCTTGTTATGCATTTTTCTCTTCAGTCAATCAAATAATAACTAACCAGCTTATGTTTGTACAGCTTAAGCCGGGCTCGCGAAAGAGCATGACCCCATGGCTGGAATTATGGACTTGATGAAGGTCTCTTCCCCCCCCCCTCCCCGAGTTGCTTTTCCACCTGTCTAAATATTGTTCTGAGATTTCTAAAATGAAGCTTGGTTTATTGGGCAGAATATCTACGAGGAAGGAGATGAGGACATGAAGAGAACAATTGCCAAAGCATGGACGGATGCTAGGTCTGGGAAGTCTGCTGACCCTATGAACGCGTATCGTTGAGAATAAATATATGTTCAGGCAACTAAAATCCAACTAGTTGCCTGGATCTTAGGAATTTTTCATTTTTTCTGATTTCCCTGATGGCTAGGTTTCCTGGGTCGTTTACTTCTTGTCTTTTGCTGGTTGTGATGCTATCGGTGTTCATTGTTACGATGGTTAGAGACTATTACATACTTACAAAATAAATGCCATTCTTATTAAGTTGTGCAGAGAGAAGAATTATATGCTATCGCGTTACCTTTAGACCGGTGGATAGGAACTTCCAAGTGTAATTAGCTTGCTAAAGATCTGAGCAATCTTTGGCATTCCATTCATCTTAACCCTTTTAAGGATTGCCAGAATTGCCTGCCGTTCCGTTCCAACTAAAATCCTACTTTGTAATCAATATCTTTTCAATCAAAACTTTTTATTCAATATCTTTTCAATCATTCAAATTCTTTTTTAATGTTATGACACAACGGCAATTACAGTGGATCCACAACCTGTACCTTTACGTGAGAACTGTTTCATTCGATCATGTGATGCCTCTTTCGACAAAGATTGAAAGGAAATGGGAGTGGGTCTAATTCACATATAGGTGCTTACAAAGCCTGGCTATTTTAAGGTCGATCAAATACCATTTTGAAACGACTAATAAAACAAAAAAGGTCATTGTAAAGTAATATCAATACATCTATTATCCATATATTTTTTATAATGGCTAATCTACCCTTATTTAATTAATATTAATTTTGATTAATTAGTTAATTAATTTGGTTATAATTAGTGTTAGAAAATTATTTGAGTTAGTTTAGGAATAGAAATCGAGATTGTTTTAGATTGATTTTTTGAGTTATAGTTCTGTGCAATCGGTAGGTTCTTGGTTTTATTTCTACCGATTGTACAATCGGTAGTTTAATGGAACACCATAACTACTGATTATAGGTGTCGTCCCAAATTGAATCTCCCCAAACTTTCAAAATTTCTAACTCTCCATCTTTCACAATCGGAAGGAATTGAAAATTTATACCTACCGATTGTAGCCTGAATTGAATTAAACTTTAAATTTTTTAACTTTATAATCGGTAGTTTAAAAATCAATTTTATCTACCGATTACAATGATTTTCTTGTCCAGGACTTTTCTTGCCATAATCGGTAGTTAGTGAACATAAATAACTACCGATTGTGGATAATCGGTAGTACGGGAAATAAATAACTACTGATTGTACGTAATCGGTAGTTTAGAAACATAGTTATCTACCGATTATGCCGATTTTACTTAACATCTAACTTCATAATACTATTTCAACATCCGAAGAAAAACTTGTTCAAATAAACTTACTACATATTGTTCATTAAACTTGTTCAAAAAAACTAAAAACATCTGAAAAAAAAACGAAACAAAACACATCATATAAATTCTCATGAAATTCTTCCACTCCTTGTTACTCTCGACTTGGTCCTAGTTTCAACCCGCTTCTTCTTCTTCTTCTTGTTCCCTTTAGGATCAACAACAACGTCATCATCCTGAACTGGACCTATGTACTCTCCAGCTTCATTGTAGTATGGATTTATGCCTAAGAAGTCTTTTTTCCCTGAAAAAGAGTCGAGGATCAAAATCCGGATCAACCGCTATCCTTTGATTCATTTCTGCCTCAGATCCTTCATCTGAAGATGAAATATCAACCCAATTGAAGGGATTGTCAGGACCGTTCCACCAACAATTAGGATCCTTCATCATTTTTGAGAAATCAGGATCGTCCAACATCATTTGATATATTTCTACATCAGAAACTCCTTTCGGCAAATTAAAAAGAGGACGAGAAAACAATTCAGCCTTTCGAGCAGGAGAAAGACTTTCATTGGAATCATCTTCATCCATAACCCTAATGAACATACCCAAACATTGATTATTAACTAACTACACAATAGATATTATAAAAATAAATAAAAGCACACAATCGGTAGTTAAAAAAATGAAATATCAACCGATTACACACAATCGGTAGGGCGTGTTTTCAGTAAATATCCGATTGTATAATCGGTAGATAAAATTATGCAATACCTACCGATTTTACATGATGTTCTTCAGAAATGATGAACTAGAGGCACAATCGGTAGATAAATTTCGTCAGATTTCTACCGATTATGCATTAGACAAAAGTTTATAAACAAGAATTATCATGATTTCTTCAAAGTAATAACTAAAAAACATAAAAGTTGGATGTAACTTACTTTTCCTTTCCCTTCTTTGATTGGGTAGGAACATTTTTTGGTCGGAGGGGAAGTTCATCGGAATCAGTTGACGAATTGATTTCAATGATTTTGAACTCCTCTATCACCATCTTTTCCTTTCCCTTCTTTGATTGTTTAGGTAAATATTTTGGAGCCATTTTCAATGGAGAATGAGAGTAAAGAGAGTAGAAGAATAGGTAGAGGAAAAGAAATAAAAAGGAGGTTGTTTTAGTTGAGAATATGTAGAGGTAGAGGTAGAGAAGGAAATGAGAAGAAAAAAAAGGTTTGAATAGGTAGAGAAGAAGAAGAATTAAGTTTTGGTTTCTGTTTATAAACCTGCCGTTTTACACTATTATTATATTAATTATTATTTTACATTGTCTTGGAAAATTCCTTTATGTTTTAGCAGCGTGGACAAACCTTAAGCGGGTTGAATCCGTCCATCACCTTAATGATATTGAAATGAGCTTCGTAACAGTAATTTGATCGTTTCCATCGTCGTCATTCCTCGAGAGATTTCGCTATAACTTCATCATTAGTTTCACCCCTCAAACGATATCGATTGACAAGATAAGTTAAATTCACAAATGGATCAACTTCTCTTCCTATAGAATGAAAACGACAAAAAAGATCAGCTTTATTACGGTTATTGGGGTTCCCGGTGTCAACAAAAAAATGTTCGTGAACACTATCCAAACAACTCCTACTCATTACACCATTTTTCCTACGTTCTTCTCCTCGCATCGAATAGAATTGCACGTAGCACCTGCATAACGATAAATCTTCCTCTACCGTGAACGGTTGATCCATTAATCTATACGATTTTTCTTCGATATTGGAGAGTTAAAATGTATTGGAGGTGCTTAAATGAGAAGAGGTCACCCTCCTTATATAGATTAGAGTCTTAACGACTCTTTTTTTCAAAACAAAGAGCCGTTAAGGTCTGGTGTAACAAGAGTGTACAAAAAATATGTAACTAAGTTCTTACGAGTATTAACAATCGGAAGTATTGGGATCACAATTATCTACCGATTTAAACAATCGGTAATTTAACAAATATATTTACTATCGATTATAATGTGTAGCCCCAAATTGGAAATCGAAAAAATTATCAATCATCCAACATTTTGAACATTCATAATCGGTAGTTTAAGAATTTTTTAAACTCCCGATTATGCATGTAGCCCCAAATTGGAAATTGAAAAAATTATGTATAATCGGTAGTTTAAAAAATTCTTAAACTACCGATTATGAAAGTTGCCCCAAATTGGAAATCGTAAAATTTTTCAAAATTCCAACATTTCGAAAATGCATAATCGGTAGTTTAAGAATTTCTTAAACTACCGATATGAAAGTTTCCCCAAATTGGAAATCGTAAATTTTTTCAAAATTCCAACATTTTGAAAAATCATAATCGGTAGTTTAAGGATTTCTTAAACTACCGATTATGAAAGTTGCCCCAAATTGGAAATTGAGAAAATTATCAAAATTCCAACATTTTGAAAATGCACATTCGGTAGTATAAGATTTTCTTAAACTACCGATTATAGTGTAAAAAGTGACCAGGAACAGGCAGTTCCTGGGATTGTATAATCGGTAGATTTTTAAACTACCGAATGTAGAACACTAACACAATCGGTAGATTGTTATCTACCAATTGTTGATGAATATATACACAATCGGTAGTTGTTGCAAACCAATTATCTACCGATTATTATGTAAAATTTGAAGAAAATAACTTGTTAAAAATAAGACTCTTGCAAATCAATTGATAACTCACAAAAAGAACATAAAATCATTTCAAATGTTAGAAAGTTAAACACCAGTAATGTTAAATACCAGAGACATATCCATAAGAAAAGAACCAAAATATAATTTCTAGGAGCTTTGGTTTTGGTACGAGGACGACGAGCACCAGGGGCTAACAATCTTTCAGCATCAGCGGCATTGGCTTCACCCTCAGGGAAATTTGCTTCAGTATCAGCACTCGATGAAGCGCGAGATATTTTGGTCGGCTTTGCTGCTAGCCTCTTAGGTTTATTCGCAGATTTCTCCCCAAACTTGCTAGCATAGGCTTCATCATCAATGTTGTCAATGAGGTCTTTATCCTCTCTCATCGTCTCAAATGATGGAGGCACTCCCGCATTTATGCACCCAGCTATCTTCTTTGAGAAAAATGCAAACCTTTTTTGTTTTTTTTTCTGTTTTTAGGCAATAACAATCAAACGATTATTATCTAAAATATTGAGCCGTAATACTAGAATCAAAAGGAAATAACATTACGTACCAGCCTTTCATAGCCAGAGGGTTTGTCTTTGATGATGCAAATATATTCGGGCACCCTGGTGCTCTTTCCTTTATTTTCACGGATCACATGAAGATGAGAATGCTGCCGTTACCATACCATATAGCGTATATCTGCTTCATCACCTCGGGTGACAGGTCTCCCCTTGTTGATCATAGATTGCATCCTGTTGTTCCAATGTTCAACGGATGGGTTATCAAAGTAAACTACTGTGATCGAGTCCTTACCACAAACACAATTCTCCACATCCAACTGGAACCTGCCCCTGAAAGGACTCCAAGGTTCTTCTTGGACATAACCTAGTTGACGCATCACCCTTGTGGAATTGTACATGACATATACAGTGGGATGCCACAAGGGTCCATAGTAGAACGACAATTCGGACCTTCGCGCTATATGATCACTAGCTCGGTCTTTCCTGTATGGATCAAAGCATATATCTTTGGACGTCATTGAGTCTAATTTCCTCTTCAAAGAAATCGACTCATGCTCCTTATTCATTGAATGATTGCCCTCAAAGATGTATTTCGTGCCTCGAGGTGTTCCTTTCTCCCATGCCGGATTCTCTTTGGCCAACTCGAGGGACGAGAAGTGGTCATAGATCCATGTCTAGTGTACATATTAAACCAAGTATGAGAAAATTGATTCTTAAAAGAGGAAAAAATAAATAACAATCACACCATCAATGGAGTTACCAAAATACCTGTAGTAAGCTCACGTTTGGCTAGTCTGCTCCCTGGATGCCTTTCTCATCTCTTCCATCAAGAACGCATGACATACGGTGCCCCACGAATAGTCGCGAACTTTGTGGAGGGGATGCAAAAGTTGTAGGAGGTTGGCGTCGAACCGGTTGCCACTAGCATTGGGGAAAATTACACATCCCAAAACACAGAGAAGATATGCAGTGGCTGCAGCATTGACCTGGTCATTGCTAAACTCTGGGTTCATCTTTTCTTTATCCTTGGTGCCTATGAACATTTTCATCAGTTGAACCATGCTGAATTTCCTGGTTTTGTAAGGAGCTCACTGTTTGAACTCTTCATCGGACGTCGCTCGGTCCCAACCAAGGCACCTCTCAATGTAAATATAAAGTTGTTCCCAGCTTAACTGCTTCACATAATCAAACTTCACCGTCGTACCATGGTCAGTGAGACTTAGAATCTGCACCGCATCATCGGGGGTGATCGTCATCTCTCCTTATGGCATGTGGAAGGTATCGGTCTCAGGATACATCCTCTCCATGAAGGTCGATATCGACACTCGGTCGTGAGGTAACATTGAATTCTCGGCAGCCATAGATAACCCCGACTGCAGTATAATTTGCTGGAACCGTTCACACTCACCTTCTAACGGCCAATCGTTCATATTTGTTGGTGCAGCTGTAGGTTTGAGTAGACGGAACGCATTAGAATGGTCCTGATATACATGAAGAATTAAAAAACAATTAGAATAGTAGTTAACACTTCTACGAATAAAAAGACAATATGCTAAGAATGGTGTTTTATAATTATTACTTCAGTAGAGTAAATTTCTTTCGCCCAAGAGTCTTTGTACCCAAATAATAGAACTCCTCCATCTCTTGGGAGGCCAGAGATTTGGCCTTCTTGAATACCCTTCATCTTCAAAGAGTCGGGGACCTTGTGTCCTCCTTTCTTCTTAGCTGGCTTCTTTGTACCACTTCCTTCTTCTTGTCTACCACTTGGTCCTCCTTCAACAAAGTATCTATCTTGTGGAGCACTTGGTCCTCCTTCTTCTAGGTTTGTACTTCTTGGAACACTTGGTTGAGTTCCTTCAGTGATAACAATTCCACTAGCGCTCTTTTGTCTTCTTGCACTAGCAGTTACCTTCTTCCCCCCTTCACGATGAGGCCCCGATAAAATTGTATCATGGGAATGCTTAGATCGCCTTTCCCTTCTTTGATACAAAACAAAGAACAATTATTTCCAACAAGACACAGTTTAATCGGTACATAATCGGTAGACAAAGTACATTGAACTCAACCGATTGTTCATAATCGGTAGTAGAAAAAACAATATAACTACCGATTGTGCATAATCGGTAGCTCGGGCTCTACATTATCTACCGATTGTGCATAAAAAATGGAACAAAAAATCTATGGACACACATACAATCGGTAGTTACATAAAAAAATTAACTACCGATTATGCCTAAATTTGGGTCCAGGAATATAATCGGAAGTTTATGACTAAATTATAACTACCGATTATGGTCGATGTTTGAGGAACCACTAAATTTCATAATCGGAAGTTTAACCCTATGCGAAACTACCGATTATGTGTAAAATTTCGGTCCAGCATTATAATCGGTAGTTATGTCTAAATCTAACTACCGATTGTGGTCGATGTTTTTGAGGAATCACTAACTTACACAATCAGAAGTTTAACACTATACGAAACTACCGATTATGCCTAAATTTTGGTTCAGGAATATAATCGATAGTTTATGACTAAACATAACTACCGATTGTGCATGATGTTCATGAGTAATGAAGAACACTAACATAATCGGTAGTTAAATACAACGACGAACCTACCGATTATGAAATCTAACCTAAAACCCTTGGTATTCTAGTGACTAATTTATTCGATTGAATCAATATAAAAAAAAAATGGTAAACCCTTATCTTATTGGATCCATTATAAAGTTCTGGAGAGGATGATTGTCGGAATCGGTCTCCGTTTCTAGGTCATCGTCTTCGCGTTCTTCGTGTTCTTCGTGTTGTTCTTCAACAATCTCTCGATTTCTTATTCTTTCGGAAAAATCCGGCCACTCTGTATTAGGAAGTTGACGTGTTGTTTGCTTCTTTTTTGCCATTTTTATATTGTAATTACGACGATGATTTAGTTTACGATTATACGATGAATTGGTTTACGATTAATCGGTTTACGATGAATTGTAAATGCCACAATCGGTAGTTTGAAAACAAGAGAAGAAGAAGAGAAATCAGAAATTGATAATCGGTAGTAGAGAAGAAGTGTGAAATAGGTTTAGGTTTAAGTTTTATTAGTGAAAGGTTTTATGATAATTGTTTGATTAGTGAAAGGGTATTTAAGTATTTTTACATACCACTAGGTTATCCCTTAGCCACATCTATGGGATTGGGTTAAAAAAGTTGCCCCAAATTAGTTTTTGGTTGCCCTCAAAACGGCTAGGTTACAAAGGGTGCAAAACATTATATGGAAAAGCAAAATCCCCAGCAGAAGCTGAATGTTTAGCTATACTTGAAGGCATCAAATGGATCTGGGGCATGAATATAAACTTCATCCATATTCGCAGTGATGCAAAGAATGTTCTTACCTATTTGCACAACAATAAGAGTCAAGTTGGTTGGTCTAGATCAACCATCTTGGATGATTGCAATTTTCTCTTGAACTTGTTTAGTTTTTCTAAAGTAGATTTTATTAGTAGAGATTTTAATGTAATTTTCTCTTGAACTTGTTTAGTTTTTCTAAAATTGATTTTATTAGTAGAGATTTTAATGATGGTACTGATAAAGCATCGAAATATTACATTTATATCAAGAATGTGTATTCAATCATACATATCCATTTATATCAAGAATGTGTATCCATATGTATTGTTGTACACGATATATAAGTAACGTTACTGCACCTAGTGAACAGGTCCCCTCAGTTCCTATAAAAAATTGAAAAAAATAAATTATTAGCATACTATTCTTGATCAACTAATTCTACTTATGGTATATATAAAAGCTACATACAAAAGGGTCCTGAAATGGTAACAAAATGTAAAGTTTTTCTACAAACAATTAAAGTTAATATTAAATCTTAGTTCAATTTAGACTAAAGTAAATGCCATAATAATAGTAATTTGGTTTAGTTTCATTTAGACCTTAGTTTTAGACTAAACTAATCTTAGTTTCATTAAGAAATTTATGGCAGTACTTAGTTTCATTTAGACTAAACTCAACCAGTAAGTCTTTATTGTGTTCGTTTAGGAACGTAATCTAAGCATTGTTAATGGCCCACTTAGATGATCTAAACCTGCAAAAATCATCACTCCCTCTTTCCATGGAGTTTGGAATCCGAAGGCAATCGTTAACATAATAACATATGTCGTAGATACGTAACACAGAAGCTACTGCAGAAAGAGAATGGAGCTAACAGTTTCCTCAATGGTGGATCCACCAAGTACCAGTTAAAGATTTAAAAGGGTTATTGAAATTGGCTTCTACTTTTAGCACTAGGCACTCTATCTAGATCAAGTTATCTCGAGTAAACATTATAGTACGACCAATTTAGAATTGAACTATTAAATTCTCATGAAATATTAAACTAACACATTTAATTGATTATACCTCTGTCAATGTGGGAAGTAGAAGTTGTAGATGTCGAGGCACTAGTTTTTGTTTGTTGGTTGATATTTTTAATCTCACCTTCAATTGTTTGTTGCCGTCGCATAATTAAGCAATACGACAAGTTCACGATATTTTTCTATTTCCTCTTTGGTCAATGCACTTATTTTTAATAAGTGAACTAACAATAAGAGACTGACTACTTGAATGAATTGAATTCGATCTTTAAAAGCTAAACTGCTACTCGTAAATCAAAAATCTAAAAAAAACATCAAAATCATATTAAAATCATCTTTAAAATGTAACAAATCTACGAAGAGAAGTTTACCCCATAATTTCAATCGAATTGAAGTACACATAACAATGGAGAAAAGAAGCTTAAGGTCACTCTCAAAGACCTACCCCCATTTTAACGTGGATGTCACAATTGAAATGGGGAATATCTTAGGGAATGTGCTTGAACTCGACCATGAAGATGTTAATCCGGTTGATTCAAACGATGTTGCTGCAAGATTTGAAATTGAGGCCAATAAACCTTTTATAAGAGGAGTGTTGATCCAGAGTGCAGTTGATTGCACACATTGGATACGATTCTATTACCAAAAGTAACCTCACCAACTCTACCCAGCATGCCTCATCCCAGATAACAAAGATAATGAATGCAAGGATAAAGCCAAATATGTAAGAGGTCTTTCTCAAAAGCTGCTCAGGTTCTTGAAAAGTCTGTTCACTCTTATGCAGCAACTCCTCAGCTTCTAGGTTGTCGTACTGGGCAATCCATTTTATGATGAATGCTTTTAAATATTATAAGGATAATGAGTACCGAAAAAAGAAGATTGTTTGTTCATGTAAGACGATGTCGGCCATAGGACTCCAGTATCGTCACATGATTGCTAGGTACTGACAAAGAATTCCGTTTGAGGTCATTGATTTATTTTGGAAGAAATTTACTTTCACACAAAGCCCAATAGAAGCTCCAAGTGAATCCTTTATAGACTTAGATATTGGGAGACAAATAATCGAGGGTTATGCCGACAAGAATAAGTTGCAATTATAAATTTTGGTGCAGGATTTGATCCTTGCCGTTCATCCTCATATGTAGTCGGTTGAAGAACCAACTAAGCAACCATCGATGGATAAACCAACTACCAAAATGGATATGACGATATAAAGAAAAGAGCATAAGGAGGATATGAGTAACCAAAGAAACCCTTAACTACATGAGTATTCCAAAGCTAATTATGAAAAGGTTCCGGCTCCAAATAAAAATGGGTCGCCCGAAGAAAGAAGAAAGTTGACCAAATGGGCAAAAAACCAAGTAAAAGGATTTAAGGGATCTTATCGTTCCGATGCAAGAAAGTCAAGCGAGTGCAACACAAGCCGGGAAAAAAATTCCCATCGTTCCTTCGTAAGAAAGTGCATCGAATAACAAACGAGTACGACTAAAATGGAAAGAAAGGAAAAAGGGGTCCATGGTTTCCCGTTATAGATTCAAGGAAGATGGTTTCCCCGTTAAAGATTCAAGGAAGTGTAGTATATGCAAAATAAAACATTCTCATGAGTCTACAATGCGAACCAAATGGAATGGTGACTATAAGAGCCACAATTGGTACTCAAGTAACACCTAGGGATAAACGAGGTAGACCCCATCGAACGTGTTATACGATATTCCATGAGTATAATAATAAACTCCCTTGAATTATTCGTCCCTATGTATTATATATCGACGACGTGGATGCAGACTAAATTGTGGTTTTCATGTTGTGCCGGAACAAACAAGCTATTTACTTTGGAGGATGAAGAAAACCTAACCCAATACGAGTATTTCAGAAAGATGATGGCATTACGCCTATAAGAAGACAAGGAATTTTATATTTCTATGATGATGGAAGGAACAATGGAAGATAAAGAAGTGGAATTCGATAAATTGGTTGCTCGTGTACAAGGGCCATAAGGGGATGAACCAAATACCAATAAACACTGGATGACCATGCCTCGATGTGGCTATCTTTTGGAGGATACATGTAGTTGCGTTGTTTATTATTTTGGTCAAAAAACATTTCTTTTATTCACACCAAAGAGAAAAAAGTGTGATGAATTGCTTAAGGATCGAAAAATTGTTATAGTCAACATTAACAACATATACTTTATCGGTCTTAGGCTACGCAAAGATTGTCCATTACCTCCAATGTGTAGGTTCACTTATTTTTTATGGTTTACCAACAACACCTCTAAAGAATAACTGAAGAAATACGAGCCCTACATGAAATGTTGGGGTGAATTGGTCGAGCTGGATCAAATCAAGGGTACAATCCTGTTGAATTAAGTATTTGGATTTTGTTAACAAATGAACTAACGGATGTCCATGATTTGTCGCTTTCATATATTGTATGTTGCAAATTGAACCACTCATAATGAAAGAAAGGGATTTGCTTTTTGGCTACATTAAAACTTTGTTAGAATTTTTTTATTAAATAAACAACATAATTGGAGCTTATAAGAGTCCATATAGGCCAATTATGGGACTCAAATAACACATCAATGTGAAGAACTTCATAATCCGAGAATGTGGATGACCATGATGGCTAATTGTGCCCATAAAAGGCAATAAAAAATGAATAAAACAGAACCGGTGGATAAAACACATATTTATCCATCGATTCTTACTTACCGGAGAAAACTCAAAAAATAGTAACCAACAATCGACACATATGCACATCCCTAACAACCAATTGCGGCCATAAAAGTTAACAAAAAAAAGGGGGAAGTTGAAAAGAGCAATAATCGGTGTTTAGACAAGTCCATACACGCCGATTTCACAATTATTATTATTTTTGAAAAAATGTTAAGCTAGTCTTCAAAGCAAACAAGTCTTTATGCAAAAATGCGAACTTTAAACCATTCATATAACGTAGTGAACCCTATGTTCATTCATGCATATAACCAAATAAGTCTTCAAATAATACAACTCAAACCAAATACAAAAACAAGTTTTAGTTATATTCTACTAGAAACAAGTCATAAAACCATTTTCATTACTTAGTTATCAGCAACAATAACATATCAGCATTGGCCGCATTATCAGCACCACCATCAGCAACAACAACCTCTTCAGATTTTATCTCTTTAAGGTCTGAATCATGTTCTCTCCACAATGTAATGTCGTCTCTTTTTCGGGTTTCTACTTGAATAACTTAATCAAGCTCCTCTATTGCAAGTTGATCTAGGATCACCATAACTTCCTCTAATTTGGTTTCCACACCGAAACCAAATTTATAGAGGCTGCGGACAACCTTCTGTGGCTGTCTATCAATATCACACTGACGGATACGTCCGTAATTGGCTATCTTGTGATTGTACATATTGGCTATACAAAAAAATAAGGGTTCAGGGTTTAGGGACAAAAATGACTGCATAATATGTTATGCATCCTTTGTGGTGGCTGCATAATTCGTCATGCATCATTTTTTTGTTGGAATGTTATTTTCCTCGCATATACATCGTTTTAGTGGTTGTATAATCAAATTAGTGGAGCATAAACCAAAATATTGCTGCGTAATTTATTATGCATATTTTGTGGTGTCTGCATAATATGTTATGCATCCTTTTTGGTGGCTGCATAATGGTTATGTATCCAAATTTTCGAAATTTTTGCCTAAAAGAGCAATCATCTCCGACTTTTTAAAAAATCTAAATTTGATATTGTTGTTTGTACTCGTTGTGTAGATCTTTTAGATATGTTATATTTTAGTTTGCTTGTCAATTATACCCCTGAAAACATATAATGCACTTTATTGAAGAAAGAGAAAATCCGAAATTTCTTTGTTATACAAGTATACTATATTAAAGGTAATGGTAATTATGTCTTCTTTTTTTTTTCATAATTTCAAATAATCATGTGCCTTATGATAACTAGAAAATATTTTGGGTTGTGAATAGGAAAAATATTTTTTTATATGTAAGTCTAAAACTTCCATGCCAGGTACTGCACGCTATCCAAATCAAATCAAACGGATGTAAAATACATCCGGTTTGCAATTTTGCTGAT
This sequence comes from Papaver californicum, assembly GCA_023531435.1. NCBI lineage: Eukaryota > Viridiplantae > Streptophyta > Magnoliopsida > Ranunculales > Papaveraceae > Papaver > Papaver californicum. The sequence goes on from JAJJMC010008838.1 coordinate 997,715, forward strand.
CGCCGAGCTAGCAATCTCTGGTTAAGTAGGCATTACTGTCTGGATTGTTGAATGGTGTTGTTTAACTAAAGATCTCCCAGCTTTAACTATGAGTTCGGATTTGGGTAGTGTGCATTCTCACAAGATAGGTTCAGCTTGATATTGAAGAAAACCTTGAACTGGAATTGTTTTGGCCAAACGCCAATTGGTGTTAGATGGGAGAGCTCCAAGGACTGTTCACAGATGCTTTCTTCATTCTCCTTTCTGTAGCTTTTGTTGTACTTTTCATCAGAGTTCAGAGTCTCCGGTGTTTGGTCTGAACATTTGATTGTTCATCAGCTGATGGTAGATGAACGCAGAACAGAATTGAACAAATTGGAGCAGCGGTAGCACACTCCCTATATTGGGATTGAAATGAATAAACATAAAGCTGTGCCATGGAAATTAACCCTACTGTTTTCGTGGTTCAAATGAAAAAATGTTTAGAAGTATTTTATCTTTCCTCCTCCTGATCTTTTACTCATATGGGACTCAGTTATAGAAACTTCTGATTGATGCGTGGTTCTTAATAACCTGTTCTCTGACAAACACAATGAAACTTTTGCAAAGTAATCAAAACTGGAAAAATAGTAATAAAGATAAGGCTCATTTCCTATCCCTATTACGACAGCTGGCGATCTTACAAAAAGCTCACTGCTAACAACCAACCGTAGTCTTATGCACTTAGGGCAACCACAATGGGTCGACCAGACTAAAAGACCAAAGAGCAAAAATTTTGGTCTTTGATCAGGTTTCCCACAGCGGTGGATAGTCAAACGAAGGTCTATGAACGCGTTTGGAGAGAAGCGAAAGCCTAATAGCCCGCTTGAATTCGCGGACGATGCCTTACCATTTCGCCTACCAGAAGCGATAGCTCTGCCTTTCGCCCGCAAAAAAAAATCCCAGACGAGGTCCTGGGATCTCGCCCACAAACCAGCGAGGCCATATGATGTCGCCTGCATAAACGAGATTCTAGGATCCTGTTCAACACCCGTGCGAAAACAGCATTTGATATTTTTCACGGGCGAGACTTCCCGATTTCGCTTATAAATGTGGCGAGTTCGTGCCTCTCGCTTATGTTTTTCACCCACATAAAACCCTAAAAACAAGCAAAATGTATTCTTCATCTTCTCCGCCTCCTGCACCCAAACCATCGCCCTAAAAAAACAACCATTTCCCTTCTTCTTCTACAGCAAAATCACCCCAAACGAGAACCCTAAATCTCGTTTCTAGTCCTTCATCCCAAGCTTATACTAAATCCAACAAAAATCAAGGTATAATTAAATCTCTACAAAATTTAAATTTAAAAATATGTGTATGGATATATTTGAAATTGTGTATTTTGAATTAGGGTTTATGATAAATATTATAAATTGGGTATACTCTTATTGATGATTATTTGTTGTTGTATGTATATAATTGATTAATTGGTTTTTTAAATTTAATTGGGTTGTGGTTAAATTGTCGATATGTATCGAATTGCTATTTTATGTAGATTCTGAAGATGAATTTCGATGATATGTATCGAATAGTTAGAGTGCCAGGACATCCACATGGGTTGAATCAGCTCATCAGGATAGAACCTGAAGATGGTGGAGTAGTTGATCCAACAAGGGGGGTTGATTTGGGGGAAAGGGTAGTTCAACCATCAGTGGTTGACAATCGACTGTCATCTATAAAGGATAGAACCGATTTGTTGGTTAGGAGACTGACTCGCTCGATTGAGTCTAGGGAGGTGATGAGCATAGGAGAACAACAAAGAGTTCGAATAGTGCTACAAGAGATAGCAACCCTTTGTTCTGATGAAAATTAAGATTGCTAGAAAAAACTGAATTTGCTAGTTATGGTGTTGAACTTTATGGTGTTCATCTTTATCTTTCAAAGTGTTGAACTTTATGGTGTTGAACCTTTTTAGTTCTTTTAATTAATTTATGAATTTTAACTTCTACGGATACCAAATGTAGTTGGTAAGTTATTTATCAATTCATCTCAATGCCTTGTCAAGTAAAACAAAATATCTCTGACAAAGTGAGTAGAAAATCTTTGAATTATTATCTAGTCGTTGTATTGTCAATTCATCTCATTGCCTTGTTAAGTTAAAGAAAATATCTCTGACAAAGTGAGTAGAAAATCTTTGAATTATTATCTAGTCATTGTATTGTCAAATCATCTCATGTTATAAATAACCACACCTGCCTGTTATAAATAACCACACTTGCCTTATCTAGCAATACATCCTTTCTTATCAAATTTGTATGTCCCTCCGTTCAAACAAGCCAAAAAAATGTCTTACTATCAAAATCAAACTTCCCACTACGGTTCATCTTCTACCTTCTCTCAGCATCTTTCTTTTAGTTCTTCTTCTTCAGACGAACCAGTATACGATGAAGATAACAGTAGTTACTACTCATCAGACGAGAGTAATGCTGATGCTGCTAGTAATAACCTAGCTGTTACTACTGCATTATTGGCATCTAATATGAAACCTCCCAACACCCGTATCAAAATACCCAGAAATCGTGATTTTGGTGCCAAATGTTTGATTACAGACTATTTTTGCAACAACCCGACGTTCCCCCCACATGTTTTCCGTAGAAGATTTAGAATGCGTCGAGAGTTATTCAACAGAATATTGGGTGATATTGTTGCGGTGAGTAGTTATTTTGTTAAAAAAAAAGATGCATGTGGTGTTCCAGGCTTAACCCTCCACACAAAAATTACTGCAGCAATAAGAATGTTAGCATATAGTTGTGCAGCGGATGCTATAGATGAATATCTAAGGATTGGGGAAACCAATGTATTAGAAGCAACCAGAAGATTTTGCAGGGTTGTTGTCCAACTATATGAAAAAGAATACTTGCGTACACCAACTCAACGGGATCTTGACAACCTCCTCGAAGAAAACAAAAAAAGAGGATTCCCTGGTATGATTGGAAGCCTCGATTGCATGCATTGGAAATGAGACCGATGCCCTTCTGCTGAATCTGGGGCATACACCGCTTACAAGGGAAGCGAAAGTATAATTTTGGAGGCGGTGGTGTCGCATGATCTATGGTTCTGGCATGCATTTTTTGGTATGCCAGGGTCCAACAATGATATAAATGTCATGAACCGATCGTATATATTCAAAAAGCTCATCCAGGGAAAAGCACCACCAGTTAACTTTCAGGTAAATGGAAATCAGTATAATATGGGGTACTATCTTGGGGATGGAATTTACCCAGAGACGGCAACTACTGTCACAACCATAAAACATCCAGATTCCAAAAAAAAACAGAAATTTTTTGCAATGCAGGAAGGGTGTAGAAAGGACGTTGAAAGAGGGTTCGGGGTACTTCAAAATCAATTTGCAATCATCAAACAACCTGCAAGAATGTGGAATGCTGATGTTTTAGCGTACATAATGAAAGCAGTTATTATTCTACATAACATGATAGTTGAGGATGAACGTATTCCCGGGGACTGGCCCCATGACTATGATCAACGCAGCTTTGGTGCACCTTGTGTCATTTCAAGGGAGAACACAGCAGAACTCTCAAGAATGATGAGGGACCAACGTAGACGTGCAGTTTTTGATAAACAAATTGGGGTCCGTTTGAGAAATGACTTGATCGAACACATATGGTCTTCTTTTGGGATGATTGACAAATATTAATAGTTTTTGGGTTAAAAACAAATGCATGAAAACTCAGAAGGAATCAATTTAAAAATAGTATTTAATAATTCCCCCCTATGGTTGGTTCAATTTTTTCATCATAATTTCACGCTTCCTTAGTTCGATGTACTGTTTAGCTACATCATTCATCTGTGAGGTATCCATCATCATTATACGGAATTCCTCTTCTGCTTCTTGCCTAGCTTGTATGGCCGCAAACTGTGCATTTGAATTAGCTAATTTTGCTTCAAACTTTTCCTTTTCGCTAGCTAATCTTGCAGCAAACTCAGCTTCTCTATGTGCAATCTTGAGAGCTCTTTGTTCCGTGCATTTAGCGTTGAAGGTTTGTTGCTCTTTATAAATATTTTCCATCAATTGCTGATTTTCCATATATTTTGCTTTACCTTTTGTCTTCTGTCCTTTGCTCTCCTTTTGACCCATCAGACGGATTAATGTGTTTGGGATATCTCCTAGGTCTTCAAAGGCGCTTGGACCATCTTGGCTTAAGTCCGGTGTATCTTGTACTTCCTGAGATTCATTGTCATAATCAGACTCCGCTTGTGATGAGTCGAAAACAAATGTCGCCCTTCTTGAATATTTAATATTTTCTAGCATAACTGAGTAGCAATCTTCATGCTTAAAACTTCGACCAGTAGATTCCTTGAAAAGCCTACGAACTTCAGCGGCCTAGTGTTTCACTTCAATTTGTTAGAGGTTATACAAGGATATGGATAAAAGAATTCAGCATGAATTAAATTATTTGTTACCTTATTTTCAGGGCCCCATCCTGTATGATGTTCCCTTTCTACTTCAGCCTCCTTTGCAGACATTAGCGCCACATCTTTGCTTATAATTTGAAACCATTTCTGGAGGGAGGTCCAACTACGGGGTGCCATAGTAGGTATAGCTTCTTTCATCCGGTTTAATATACGTGACCATAATTGTTCTTCACATTGATCTGTACCAATGCTTGAATCTTGAGAAATTGACAAATGATATATACACATCGTAACATCTTCAAGTGACGAAAAATTAGGACCTCTTTTTGATTGTGGCATTTTATCTTTGAATTTCAAATAAGAATAAACTTTCAATTTTTTCACACCAAAATAACTGTGAATTGAGTATACCAAAATTGGTGAAATAGCACATATATATATATATGTAGGATACAAATATAGCCGTTAAGGAATCAACGGTCAAATTTTGAACGTTAAAAAAATTTAACGGTCATCTAAGCGCTGGCCTAGCGCCTCGCCCAGGCGGAAGACAAGAAGCTCGCCCAGTCCCAGGCGGCTACTTAGCTTATCGCCTCTTGGAGAGCGATGTCCCACGATCTCGCCCAATTTTATTTTCTCTGTGCGGGGCTTTAAGATTTCACTTATGATCAGGCGAGGCTTTAGATAACCGTTTGTCTGGGCGAAATCCCAAAACCTCGCTTGTACTGGCGAAATAGCAACCCTTCACCCGTAAAAATAAACGGTATCCTAGAATCTCGCTTTTACTCAGGCGGGGTGCTAATGTCTCGCCCGACTATATTTTTCGTCGACGATTTCGATTACTAAATATAATCGACGACTGTGGATGGTTTTTGACGATCATCGATCAAAAATCATCGATAGTCGATGATTTGATCGACGATTGTGGTTGCCCTTAAAGAGATAAACAATCACACAACTTCTAAGTTTGCACATTCCAGGTTCTCAAACTCAGACATAAGATAGTGATGTATACACCCAATGAACATCTGAAGCCACGCCCAAAATTATAATTAAAAAAGCATTATGGCCTTCACTGGAGGATTTGGCTGCCATAGTCGGTGTTAAATTTGTCATATCGTGGAGCATGAAGGTGAGCCGACGGCCTTGTGTTTATCAATGCTGTCTTGATATCTTCGGGTATAATTGGACCAATCACTGGCAACTCTGCACACAACAAACAACAATGATTCAGTTTTTTTTTTCCCTGAGGAAAACATTTTAACTGAATACCAAATGATCATATGTAAGCGAGAAAATTCAGCTGTCATCGTGTGAAGGCCCAGGTTAACTCTTCCCCGTTGGTGATAATGATGTCAGTTACTTAGAATCATCTTCAACCCTGTGGTTCGGGGGAAATCATCGCTTCCCCCTAGGATTATGGCTCTGTATTGGTAGGGGCGGGTCAGCGAAGTAGAAAGGTTGAAATCAAATAATTAAATTTTGGCTATACACTCGACATGTAAAAATATCATATACAGTATAATTTTCAAACAAAACCTAATTCCAATGACAGCTTGACATGAAACCTAATGTAGATAGTTAAAGAAGTTCCATAAAGAAAAATTACTTTGTTCAGCATTTCTATTATTAAAGGACGTAAAACAAAAGGTAGTCAGTACTCACCCTCCTCTGGTACCACCTCTTCCTTGTTCTCTAGCTCCTTCATTACCCGTCTCAGGGGTTGCATAGCTGCTTCTTTGCATACTAAGCGAATATCTGAACCTGAATAGCCTTCAGTCTTTTCGATCAACAGGTCATACGGAAGATCTTCTGCTTCGCACACTGCTGGCAACAGCTCCTCGAACATAGCTTTTCTCGCCTCTGGTTCTGGAAGAGGTACGAGGATCTAGTTTGATGCAAGGTAAAGGAAGAATCTTGTGGCCCCTTATTTATCAGTATATTCTTCTTTATTTGGCCAAAGAATACAAAACAATGAGATACCTGACCATGTACCGTGAAATAGTACCAAAACCAGATTAGGTGCAATTGGTCATATTAGTATCTATGTTGGTTTCTCTTGCAATAAATAAAACACAATAGCTCTTTAGTGTGAGGTGTCATTTAGTTTCAGATACTTAGCATCAACTTAGTGATGAAGTACATTGTATGGTTTAAAAGTCACATAAAACTCGTGATATAGAATACTGAATGTGCATATACACAACCAAAAGGATACACGCTTTTCTAAACGTCGAAGCATAGCTGCATCCAGCTCCCAAGGAAGATTTGTTGCCGCCAAAACAAAAACAAGTTCATCTGTTTTGGTCAAACCATCCATCTGCAGTCTAATTGAAGTGCTCAAATGAGTACAATATATAGATTCCATTGGGTTAAACTTCCAAAAGCATCAACGAATAGAGTAGAAATTACTATTCAGATGAGAGGCAATGTGGTTGAAGTTCCTCAAATGGCTAAAGGTATAGCTCTTATGAAACTCAAATTCACCTGTACAAGTAGCTCGGTTTTCAGGCGTCGACTTGCTTCATGCTCACTGCGTCCCTCACCACGCTGACTAATGATTGCATCAATTTCATCAAGAAATATGGTTGATGGAGCATGGTGCCTTGCAAGTTCAAATAATACTTTTACTAATTTTTCCGAGTCACCTGCAATTTCACATAGAATAAAGGAATCAAACAAGAAATCCAGTTTCCAATATGAGAGGTTGTACTAGAATAGATTAGAGAATGTGGGAAGAAGTAACATATGAGATATGACAAAACAAAATATTAAGGAATTAGTATCAAATGTGCCATACCACGCCATTTACTGACAATTGATGAAGCTGAGATGTTAAAAAAAGTAGTCCCGCATTCAGTTGCAACAGCCTTGGCAAGCATAGTCTGTGGTACACAAGTAGACTGCTATCAGAAGTGGAAATATGATTTAAATACAGCATACATTGTGAATATAAAACTCGAATCCTTTTCCCCGAAACAAAGAAAAAAACCTCTGTTGTTGAACTTAGGTAATATTACATGATGTACAAATATTCAAAGAGAATATATAGCTCAAAATTTCCCTTTTGCAGTATCTACTCACCTTACAGAGATAGAAAATAGAATAGACAAAAAATAAAAAAAAATTAACAGAATTTGGTAAAGAACATAAAGGTTCCTGGCTAACCTTCCCAGTTCCTGGAGGGCCAAAGAGCAGAATACCTTTCCATGGTGATAGAAGACCAGTGAAGTACCTAAATAATCAAAAAATTGAGAAGTACATATTTAAACTTCATAAAAGTTTGATGATTAAAGGATAAAAGGGTAAAATGGGCCGAGGAGAGGTTTTTTCCTCATACCTTTGCCATTTTAACTTCTTCAATTATGGAACATATCTTAGAGAAAAGTTAAGAGATACAGGAATAACATTCGACCAGAATAGCTTTACAAAATGTTCATTGAAATGTACAATACATAATTGCTCTATAAATTAATTTGTTTAGCTAAGTAAAAATAATGTTCGTGAAGAAGTTAAGTAGAAGTATGTTGCAATGACACCACCCTTGGGTGCTGGAAGTTGGTCGAATCTTTTGTAGAATCATGGAATTTATGTGAACTGTCTCAGTATACTCGTGAATAAACAGAGTTTATCCAAGGACTTTTTATGTTTCGTGAGAGGCTCATAGAATTTAGTAGAGAACTACGCTATAGACTGTACTAACAATAGAGATAGGCAGTGAGAGCTAGATGTCTTTAAAATTAAAACTCAAAATTTGTTTACTAGTGATGCTCCTTTGTATAATTTACCCACCCAGTGGAAATATACAATATTAAATCTATGAGATGACTCCAAAGAAAGACCACAAGAACCTGTCATTACAAGGTTTGCCATTTTCTGATCCCATCATCACAAGCCAATTCAGAACCACCAGATGGGGAAAAGGTGTTGTCTTTTGTAATATATATACTGTCTTTTCACGACCACATGGAGGTCAGTCTAGAGATTGATTTATGCAACGATGTTAGCTATGCTCCTCGAGATCTATAACACCTTATAAAATAACTCTAGTCATTCATCAAACTCATGAATTGAAGTGTCATCAAATGATGAACACAAGTTATCAGTAAGACTAATGTACAGAAATGCTTAGAACATGAGTCATATTTGGTATAGTTAAAGGTATCAGAGATTCAGAATTATCTAACATCTGGTGTAGCCGGTCTCACAATAGAGGTTCTGTGCTATATCCATGTTGAGGAGGAACAAGCTAGTTGCCAAAGTTATCTAAGTCTTTTTAATTTACACCCTTTGAATTTCTAAAATATCCTTCCACCAACTGCTAATTCAAAGTAGATTCATTATTTGTTATATATCTATGTTAATATAAGGAGGTGCAGGTAGATTTTAAAACTTCAAAGACGATTAGTGAAATCAAGGACTTTCTATTGTGTCACTCTTTTGTTAGACGGGAATAGAAGACAACACAAAAATATACTCTCACAGGACACCAAATATCAGCAATGCAATTTGCAGTCAACCACATAAAAAAGAACGATTATACCATTCTGGCTGCAGCTAACTAGTTAAGTCATTACCAGATTAGGAGAACTTTATTTCTATACAGCATGATGCAGTACATACTTACTTGGGATATTTAATTGGCATTACAACTGCTTCCTTAAGAAGACGTTTTGCATTTTCTAACCCCTTGATGCTTTCCCATTTCACATCTGGGTTTCCACGGATAATATCCCTGAACCAAATGCAGAGGAAGTAAAGCACAAAACACAGAAAATCTGTACTGGTTGTGCTTGAAATTGCAATACATTCGGGCATAAGTAAGGATGGAAAAGGTAATGTAAGATTAACATTACCTACTTAAACTCTCAGCCAAGTTTCGCATTTCTACGGACTCAAATGGAGGAAATAGTGATTTCTTCCTGCATAAACCATTTTCGTATTGAAATGTCAGATGGTGAACATATATCACGAGCCCCAATTTCAGATTTCCATATTCTTCTATACTATGGTGCGTAAATTTCGACGCAGAGTTCACAAATGAAAGAAATGTGTGCAACAAAGCACAAAGATGTTTCTGTTACGTCCATAGGAAATCACTGCAAACATGGTCCTGAATCCTAGCTATTCAGGTGATTTGCGTTGCTGGTTAATGAAAAACCTTGAAAACATAAGAGCTCCTCTAGTTGAAGTAAGACTTACCACATGCATTAAAAGCTACCAGATAAGAACAACTACACTAAGAGTTGATGGGTATACATCAACTTTTGTGGCAGTTATCTTGGTTAATCAAGTCATTTACAATTTTACACGATCTACTATAGCTTTCACTTGAGTAGGTCAAGTAGCCTGTATTCCTACTATATGTCAGAGTAACTTTCGTTTTTGTTGAGAAGGCAATATGAATGCCTTTGCTGTAAGTATCAGATAAAACTAAGTCTAACCCAAGTTCACTTGAACAGGAATCATAGTCAGCCAATAGTATAAGTTGATTCATTCTCCATCACAAATCAAAACTAGTAGAGAATTAGTTATCTACATAAGAGAGCATTTTCATACGGTTTATCACTGATTCCCCCATTAGTATTTGAAAGGTTCCTCTGCCCCTAATACATAAGAAACAACAAAGTATTAAAAACCACTTAATCCCTTGATTGAGATAACAAAAATCATCACTTGGGTTTGTGAAAAGCCACACACCTGAAGCCTATATTGCTCATAGATAGCAAAGTCAGATGTATTATGTCCATGTCCATTTCCATTCATTGAAGAATTTCCATTACCATTTGGTGTATTAGTAATTTGATTATGTTCATCATCTTTCTTGACAGGTTCCTTTTTTCTTCCAAACTTTGCATCATAAGACAGTTTAAAATCCTTCAGAATCAAGACATAAGTCCCTTTAGAATACATATTCATAGTAACTAAAATCTTGTTAACATAATAATCACACAGAATTGCATTAAGCTAAGTCATATTTTCTCAATAATCATGGAACATTAAAGCTAATTTTCAAGAATTCCATACAAAAATCTTGAGTAATACATAAGAAAAGAAAAAAAGCACATCGAAATCAAATTGATAGAATTCACAGTAGTACCTGAAATGACCATCGAGTAATAGAAGGTTCGTCTGCCATTGCCAGAGAGAGGGATAGACTGACGAAAGACAGAGAGAAAGAGAGATCTGAAAATTTCTTTCTTTCTCTCTCTCTCTCTCTCCCTGGTGTTGTAGAGACAGATAGGAAAGAAGAAGAAGAGGAGTTATTGAAACTAAATAATTAGAAAGAGAGATCTTAAAAATTTGTGGTTGACACCGAATCTCCATCACACTTAGAACATGTGCTTTGATCGACCAAATTATAATATTTGTTTAATTCTTCTACCAATAACTCTCCAACAGTTCTAGTGTTCTACTTCTTCAAGGAAAAACATAAAAATCATTTTAACTACCAGAATTCTAGAAACTAGTAGTACACAAAGCAACTCTCTAGCCTTCACAACTGTGAGCATCATTTGAATCGTTAAACTCGCTTTACACCAGTTAAGTAGATTTCGGCTGTTTGATAACAAAATGGATTTCGGCTGTTTGATAACAAAATGTTTTGAAATCGTAACAGGGTGTCTTACAGTTTTAAGGTGTTTTAGGCGACTTTAAAATGTGGGGTTATTTTGTGAGTTAAAATTTTAGTTTAGAGGAGGTAAATTTAAATATTTAAAGTGATAATTTGTATCCGGCTACGCGGCTTAAGGGCCGCCTTATTTTTTTATAGTTAATTTTGGTTTTAAATTTGTAATTTGGCATAAAACCTCCGAAATTTGTTATCTCTTTTAATAATTAAAAATTTCGAACATTTATAATTGTTATAAATTATTTAGTAACGTAAAAATTGTCACAGTTGTCTGAATAACTGTGATAAATTTCTTTTGTAAGACTTCTCTCTGTTATAAATTGATTGTTACTTAGAATAATTTTTTTTGTGGGCCTCCAACAATTTGGGGCTCTAGGTGATGGCCTTGCTCGCCTGGCCCTTAAGACGACCCTGATCGTACAAATGATGAATGCCAAAAGGTGGTACTTTCACCTCTCGTTTTGGATTCTTATTTTCTTCACATCAGAAGTGTACATCGTAATGATAGGGTATTTCCCACTATTGAGGATGAACAACACATAACATTCGTGTTTGTAGTACACGATCTGCAGTTTCATATACTATCAACTTCTTTAATTAAAGAATCAGATACTATTGGTAAAAAACGACGTTGAGCTAAGATAGATGTCCTATCACCCACGACATGCTATGATGGCGTCTTCTGCTTTCCAGTCCGAGGTTGTCACCCCACTGTTGATTGCATCTACTAAGGATTTGCAGTCGTTGAGAACACATGCCGAGGATAATATATTATCCTTTAACTAAGATAGTTCTTGTGACATGGCTAAGTCCTTTGCATGAGCGGCCAATGCGATCCAAGATGATCCTATAATAATGTCTATCACGTCAGTCGAATCTGTCGATGTAACGAGATTGGTGAAACCCATGGAGTGATCAGATTGTAAATATGCCGCATCAATTTTAATCAGCTAGTCTTCGATGAGGGGATGGTAAGAGGGTTTAGGGATAGGTTGTCTAGGTGGTGTGACGTAAAGCTGGTTATGTTGAAATTGTGTTATTAGGGAAGATGAGTTTGGGTGGATGGCTTGGTTATAGACCTGACACCAGTATTTCCAAATGTGCCATCTAATAATGGCAATATTGCTCAGATGATTTATAAGGGATGATCAAGAGATCCAGTGAGAAACACATGTATTTAATAGTGATAATAGAAAAATAGAAATGATTTTTTTTAAATACGCAAAAGCCGGATCCAGGCCCTTACCCGAACCCAGCCAGGAAGACTGGTCCCACTGCCAGACCCTCCCAGGTAAACCCAACAATACAACTACATTAATACGAATACAAACTTTTACGATAGGGATTGAACCCCTGACTTCCTCCTTACTGGAGTTGATGGGAAACCATTGAGCTATAGGAAAAATATAAATGATTAATTGTAGGGAGAACGTGATTGAATTTCCTAGGTGAAGAAGCATGAGAGGAATAAATGTGACTTGGTTTTGGGGGGTTTTAAAATTACATGGCTTCCATAATAGGTCAATCCCGCGTACAAATTGGGTTATTCAAGTTGTTATTGTTGGGAGTATAAGAGATATAAGCTTTCATAGGAACAAATTGATATAAAGGATATTACCAGCTTCCAAAGTTTTGGCCATATTGGATTTGAACCGGAATGAACCAAAAGGTTTTAACATAAATTGGTATACATTTTTGGTGGTACATATTCCAAAGGAGTGGTGAGCCTATTTGAGGATCTAGGATTCGTTTGGTGGTAGTGATAAGGGATGATGGATTGGGGAAGTGCAGCTACCTGAAATTGGTGAAAGGAGATAAGTGGGGTTCTATGGTTTTGAATGTGAGTTTCAGGAGGTTGAAAACGACCAAGAGAGATGGTCGTACAAGGGTTACTTCAATCACAGGAGATAGGTTAGGGAAGGTCTTAGGGAGGTGTTTTAGAGAAAAACATATAAAAGAGTGAAAGGGTAAATCGTGATGTATACGAGTGATCAAAATCGTACAAGGCTAGCCTAAACTAAGAAATTTGCCTCCGAACGTTGCTTCAGTTACAAAGGAGAAGAAGGGTTGATCTTAGGGAGGGAATCACAGAAAGATAAAACCAGAGCTTGATAAATCCTAGTTGAAAAAAACAACCATATGTAGTCGAGTTCAAGAGAGAAGGTAGAATATTTTATGACAGTCTAATAAACTTCGATAAACTTATCATTGTCTTAGAAATAGATGAAGTGGTATATTTATAGTGTTGAACTCTGATCTCGTAAGAAGTGGAAGAGGTGGAAAACGGGGTTGAGAACGTGCCCATTATTGCAGGGAGGATTCTAGAAACCGTAACGTTCATTAACTAATCATCTAGTAATGTTCGACTTAATTCTTTCTCATTATGGGTATTCAGTTACACCGTAGAGGATATAAATCGCCAGACAAATACCCCAATGTGTATCCCTTGTGATATATTTGATGTCTCATAAATTTGATGGTTGGGTCACTTGAATGACTCTTTTGATTAACTAAAAACTACTAGTCTTAAGTCTAGTGTTAGTACCAAAAATTACTTTTAGGCACAAAACATGATTGATTTGATGATGATGATGAAATAAGAAAAGAACATCAAAAATAAATAATGGAGACAATAATTTAACATCGTTGGGCAAGTTATGCCTACGTCCACGGATGAATCCCCTTGGGAAGAGAAGTTTTATTGATATAAGTATTACAATGGTTTTTCTCCGGATTAAAAAAACATAGAGAGCTTTAAGCAGATGAAATATGGTGAAAATGGGAAGAAATTGTCTACCCTTTGAGTTGGATTTCATCCGTTATTTATAGGCAGAAATCAAATCTTGTTGTAGTTATCTCTAATAACCACCTAGATTTGTAATTATCCTAAATAACCACTTAGATTTGTATTTATCATTTAATATTTGTATTTATCTCATAAGATCCATGTCTATCTTCTGTATATTTGTATTTATCTTGAAAGATTCTAGAATATCTTCTCAAGATTAAAGTATATCTTAAAAGATCCATGTCTATCTTCTCAAGATTCATGCATATCTTGGAAGATCCATATCTATCTTCCCAAGATTAAGGTCTACCCTAGAAGATCCTTGTCTATCTTCTTAGGATTTGAGTTTATCCTAGAAGATCCATATTTATCTTCTCAGGATTTGTGTTTATCTCAAAATGGCTTCCACAATAAGCCAGCTGGGCTTCCTTAATAATCCTAGTAAAAATAGGCTTCCACAATAAGCCAACTGGGCTTCCTCAATAAGCCCAGTATTTTTCTTTAATAAACACGAAATGGGCTTCCATAATAAGCCATCTAAGCTTCCATATTAAGAAGGGTTATGACTATGAAGTGGCTTGTGCGACTCACACATGTACTATTTGATAATGGTACAAACATCGCCCCTTCTTAATTCTCAATTCTCGCATAAAATGACGCCCAAAAGCTCATTGTAGAACAACACTTGATATAGACTTTGCATTAATAGACAGTAGGTTTTAGCCATCTTCCACGACTTAACATTGTTGATCATCTCACGGGTGTTAAGGGGATGCCATTTGATTTTCATAAAAATATTTCTAAAGACAGACACGCATATGATAAGTGACAACACCCTCACCTTGTAACCTAGCCTAAGTTGTGAACAAAGAGCAACAACTCATTTTCTTTTCTTCTAGCTCACTAGGCTATTTTCTACGACTAGAAGGTTAACTTTGGCATTGAAACTCTCGACTGACTCCTTCTTCTGCTATTGAAATTTGGCATGAACCATATCTCCAATTTGTGCAAACAACGTGACCCATTTTTCATCTTCGATTTCAATGCCTAAGGCAGTCAAACTTCGAATCATCTTTGTAGTTGCAGGAAATCCTACAACACACCCAAACACATACCTTAAACTACTCTCTATGGTCTAGGACAAGATTTATGGTCCGAATTCACACAATCATGAGTATAATAAATAACATAAAGGATTTACGTGGTTTGGTGTTAAAACCTACGTCCATGGGAGAGATTTCATTATGATATGAAGAAGATTACAAATTCTCATCCTTAGTACAATGTCACTCTCTCTAATTCTCTCTATATAAGCCTTACACAAAATGTTCAACCACTTTTATATTACTTTCACGGGTATTTACACACAAATTATGATAATGGATATAGCTATTTTACTTCGCAGGTAGATCCTCCCTAAATTTTTCTTGAAGGAGATTTTATCTTCGCTGGAGGTTCGCTTCGCTGAGACGCTCGCTAATATTCTTCGTTATGGTTGTAGCTGCCTCCCTGTTCTTCGTCCAATAGTGATTTGCCGCATGTCCTGACAACTAACAGACTATTGATATGACTACTCTGTTCTCGCATTAAATGTCCAACTACCCATTCAAACTTGGTCGTTGATCTTTAGTTGGTGCTTTCCACATGTCATGACCTTAGGAGATAGATAGAGACCCCTAAGATGGTTGAGAGTAACTTCAATACTTAACTTGTATTCGTCTCTCCTGTATTTTTGCCTCTAGATGCGAACACGTGGCGAAATATTTTTCTGCCCTTACATTTTGCCTCTTCTCTTGTCATCCGAACAGGGGTAGGATGGGAAGAGAATTTGAAAAAAATTTAATCATCGCCACGTCTCTATATTTCTCGCGAAACCGCCTCCACGTCTTCACTATGACCGACACATCATCAAATTCAACCCCTTTATGACCTCCCACCCTATTAGGCGGTAATCTAGTATATAAATATCTTCCCATGGAACCTTCTTATTCTCATTAAATATTTTATTCCCCTTATTAACTTTTCCTTCTCTGTCAAACTCATCTGCAACATCTTTTAAATTGCTTCATTAACTACTTCTTCTCCAACATTTTGTACTTGTTTCTTTCTCTGCCTCTAAGAATTACACCATGTCTCCTAAGCAAAGAATTTCCCCTTTTCCATCTCAAAAGTAATTTTCCAGATGTTGATCATCTTGATGATCATGATATGATCAAATTTTTTCTCTGTTTAACTTTTGTTGTTTTAACTTTTGATTGATTTCCTGTATTTTTAATCTTCAGGCTCTTTCCACTAAAGAAGATATCTCTCAAAGAAGTTCTAGATTTCACTGTCGATCTTCAATAGCTAGGTATCAAGCTTATAGTTCCCGAAGGATTTGGTAAATGTGTTAGTTTGAATTTGGGATGGATTGAGAAAGAAACTTGGGATACGAACAAAGTCATTGTCACATTAGGACAACTAAAGATTGGTCTCCCCATTCCCTTGTACAATCCCAAGAGCCCTATCTTCTGCGAAGTGCTGTCTCGCCTGAAACCTCAACACGGAGTGTTTCAACTCAACGGGAATGCAATTCTCCTGTTAAACGAGTTCACATGCCATTCGCAGGGCTTCCCCACTCTCCCTGATGAATCAGATCCTTTTGAAGCCTAGGAGTATACCTCCACCTCCTTTATATCAAATTATACTCTGAATCTTCTTGATCACAAGGAGAGATGCAGAGTTCACTTTAATTGGGCGTCTGGTATCACTGAAGATTAAATGATCTGAGTTCGTGACCTTGATCCAAAGGGTTACAAAGGTAATCATCTCCTTCACCTCTCCAATGACGAGAATTGTATGAATTACCCAGTGATTCCCGAAGGCCCTTGGCTCTGGGGGTGAAATGAGGATAATACTCATCGTATGGGTCCCCTAGAAGATCCTCATAGCTTTGACAAGTTCGCACCATGGGCCATGGGTTGGCCTGAGAAGACACCCGAGGTAGTTTTTCTTTCTTTCTTCGTCATCTAATATTCCCTTTCGCAGGCTTTTAATGCTTATGAACTTCTTATGTATTTTGCAGGTTGTTCTTGCTTGTTCTGAAACGAAGCCCCGTTCTCGCAAGCGTACGCCTTCAGAGACTAGGAAGGTAAAGAACACATTTCTCTTTCGATGTATCTTTCCTTATTGCCTATGTTCTTTGTCTGACGCTGGCAAACCTTTGGTTCCAAGGGGGACGCGAGGGAGGTTACTGAGTCTTATCTGAAGAAGAAGTTCCAACGAATAACGAAGGGTGCCAAACAATTGAAGGTTCCTACACTAATATTTGATCAGCCGACACCAGAGTCTTTTGTGCAAACAGAATCTGCTGCTAAAGAAGGCGATTCTTTGTTGAAGGAAGCCGATAAGGTGGTTTCCGAGGAGACCCCTTTGTTAGCAGGTGATTCAACCATTCTTTCGAGAGTTTGGAGGATGAGGAAAATGAGGAGAAGGGAAAAAAAAGAAAATTGAAATATCTGGGGAGCGCACCTTTTGCGAGAGTTGTGCTCGTCACATGAACTCGTGGGTGGAAATGTTTAAAGAAGTCAAGAAAGGGAAGCGAGTAAAGATTTTTGATCCAGTTTACGATGCTATGATGCAGCTGTGCTCAGATTATTTTGCCTCTTTGGATGTCGGCTCAAAGATGGAGACCTCTTCAGTATTGAGTGATACTGAACATGCTGGACTGATGGTGTTGGTGATTAGAATTATCTTCCCTTTTACTTTGAAGCTCTGATCCATTCTTACTAATCATGTGTTTGCTTGGATAGGAGTATAATCTTCGACTGGCTCAACTGGAGAAATTTCACCATATTGAGAAGGATCGACTGAGGCTGGGTGATGAAAATATTCAGTTGAAAGAAGATAATTCCTCGATGGAGGTTAAGCTGGAAAACAAAACTGGTACGACGAACTCCTTGAGACGTCAAGTTGAGGAACTTTTTGGTAAACTTCGTAGTCCTTCTCTCCAATGTCTTTATGTTTCCTACATTTTGTCTGTTAATACTTAGGTTTATTCCACTTTGAAGAACACTGTCGGATTTGTCAAAAAACTGCCGATCAATGGGAACTGAAATGCGAGATCCTTACCGAGAAGCACGAAGAGTATAACCATCGTATAAATCATTTTACTGAAGAGTTGATGACGAAGAGTGAAGAGTATAATCGTGAAATTAGCCGCTTAACTCAGGAGTTACAGAATACCGACGAGTTGAATCTTACTCTTCAAGCGCAAAAGATGGATCTGACTTATCGGCAAGTTGAACTCTAAAAATAATTAACTTCTTATAAGGATGAGAGCCAATGACGCCAAGCCACAATTAATAGTCTATAGAGAGGGATTCAAGGTTTGCAAAATGAGAAGAAGAAAATGTTGGCATGGGAAAACTCGAAGATGCAAACCTTAGAGATGAAGTTGCGATGATCCGAGCTTTCCCTTCGCATGCAACGAGGGAACCTTAAGGAGACGAAGGCTGACCTTCTCCAAGCACAAGTAGAGACTTCTAAAGTCATAAATTCTTACCAATTGTTTCTCTAGGATAATAACAATCTCCTGCAATGTTTGAGATGGAAGAACAAAAAAACTCATGTGCATAATAAGGCAGCAGCTCAGAAGTTGTCTGCCAAACCTCTGAAGCCTATTTACGAAGCCCATCCTAACATTTGGGATGTGTGGAATGAAGGTCGTTGTAGTAGACTATACTTATCGCAAATGTTTTTCAAAAAATTACTCAACTGACTTTTCTTTTACTTCGTTCGTAGGTTCAAAGAAGAAGGTTGAGGATGAGTTGGAGCAAATTCGCCAAAAACTTGTGAAGGCTCAAGCTTACAGGGAGAAGAATTCCAAGGTATTGAAGGGGATTGAAGAAGAATTTAATACTTTTATGGTGAATACCAAGGTTGCTGACAAACAAGTGAAAAAGGATTATCAGTCTTCTGTGAACACTATCCGTCAGAATTTGCCGACCAAATCTGCGAGCAATATAAACTTCTGAAGCTTAGCTTGAATCTTCTCGAAGTAATCTCTGATGACGTAGAAGATGATGATGATAATGATGAAGAGAAGGATACCAAGAAGTCCTTGAAGAAATACCACCAACGAAGCCAACTTGGATAAGGGTGGAGCCTCTGCGAGTCTGGATAATGTCGTTGTCACTCATAGCAATGATTGTGCCTGGACTTTCTTCGTGAAAAATTGTTATGCCCATCTGCGTCTTCTTGTATCTTCTGATGTTTCTCCTTTTCACCTTTGCACAACTGTAAATCTTTCTGTAATCAATTGCACTCTCGGAATGTTACTGTGTTATATTTGCTCCCTGTTCAATGAAAAAAATTTATTAGTTATAAAATTTATTATTTCTTAATGGATTTTATCTTTGCTTATATTCGTACGAGAGTGATAGATACTCCTTTCCTTTCTTATAAGTTATACATTTTCCTTAATTATTCATTTCGGATGTGAAGTCATATATCCTTACGAATCTTAATTCTTTGATTTTGCTTTGTTTATTTATATGAAGCGGTGCATTTTTAATGGCCATTTACTTCGTCGGTGAAGTAAGCGATCCTAAATACTCTTGCGAGCAATAGTCTCCCAAACCTTGCCATATATGGCTACTTCAGCTCCCAAGAGAAGGGTGTCATCCCTTTATGTTCCCCCTGGCTGCCCGTTCAAGGAAGTAAACATCTGGTAGGTGTACCTTGCACCTCTTATTCCGTTCTGCAACAACCATTTTGTTTTCGTGGACCCCTTATTCCTTCGCCGATTTGGCTTAGGATATGAGGCCACACCCTATGAGGGGTTTCTTGGGGACCAGGCATAAATTATCAAGAATATGGCCATATGGAAATAGACGGTCACACTTCAAACGTGTCGGGTACCCATGCCTCAACTGGTGCACCGTGGCGCCTCTTGCATAGTCTATACCTCTGTAGATGGTGAGTTTTTGACAAGTGTCAGAATTTTAAAATCGTTTTTCTGCCTAGTTGCAGGAACATAGAAATATCCACACATACTTGTGTGCATACTTCTGACTTCACATCAAAATACAAAATATTATATTCTTACTTATATTCCGCAAGCGAATTAAGGATACAGTCTTATAAAAGCTACAAGCATTATATGCTAACAATGTAGTCTATAATCTCTATATCATAAGTCTCAAGCTCTAGACGGGTTTCCCACTAGTATAGAGCAACTTAAGTCTTCTCAAAAGAACTACAAACATTCTAAATTGGTCTTGCATCCTCCTCAATACTAGGGTTGTACACGGTAACGGTTTTCCACGGAAACCCGTCAAAACCGAACCGAATTGGCCAAAACCGAACCGTTTACTAATGGAATGGTTATGGAAAAAAAGTGTGAAAACCGGTAGTCACGGTTTCGGTTTTGGTTTGGCCAAAAACCGAACCGTTATGCCATGGAAAACCGATTATTTAGAACCGTTGATCTAGATTTTGATAGATCTAATCTAGACCCTTCAATACCCTTGATATATAAGCCCACCCTAACTTTCTAAATCTAATTCTCTTCTGGTTTTTTTGAGCAGCAGCCTCTCCGCATCCAGTTAGGGCTTTAAGTTCTCTTCTTCTGTTCTTTCCCTCTCGTTCACCATCACAGCCACCACCTTCTCGTTCACCATCACAACCACCACCTTCTCGTTTTTCTTCTTCATCCTCTGATGTAAAAGTAATTATTATCTTAAGTTTATATCAATCTTAAGGTATTTTCATTTCTCTTATTATCAATCCTGATACTCTCATTTTTGATGACTTCCAAAGGTATTTTCATTTCTCTTATTATCAATCTTTATCTGATTAGCTGTAAAAATGATTGAATTAATCAAATTAGCTGTAATTAATTTCTAATTAATGATCTGAGTTTTGTTTATAGGTTTCCACCAACTGTTGCCATTGTTAGTTCTTCATTGCTTCTAGGTATTTCTAGTCTTCTAGATACCATATTTAGGGTAAATCTTTTGTACATGTAATTAATTTAAATTTAATTAAAACATAATGATTTCGGGAATGTATTATTTATGATATGGTTTTTATGTGGTATAGAATGCTATTGAGGCTGCTCTTGCAGATTCAGGGTGTTATGCAGTAGAGAATTCCGATACTCGCCCTTCCTGTTTCCTTAACAAGGTTTTTCTTATTTAAATTAAATTGATTTTGATTCAGTTAAAATTCACTCTTAAATGGAAATTGAGAATTGTTATTGATTCTCATTTACAGGTACTTAATAGTGGTCATTATTTTGTGAACCTTGCTCTTTCTGATTTTGATTCAGTTAAAACTGTAGGATGGACCCATATTTTGTTAAGTCTGGTTGTTGTGTTACCTGAAACATAGTTCCCATGTTTACCCTAAGATCTGTAACCTCTTAAGTATTTGGTTAATTGGGAAAGCAGGAACAATACTAATCTGGGATGTAATAGAGCATGCAAAAGCATTACAAGTTGGTTTTACTTTAATTCACTCAATTGTTTTAAGTTATTATACTAGTCGGTCTTGCATTTTTTAAATCGGGAAATTTGTCTTGAGCTTCCTTGAATGGATGTCTGTTGTTAGTTCTTCAACACTCTCAAACTAAGTTGATTGTTTACTTTTATTAAATGGTTTGCAGGCACCTTATAGTTTGGTATACGGTTTTCAAGTCTGACGACAGTGAAGCACAGTTCTATCTGGTACCTTACTACCTTTTTCTTTCAGATATTTATGTAACTTTATTTCTTTGGTGTTTGTGATCGTAGGTCTATGTATCGCTGCAGTTGTGTTTTATACTTATATAAGTAAGAGATTTAAGGCTGTTTAGTTAACCTCTTCCGCATGTGTAGTTTCACATTATTAGCATGTTTTCTTGTTCTTTGAAATCAGTGAATCCATTAGAACTCATATCATTATTTTTTATTTTTCTTCCTTACACTTGGTTGGGTGATTTGAGAATTTTTCCCCCCATTTCATGTCATACTATTGGAATCTAGTGTTTTTATCAATTAATTTTTTTTCTATTTTTGGCAGGACTTCTGGTTTCAGAAGTCGAGGTGGTCAAGTGAGCAAGATGTTGAAGATATCAGGCTTGGGAATTTATTGTAGCACATCTGAGGGGCCTTCGAATTCAACGGGTATTGAAGATACTGGTGATTACCAATTGTTCATTGATGCAAGAGTGGGAAGTGATACAAATGATTATATTGTGGCTCCATTTGATGTTGTTGTATCTTTTGTGGTATGCAAGTTTGGTTGAGACTCATATGATTTTCATTTCTAGATACTAGATAACCGTTTTTAGGTAATCATTATGCCAGTTATGTTGCCTCCCTTTGTTATTGGTTTTTAATTGAACTGATTTTTAATTGAACTGTGCAGGCTTTCCTCAAAGCTCAAGTATAGTTCAAGCGAAGGAGAGGTTTCAACTTTGAAGTAGTACATGCTAGGATGCTACAGAGATGGAAGACCAAGATTCTTAATCAACTCCAGTTACAGTAAGATTTAGATTCAAGAATGTTGTAGCTTAGTATGATTCAAGAATGTTGTAGCTTAGTTTGTCCAAAAGACAAATTGTTGTAGCTCTGTTTCAAGAGTGTTTGTTTATTTAGTGGGTTTATGTATCTGTTTATTTAGTTGACTATATATGAATTTTTTTTTTTGTTTTTTGAATTTTCTTGAATTTTAGTTTTCCAAACAGTTAACCGAAACCGAGACAAAACCGAGTAAAACCGAACCGACGGTAAACGGAACGGTTATGGAAAAATAATTGAAAAACCGACCTTGCCGGTTTCGGTTTTGGTTTGGCACAAAACCGAACCGAAACCGGCCATGAACAGCCCTACTCAATACTCACAATATTTATGCATAGACATTCCACTAGTATAAAACTAGTCTTAAGTCACATAAAATTCCACGACTGAATTCCTTGAACTTGTCTCGAATGTGTATCGATGTTTCGGTAACATCTACTAAATTCGGGAATAACTAATGCTTAAACCCCAGAATACACTCTAACTTAACACTTCGTTCGCAAAGAACACTTCTCAAATTGCTCTTCTGAGCTTAAGTATGCTACTTTAGCGCTTTGCTTAAAGATGAGCCACGAATTATGCGCCACTCCCCTTGGAGGCGCTACAAACAATAAGCAATGCCTCAAAAGACGCATTGAGCCACTGAGCTAGGAAAAACCTAGCTTTTTCTCCTATCAGCGACAAGTTAGCACCAGTTATCTGGCTTAGCACCAGATTGGCGCTAGTTCGCTACCATAAGCGCTAGCCCTAGCGCTTGAGAAGATCCAACTAGATTAACATGGCCTTAGCTAGCACATCTTGGCCTGTTAAGGCCTTAGATAACGCCTCTTGGCCTAATGAGGCCTTAATTGACGTGCAACTACCTTAGCACCTCAACCTTAGCGCCAAACGCGTTAACCCTAACACCCATGTTTGGTGCGCTAAAATCCTAGCTCGTCCCATGCTTGGCGCGTCCCTAGCTAAAGTGCCATCAAACCTAACGCGTCCATAGTGGCGCGTCCCTAGCGCAAGCGCCCATCCTGGCGCGTCCCTAGTGCTTCCCTAACGTAAGCGCCCATACCTGACGCGTCTCTAGCAAGCACGTCCCTTGGCCGTAGGGCCTCTCTTGGATGCGCCTCCCTAGATTAGCGATTTCCTAAGATAGCACGTCCATGAGCTAGTGACCTCCTTTGCCTAGCCATTCTCCATCCTTAGCGCATCTCAAGCCTTGTAACCCCCACCCCTGGCGCATCCCAGCGCAAGCGCCCAATCTGGCGTCTCATACCTGTAGTGCTCCTAGATAATGTGTCTTGGCCGCAACATCCCTAGCTTAGCGTACCTAGCTGATGCGTCTATATATGATGTGTTCCTAGTCTGGCAGGTCTCGTGGAAGGTCATGGCTGGAAGGTCTCGTGGCAGGTCTCGGCTGGCAGGTCTCGTGGTAGGTTTCTACTGGCGTGTCCCGGTTAGCTATTTCCCTCAGAAGTACGCCATTCTTTTCAATATTGTTCGAATACCAAATCTTATATGATTTTCTAATAGGCATTCTTGTTTAAGAAGTCCTCTACAATATTTGGCCTCAAATGCCTCTCAAACTTATGCTAAGTCACTTCTGAGCTAATACGTAGCCATTAAATGTGCCATGTTACTCTTAAGAAACTACATGACCACTGAAGTTACCAGACTCGACACTAATCAGTCAATTTATTAATTCATTAAGTTTTGCAAGCCGCCTCACTGACTTAGCAAGTCATTTGACTCGACTTGACTTGACTTAATCAAAACAATAATGGCTCATGACTCCACTATTTTCTTGAGATATCAAATATAACACATGGGGGGATTCTCATTGGGGTATTGGTTTGGTGGTCTACGAAAATCGTACGTTGTGGCAAACCATCCACGAACAAGAAGGTAACAAGTAGTGAGCAGTTATGAAGCAGTTGAGAGGATGCAGAGTAGTCGTTTTACATGTCTTCCTTACTTTCCGGACACCACCCCATTACAATCTCCACAATCATCACTTCTCCACCTCTCTCTAACTTCCATGACTAACGATAAATCAGTGTGTCTCCTTTGAACTATAAATAGATAGTTCTCATCCATTCAAGAACAAGACAATAATTCAGGAGAAATTAAACATACAAAATTAGTGATTCCTCTCGGAGAATCCTTTCTTCTTCACAATACCCATCACAATGATATTTTTCAACCTTTTTTGCTTCCCTCCCCTAAGGCCTACCAAATCTTCTCCACCTTTGTGATTAAAGCAGGGCGTGAACGACCATTTTATGGTTTAGGCTTGTCTTGTTCGATTTTGATCTCTCGAACCTACATGAAAATACGATTTTACCGTACATTTGTTTCACCTTAAAATAATTGGCGACCACAGTGGGAGATCAACCTCTCATTACAAAAGCCAATTTTCAGTTATTCAAAACGGTGGATCTTCGGTCTAGAGCAGCTACAACTCCTATAGTCGGTTTAGGTAGCACTGGTGGTGGTGATTCTGAAAATATCTCATTACTACTGAACCTCTTCATACCAATACTACTACACCTTCTCTCGGTGACAAGACTGTTGAAACCACTGAGAATACTCAAACTCCATTCAACATAGCGAATCTGATGAAGAGACAAGAAGTTCTTTCCAGAACACAGGTGGACATGGCCACTACTCAGAAAGAAGTACTTGCTTGCCTCAAAGCTTTGACGGAGCGACTCTCCCGGAATAACGCCTTCGCCTGACGGAGCAAACCAGGACCAACCTCATAGGAACCGGCGCGGTAAAGATTCAAAGGAACGGCAAAGTTTATATCACTCCTAATCGCCCACCACAGAAGAACCAATAACTCGACTTTGTCACCCGTGAAGATCTGGAGAGGCTCTTACGAAATCATGGCAAGAAAGACTCATCTTCGATCCATCAACATTGGCCACCTTACCCTCCAGAAATTCAAAGCTATTCTTTGCCAGTAGGTTACTCATCTCAGACTTTCTCATTGTACGATGGTTGAAAACACCAGGAACGCCCAAACGACACTCAACATGGTCGATTTGATGCAAAGAAAAAAGTTCATGCCAGAACACAGGAAGACATGGCTACCATTCAAGAGAGGTACTTACTTGCTTCAAGACTTTAACGGAACAATTCTTCCCAGAATAGACCCGTCACGAGTTGCAATAAGCAATGATGCCAAGCCTACCAATAACAACAGTACCAGAATCAATATTCAAGAGGATGACGAGATCCGCATTCAAAGAGGGCAGTCAAGGAGTCAATGATCCAACCTTTTCGCCCTTGAAGACCTGAAAAGACCTTTACAATCTCAAGGCAAAGAGGGACTAGTCTCACTTCATCAACACCAATATTTTACCCTCTCGCCATCCAAAAGATCATTTTACTAGGGGGGTATATCTCTCGCTATTCTCCTTTTATAATGGAAGATAAAAATGTTCATATCTGAAAAGATTGTCCCGAATGAACGACGAATATTCTGGTAATTACATATGTTGATTCAGGGTCCAAAAGTTGTAGAGATATCTGTTGGATCATTCTTCTGTTCACTAAGCAGTACAACATCCAATCATCCATAAGGTCATGTAAGAACGAAGGGGTCAAGAGGGAGGCCTCATCTTAGTAAACGTCACGAATCAAACGTTCACCATCAGCATCAACCCCATCTCCAGCCTTAGCCTCAGCACCATCCTATAGACAAGCTCTGTTCCACGTCCCAGATAAAACACTACAACAACAAAAGCCAAAGCCATCTTTGACGTTCTCAAAATTTTCCTTTCACGAGGAAACCTTTTCACTCTAGTACTAGTCCCTTTCACTCTGGTACGAGTCCCTTCACTCGGGTACTAGTATTTTCACTCCGGTACCAGTCTCTTCACTCCATTACCAGTCCTTTCATCAAGGTGCTACCTATTTCACACTCTCGTGAAGATCCCAGATGACGAAAAATCCATGCAATGCCAAGATTAGAATTCCCAGCTTCATTTATAGCTTCTTCCTATTTCGATGACGATTCAAATTCTCTCTGAGGGAGATGGATCATTATAAATCAGCATAAACCGATGGAATGGCGAAACCTCCCATCACGTAAGTACCATGGGAGGGTCCTACTGAAGAGGAATCAACGATAATACCCGTGATACTCAACTAGCACATCCCCTGCAACACTACTATTTTGCACATCAACATCAGTAGGAGCATCGTCCTCAACAAGTACGCGAAGGGGAGCTCGCATATGGTTTTCAGTATGGGAAGGTACACTATCCACATCAAAATCAACGGTAACTCTTGTTCCTTCTCTAACAAGTTCAGCTCTCTGATTTTTATTATTCCTCCCCTAAAAGTAGAGAGGTTACAAGCATATTAGGTCAGAGCATTTCAAACATGAAATTCTTGAGCATGAACCATAAAACCTACTATATATATATATATATATATTATGAAATAATATTTGAAGTATTACGTGGCCCAAACCTATTACAAGATGTTTCACAAACACCGCGTCAGAAACCGTTTTCACTACCTCTCGGAAACTATGAAGCTGACAACAATTGGTGATGAATCTGGACATGGTTATTGAATCAGAAGTTTTGTATTGGTGTATACTACAACGTTTAAAAAAAACATCAATCGGACAATCGATCAAAGATTTATGGAGAAAACAGCTAGCGGAGTTGAGTCCGAAAACTGTTAGGATTTTCCTGGATACTTCCTGAGTTTTATTGTTCGGTCGTTTTGACGCCCCAAAAAAGCTCAAAAACTGGGTTTAGTTAAACATGGATGTAGGAAATCGTTTTCTAATAAGGATAGAGGGGTCAATCATCCAAAACGGAGGTCATATGAAGATTCTACAGCGTTTTTCCCAAGCATTATACTTTTGAAATTTTCTGATGACGAAAGTCCATAAAGTTCTAATAAATTCGAATACAACTATGTTTACGCAAGAAGTTTGAAGAGTTCATATGTTCCGTCATAGTCATAAAAAGAAGAAACTTACTCAAGACGAATCCACAGAGGAACCCGTACTTCATATCTATTGCTTCTTCTCCGTCAACAACAGTGGAATCAGATTCTTCACAAAGTTCTTCAGTGTGGGACACTTCATCGTTCGACTTATCTTCATCCTCTATATCCACGACATCTCCCAAAGCCTCAGAACCATCAATGATAGACACATTTATGTGTCTTATTTAGTCTCATACTTGTGTTAATAGTTCTCACATTTTATACTAATATTATATTTTATGTGTTTTTAGGGTTTTTGGAAGAATAAACTTTTGTGGAGAAAATTGGCTTGAAAAGTGTTAAAAACACCCCCAACAAAAGTGTTAAAGGCACTCACAAAATTGATAAAGGCAGCCTGATTTTGGATAAAGGCACCCAACTCTGGTTAAAGGCACCCTCTTAACAAAATTCAAAATACAAAAAGGCGGTAAAATTTTCTCTCTATATTGAGAGGAATCTGTACGTGAATTGAAAGCATATTTTCGGTTATTATTGAAGAGTTTAAAGGAGAAAATATTCTCCTGCCTTAATAGGGGGAGTTTTACGATATTTGAACTCACAAAATACCAACAGAATATCGGTACTTCAAACGGAAATAAATTCTGTATTTTCGGGTTGATTTTATCTGATACAAGAATATCTGTTTGTAATAAGGGAATATCTTATCTCATTCACCGTATCGAGTAAACAAGATCATCAAGGATCAGACCGAGATGAAGAAAGGAATATTTTCATTAAAGAAAAAATAATTGGAAGATTCGAGAGATTTGAAGGAGCTGGATAGTTGTCATAGTATAAATAGAGAGTTGAGATGAGAGTTACGGGGGGTTCTGGAGAGGCCAAATATCAAAATCAAGAAATCCAGAAAAATCTGCTCGTGATCATGATGAAGCAGATGAAGATTCCGTTGCCATAGGGTTGAAGCTTCCGTGGCCAAAAG
>JAJJMC010008838.1:1026019-1123257 GCA_023531435.1 Papaver californicum
CTTTTAACTTCAATTGCAACGTTTAGCTTCAGGAAATAGTTATCCCTACGTAACAGCGAGTCTGTAACGTTTATAAACGTTGCAAACTCACTGTTTTCATTTATTTCACTCTTTTTTATTATTTTCAAACACTTTGAGCTATGTACCAAATTTTTGAGGGTGTTTTGAGCAAGATGAGCTAAACCCCATATGCTGAGGTGACAGAGGAAGCCATTGTTTCAATAAAAGTGGTATATTTCTATTTTAATTAATTTTTGCAATTTCTTTTATGATTATTTTCCTTGATTTAATGATTTTTGTTAAGCAATTGTGATTTCGTTAGATGGTACATGCTTTGCCCTAGGTTTTAGATGTTCCATGCTTTTGTTATACAATTGTTATTTTGAAAATCTATTTATTGCAATATTTTAGAATCAAATTAAATGTAAGAATTGCATGAATATTAATTAGTTTGAAGCACTTTAAATGGTTAATGGTGAAATCCATAACCTTGGTATTTGTTAATATTATTTTTATATCTTGTGTATATTTTAAGTTTAAAATTAATTTATTAAATCTAAATTCAATCTTCACAAGTTCGAGCGAACGATACTTTATTTACCACTATTAAAAAGCATATCAATCAACATGGAAGGATTATTTGTAATCATTTTATTACAGTCTGGGGACTATAAGAAGCGACAATAGTAGTGTCCACTCAAGGGCGCATCACACGTACCTGCTGAAAGAAATAAACCAATTAATCAAGTCATGATAGTCATGCTTCGAGTCAAGGAGGTTAAATAATAATGACTTTGCATCTCAATAGCCAAGAAATATATCGATGGCTTTAACTTCAATTCAGATACTCTCCAGCCTCAACGCTTCAACACAACAAAGGACGGCTCTAACTTTCATGACTTCCCTCAACCTGTCAAGTTCCTAGAAGCATGGACCTATAATGACACTATAAGATTATCTCTTTACTGGAAGCGGATCCAAGTAAGCTACACTTAGGGACTGAAAACTCCCTCACTTATGAAATCTTAACACAGTAACATCCTTCAACTAGAAGGTATGATCAGCAACGGTATTAGCAACAATACCTCTCTACATCAGTACTCACACGACTAGGAAGCCTCCTCTTCTTACCTGATCACATCCATAACGGTAACTTCATTCCTGTTGATGCTACTTACTTCAATCACATGTAACTACTGTTGGAAACGTACCAGAATTGGAAACCGTACCATCTCCTGCTAAAAAAAAAATCCAATGCCATAGTCGACTCAGATTCAGGCTTCTCCTCTCAACTTCCAAAATATTGGTTTACAAGTTGCTGGTCAAGGATCTAGTGACATGCTCACCATAAAATCTTAACACGCCCTTCCTTCTCCGGTACATACCCTACCTCTTCCAGCACATGTCACCTTCAGGCACCATCTCGGTTCACTCCTTTATTCTTTGATGCTCCCGTCGGTACCTCTTTTATTTATAAATTCAGAAATCGACAACAATCCTAAGGAACGGGTCAAAACATCCCTCAAAAGAAGTGTTCATATATGTTTCTCCTATGACATACCATAAGGGCACATCAATCGGAGACATGAGCTAGGAGAAAATTATCTTAAACTAAAGTCTACATGATCTGAAAATTCACACGAGATTATTAATCACAAATGTTTATAGATGGTTGGCTAACCTAGCCAACTCCGAATTGAGTGATTCTTTTTGCATATGATATCTTGGTGTTTTGGATTCAAAAGTTGGGGTCAAACGTCAAAATCCGACATCGTATGAAACTTCAACAACTTCAGAAGTGAATGGTTTGCAAACTAGGGTTTCCAAACGGGATTTAGAAGACTCAGCTTTATAGAGACCTCATCTGCCCGTGGAATTTCATCTTCTCTGACATACTATCATGTCAGGTCGTACTGCATCTCCCGAGAAAACTTTGTCAACCTTTCTATCTCACCTGCAGTTCTGATCTACCAACAGCTTCTTTTACTGGTTTCTAGTATTTCCGACTTTGCTGCTACTAGTTACAACTCAAAACATCGTCTCTGGGTGTCCTTGTCTCATTTAATATCGCCTTGCTGATGCTATCACTAGCATTTGATCGCTGCATACTCAAAATCTAAGCAAGCATCGAAAATCAACTACTTTCTTACAAGAAAACTTAAATCTAAGGCTTAACTCTGCATCAAAGATATTTCCTCGAGGAGAAAAAGCTAACAATTATTTCTTGCTGGACACTTACATGAAGAACCGATCCAACTGACTTGATCCTCTTTTTGAGATGAGGCGAACCTATTTCAAAAAAACAAAAAACGTCGACTATGTTCCCACTCTACTCACGGGAAAGCTAGCATTCCTGATAAGAACATGGACGTCTACTTATCCCAACCAGGGTTAATGCTAAAGGGCACATATCTCAATCTCGGGTAAGACATAGCCAACCAAGTTTCTTCCCTGACGAATGGTGCTCCTCATAAACCTAATCTCCATGACCCTGCTGGTAGCTGCTCAACCAACATGACTGGATCAATAGTTCAACCAAGATATGCTTCCTTTGGCTCATGAATTAGAAATTCCAGGCAAGAACATGAACATCTACTAATCACATCCAAAATTCATGCTAAGGGGCATTTATCCCAGTACCTGGAAGCCATAAGCTAAGTATATCTTCTTCTACTATTAAAATTTAAATTATGCATATATAATCATTATAAGCATATTGTTCCTCACTAAGCATAGGACTTAATGTAGATGGTGAATTTTTGACAAAGATCATAATTATAATGTAGGAACATAAAAGTATCTGCACCTACTTGTGCGCATACTTCCGATTTCACATCAAAATAAAAAATACAGTATTCCTACTTATATTCCACAGGCAAATTGAGGTTACAGTCTCTACAAAATGCTATATGCATTCTATGCTAATAATGTAGTTTATAATCTCTACATAATAAGTCTCAATCTCCTAGATGGGTTACCCACTAGTATAGATCAACTTGAGTCTTCTCTAAACAACTACAAATATTCTAAACTGGCCTCGCAGCCTCCTCAATACTCCGAATATTTATGCCATGTCGAACTAGTCTCAAGTCGTATAAAATTCCACGGCTGAATTCCTTGAACTTGTCTCGAGTGCGCATCGATGTTCCGATAACATCTACCAAATTCGGGAATAGCTAATGCTTAAACCCCAAAATACTCTCTAGCTTAACGCTTCGTTCACAACGAACACTTCTTAAATTGCTCTTCTGAGCTTAAATATGCTACTTTAGTGCTTTGCTCAAAGATGAGCCACGAATTATGCGCCACTCCCCTTGGAGGCGCCACAAACAATAAGTAATACCTTAAAAGACGCATTGAACCACTGAGCTAGGCTAAACCTAGCTTTTTATCCTATCAGCTCCAAGTTAGCACCAACTATTTGTCTTAGCACCACATTGGCGCCAGTTCGCCACCATAAGCGCTAACTTTCCTATCGCTACCCCTAGCGCTTCAGAAGAGCCAACTAACTTAACATGGCCTTAGCTAGCACATCTTGGCCTGATAAGGCCTTAGCTAGCGCGTCTTGGCCTAATGATGCCTTAGTTGACGTGTAACTACCTTAGCACCTCAACCTTAGCGCAACACGCGCTAACCTTAACACCCATGTTTGGCACGCCACAAGCCTAGAGCGTCCCTAGTTGAAGCGCCATCAAACCTAACGCGTCCATAGTGGCGTGTCCCATAGCCTAAACGCCCATCCTGACGTGTCCCTAGCGCAAGCCCCCATACTGGTGCATCTTTAGCAAGCACGTCCCTTGGCCGTAGCGTCTCCCTTGGTCGTAGCGCCTCCTTGGTTGTATCGCTTCCCTTGGTCGTAGCACCTCCATATCCTAGAGAGTTCCTAAGCTAGTGCGTCCACGATCTAGTGCCTTTCTTTGCCTAGCCAATACCCAACCTTGGCGTATCCCAAGCCTTGTACGCCCCCATCCCTGGCGCATCCTAGTGCAAGTGCCCAACCTAGCGTCTCATACCTGCAGCGCACCTAGATAATGCGTCTTGGCCGCAACATCCCTAGATTAGCGTACTTAGCTGATGCGTCCCTACATGATGTGTCCTTAGTCTGGCAGATCTTGTGGAAGGTCCCGCTTGGAAGATCTCGTGGCAGTTCCTAGCTGGACGGTCTTATGGCAGGTCCCGGCTGGCAGGTATCATGGTAGATCTCATTTGACGGGTCCCGGATAGCTATTTCCCTCATAAGTGCACCATTCTTTTCAATATTGGTCTAATACCAAATCTTATACGATTTTCTAATAGGTTTTTTTGCTTAAGAAGCCTTCTACAATATTTGGCCTCAAATGCCTCTCAGACTTATGCTAAATCACTTCGGAGCTAATAATTAGCCATTAAATATGCCATGTTACTCATAAGAAAGTACATGACCACTGAACTTACCAGACTCGACACTAATCAGTCTAATATTAATTCGGTAAATTGCGCAACCTGCCTCATTGGCTTAACAAGTCATTTGAGTTGACTTGACATAATCAAAATAATAGTGGCTCATGACTCTACTATTTCCACGAGATAACAAATACAACACATGGTGGGATTCTTATTGGGGTATTGGTCTGGCGGTTTACGGCAATCGTACGTTGTGGCAACATATCCACAAACAAGAAGGTAACAAGTAGTGGGCGGTTACAGAGCAGTTGAGAGGATGAGGAGTAGTGGTCTGACAGGTATTTCTTACTTCCGGACACCACCCCACTACCTTCTCCACAATCATCACTTCTCCACTTTTTTCCTAACTTTCATGTCTTACGAGAAATCAGTTAGTCTTCTTTGAACTATAAATAGATAGTTCTTATCCATTCAAGAACAAGATAACAAGTCAGGAGAAACTAAACATACGAATTAGCAATTCCTCTCAGAGAATCCTTTATTCTTCGCACTACCTATCACACTGATATTTATCAATCTTCTTTGATTCCCTCCCCTAAGACCTACCCAATCTTCTCCACCTTTTTGATTGAAGCTGGGTGTGAACGGCCATTTCTTGGTTTAGGCTCATCCTGTTCGATTTTGATCTCTTGAACCTACTTGAAAGTACGATTTTACCGTACATTTTTAACCCTAAAACAACCTCTTGACGAATGAATTTCGCCATGCCACGATGCGGCGAACCACAACCCAACGATATTCACCGAATGTAGGTCTTAATTTCCTCTTGCCATTAGGTGGATAGGTATTATCGGCCTCATAATAAGGTCTTAACAACCTCTATAGGTCTTACTTAGTGTGCCTCTTTCCTTTTTAGGAGAACGATCCTAGAACCTCTCCATATAATGTGTCATAGGTCTTATATTTTTTCTCTTACCTCTTGAGTGAATAGTAGGTCTTATGTATTGATTGTTCTCACCTCGTAGGCGGCTTTTGGATCATATCACATGGGTTTTTAGCCTGTAATACACGGTTTTTTATAGAGATAAAATCATACCTTCCCCGAGAGATCTCGCTTTCCACTTTGGCTTTATTGGTGGAATTTCTTGATATATTTGGGGTTCTATTGTTGATCCAACTTCTCCCCTTCGTGATTTACCAACTCATATGCTCCACTCTCGATATTTCGCTTTACAATATATGGTCCTTCCCATGATGGCTTTGATCTTCCTCTGAATCCTTTTTGGTACAATGGTACTTGTCGCAAGACTATCTCTCCAGGTTCATACTCTCGCATCTTGATTTCCTTGTTGCTCTTCTCTAAGTCGTCTGCCTTAGATAATATGAAATCCGAAGTTGAATCCTTGTGATAAGTGCTTAATTCACATGTTTATAATGTCAAATCCATGCTTGTTTTATCTATAATTATTGCATATTACTTGTTATTACTCTTGTTTTCTATCTTATGTGTCATACTAGGTGAATCATCCAAAAAGGGGTTATAAAGAGCTAAATGAGCAAGGAAGTTAAAGTTTACAAGTGGATAAGGGACAAAGAACAAATTTACTCGTTCAAATCCAGAGTTTCTTATCATCATCTTGAATATAATTGAAAGATGGAGCCAACGCAAAAATAATGAGGTCATTCCGAGTTCGTATGAGGAAGTTATGAGCAAAACAGCTGAAACAAAATAGCGAAACACACAACAAAATAATCGGGAGATAACAAAGAAATTCAACTACCGATTATAGCCAGTTTCAAAAGTCATATTTTGATCTCTAACAATCAGTAGACAATGAGGGTGTCGTGATTACCGATTATGGACGATTTTGGCATCATAAAACTCTTGTTTTTGGATACCAACAATCGGTAGAAAGAGGAAGATTGATACTACCGATTACAACTCGACGTAGGCCAATTTTAAGACACGTTTTGGACTTCTAAATCAAGGAAATATGGTCTTGCAAGGATTCTAAACCCTAGAAGGATAGGAGACTTGAGGGTTAAGCATTGAAAGCTATAAAAGAAGACATTTAAGGCTCAAACAAGATATATTCTACATCTTGAAGGAATTTCTACAACCTTCTACCTCTCATATCACACCTTCTACATCTAAACCTAGGGTTTACCCCTTTAGGGGGAAACCATTCTTCTTTGTAATATGAGTATCTAAAACTTTTTTTGATTAAGGATTATTTCAATGTTCTAAGCGTGAAGCTTTATTAGTTATACAAGTTATTCAGAGTTTTAATCATAATCAATTGTCTTTACTATATCTAATGTTTATGGGTAATTCTTAGATTGTTTGGGAAACATACTAAATTAATGTCTTGATTATTCTATCGCTAGTAGAGAGTTGAACGATCCGTATTGTCGAGCACCTCCTACACAAGTAGAGAACGTGAGACCTTGCAGAGGGATTCCGTGGAACAATCGTATGTAAAGACAACACTAGTATGTGGACCTTACGCTAAAAGTCTAACTGCTAGGATCAACCTAAGTTCACAAACTTAAAGATTTCGATTGAGATACAACTTGAGTGTTCTACTACTTGGTGGTTCGGTTGGAAATAATCTGATATGCGAGCACTTCGGTATCCGGTAACACAAGGAACTTTGGGGATAACACTGCACTAGCTGCTATTCTGCAGTTGGTGATGAATGGTTATAACAAAAGATAGATAAGTATATTAATTCGGTTAATGTTTGGTAACGGCGAAGAACTCCCTAATCATCTTTCTTCCTTATTATCTCTTTATTATTCTTTTTAGCTAATTAATCAACCAATTCCCCTTTGTGTTTCTTTTATTATAGTTTTGTAAATCTAAATAACATCTCAATTACACAGTTCTCTGTGGGAAGGATCCTTACTACCGTTATATTACTAGTTAATTAGTGGGAAATATCTTGAGTAATTTATTGCACTTGCGACATGCATCACCTTGACTTCAACTTATGTCTCTTTGTAGATGATCATTACAACTTTCCTGATTTGCTGCATAGAGTTCTTTGCTACTGGGATAATATCTAATTGATGACAAATCACCGATTGATATACACCTAACACATCTTCTGTTTTACATGCGAATACATTTTATGTACTCCTGCAATGGTTTCTCCAACCTTTCCCCTTCTTGCTTTCTCAGCTTGGCATCCTCCTTGATCACCTTTGATTATTTTTCAATTTCCTACTTTATACCCCAGTAGGCTTTGCAGTTGTGAAGTTCATCGTTTGTTCTTCGAGGGGGGCTAGGATCTTTAGCTTCTATGCCTGCGAACCTTCCTTATCTTATATTTTGATGGGTAGGCCATTTCCATTTACTGCATTTACTTCGCAGATCTGCATCTTCTACTCTTTCTTATCTTCCTTGGCTTGCTTTTTCTTATGTTTGATCTTGTCAGCACGCTCCTCATACTAGCGAACATCCACTCTGTTACAGTATCTCGCTTCAGCAAGATCCTCTTTGATTTCAGCTATTCCATCTGGTGTTGGAAAACACAAGCATTGGTGAAATGTTGACGTTATTCCCTTGATTCCATGGACCCACGGTCTCCCAACAATGGTGCTATAAGGTGATTCAACATCCACTACGCAAAAAGTGGTGATTGTTTTCATCTTTCCGAGATGTATGATCATGGTAAGTTCTCCTTTTGTTTAGATGGTGCCTCATTGAATCTGTAGATGTTGTAAGTAGATGGAACGAGCATGGAGTTTGGAAAGTTCATTTATTTGAAAGTACTATAGAATAAGATGTCCACTGAACTGCTGGTGTCGACCAATACTTTGTCACTGCCCATTTGCTTATATTCAAAGTTACCACTAGGGGATCTATGTGTGTTATCATTCTCTGGTGCTTCTGATGCTGAGAATACAACTGGTTGTGCCATCCATTTCTCTAGAGGCAGTGTTTTCTCAACGTTTAAAATCTCTTTGCCGCTGCTGTCTCGCTTGTGTACCTTGCTCATGATGTTATTGCAGAAATTCGCCATTGTTTTCGCTGAACAAATGATTGAATTATACCGTAGGTAGCTGGATCCTTGTTCTATCTCAATTTTGTGCACTTGTGGTGCCTCTGGCTCTGCTTGCGAAGATTGCGGCGGTTGTAATGGTAAATCGTTCAAGAATTCTCGAAGTTTTCCTCTTCTATCAGGCGTAACACTATTCTTTGCACATTCCTGCAATTGTCAGATGTATGACCAAAAACTGATGATATTCGCAGTATTGGCTATTGTACCTTGAGAGAGCTGGTTCCACCCCTTTATTTGGTGGATTCGAAATGCATTCAAATTCATTTTCTTCAATGTATCGCATGATAGTTGATAGTGGTGTATTCAATTTGGGAAGCTTTATGTCCTCAAACCTCGGAGCATTGGGTCTACTCTCGCTAAATCTCTGATCATTGATCCTACCTCGCTAGAGGGATGTTCCCACTGTCGTTGGAATCTACCTGCATCATTATTCGTCCAATCTCTTCCTGGTTGCATGTCTTGCTGAGGTGCTCGCTGCTTCTTTTCTCGGTAGATGTCTCGATAATCCACCCGTGGTACTTCGCTAACTGTATTTGTTGTTCGTGGAACATTTGCAGGATTTCGGAAAATGACCTCCTTCGTCACTGTAGGTTGCGAAGCTGCCTCCTTCTGTAATTCTTCCAGTGCAATATACTCTTCTTGGAATTCACAAATCTCTTGCATAGTCAACTTATCTTTTGTTTGAGTATGGCCATGTATAACAAATCAGTTGGAAATAAAGCATTCATGAAGCTCCGAACTAGATTTGTTTTTGTCTCGTGACCCATAACCTTGCTGCATAAGTCCCTCCATCTATTCACGAGGCTTTGCAAGCTTTCTCCATCTCTTCTCTTTAGGATGAACAACTTTTCCACTCTAGGTCTCAACAGATTGTTGTGCATATAAGCTGCGAGGAACACCTTCTCGAACTCGTGAAAAGACGTGATAGGATATTCTGAGAGAGCATCAAACCAAGCCAAAGCTTCGCTTTTCAAGCTAGAGGGAAAATACTTGCACATGACTTCTTCACGATGTTCCCACTGCAACAACGATTGTTGATAGTCCTTGATATGTTGTATGGCGCTCCCTGTGCCACCAAAGATGCTCCCAAAGGTTGGCATTGTACACTTTGGAGGTAAAGACGTATACAAAATATCAACTCTGAAGGGAGATCTCTTCGCCTCTGCTATTGCATCTGTCAGTTGTTGTCCTTCCCATTGTTCTGACAACTACGAATCATGACTCACATACTCTTCAATTCCTTCAAAACTTCTTGGTTTGCGTCCGTCTCTTTGGACTCTTTCAACTGTCAATTCATATCCTCTTGACGTTTTCTTGCTTCGTGTTTTTCTGAACTCTCTCCATGATCTCCTCTTCGTTTCTTAGGTGGTTTTTATTTTCGTCTATTCGTGTATGATACCGACGAACATAATTTCTTTGGTGTTTTCTCCTGCAATTTTTGATTTTCCTCTGCGATTTCCAAGTTTTGTTGCTTGAGTAATTCTCATTCCTGGGACAACTTCTTCTTCGCCTCTTTTATCTTGGCGAGCTTTGCTTTCAACTCTTTCATTGTCATGTTTTCCTCACCATCAGATTTATCGCTATCATTGGTTGCGTGATCCTCTAGTCCTGCATTTCCCTTCGCGACGTACACTCATATTTTGACTCCTTCTGTCTTCTTTATTATGATGCGCTCCTCCTCCCACTGTTTTTTCAGTCTGGTTTACGATGCGACTACCATTAATCCTCGAGTTTTTTCTTTGAGCTACTACTTTTGACGCCTCCTGGATCGAATCTCAATGAAGATCTATCAAATCAACTTGGTCAACTTCTACAACACTTGTAAGCAATAAATACATCTGGTCCATCATCTTCAGCTGCTGTATTAGCTCATCAAGGTAACGTAGCTTGCCTTGCTGGAACCACTGCTCCTTCTACTTGGGTTATCAACTCTGTAGCTAATGCTCATATATCTGGTATTCCTTCTGTATTCTTTAAGTTTTGGTTAAACCCTTCAAGTTTTATGTTAGCTGACAGATCTACTCGGACTATTGTTTGGATGGTAATCTTAATCCTTCCAAGAATCTTCGTTTATCGTCTAGCCTATTTTTTTTTTGTAAGTTTCTATTTAATCTAATATTCGTGAGTCGGCTAACGAAATCCCTCAATTGCTCAATCACTTGTTATCCTACTCATTTTGTTTTTCAGGATATTCAGACATTGAAGAAGATTGGTTTATGGCATAAAAGGGATGGACTTTATTATCTGGATGTTGATAAACCTATTGCGTCAGTCTTTATTGCTTCTGTTTCTCCGTTTCAATGACATCGCCGCCTTGGCATCCTTCAATTGAGAAGTTACATTCTGTTATAAGTAACTTAGATTCAGTTTCTAAGTTAGAGTGTGAAGCTTGTTAACTTGCAAGCATCATCGCAGTTCTTTTCCTAGTAGTACTCATAGTCGTCAGTCAAGTCCGTTTTCTCTAGTACATTCAGACATGGGGTCCTTATCATACATAAAGTTTATCTAATTTCCAATATTATGTTATTTTTGTTGATGATTTCTCTCGTATGACATGGTTGTTTATGATGAAAGATCATTATGAGTTACCACATATTTTTCCACACCTTTTATAATGAAATCGAGACCAAGTTTGAAAAGAAAATTAAAATTTTCTGTTATGATAATGTTAATGAGTATCTCCAAAAGTGTATGAGCAAATTTTCATCAGATCATAATATTATTCATCAAATATCTTGCTTATATACCTTTAAGCAAAACAATGTTGCTGCGCATAAGCACCACCATCTTTTAGATGTCGCTCGTACTCTAATGATTTCGATGAATGTGCCTAAACAGTTTTGGGCTGATGCAGTCTTGACATCAAATTTTCTGATTAACCGGATGCCTACAATAGTACTTGGGCATAAATCTCCATTTTCTCTTTTATATTCGGATACTTCCCCGTTTTCAGTTGCACTATGGGTATTTGGGTGTGTGGCTTTTGTTCATATTCTAGGTCCAAAGAGTAATGATAAACTCTCTCCAAGGTCAGTCAAGTGTATTTTTATAGGTTATTCTCGTACTCAAAAGGGATACTTGTGTTATTTCCCAACTACTCATCGTTCTTATGTTAATGCTGATGTCACTTTCTTCAAGTCTACTCCGTATTATTCATCTTCAGGTAATCTAATTGATTTGGATGTCTTAGATGGTCAGTTCGCCGCCTCTTCCAGTTCCAAATAGGTCCAAATCTATTCAGGATTTCATTGTTTCTCAATCCAATTCTAATCCGGTGTCCTTAGATCTTCAGCCGGCACCGGCTATCTCTAGCCCAACTGCTGTATAACCTTCACTAGATAATATTCTCGATGCGCCAAATTTTGTTCATCCCATATAAGTATATCAACGATCTAAGATTAGAAAACTGTATTCCTGGGAGCATGAATCATTTTTTTATGTAGATTCTGGAGTTGTTGCAGCCCAACCTATAACATCGTCTCATATCAATGACCTAGATGTGCCTATTTCCCAACGTAAAGGTGTTCGTTCTTGTACCCAATATCA
The DNA here is from genome assembly GCA_023531435.1 of Papaver californicum. Classification (NCBI taxonomy): domain Eukaryota; kingdom Viridiplantae; phylum Streptophyta; class Magnoliopsida; order Ranunculales; family Papaveraceae; genus Papaver; species Papaver californicum. The sequence continues at coordinate 1,038,016 of JAJJMC010008838.1, forward strand.
ATTATATGTTGTTATGTCATATTATCGTCTTTCTCCTTCTTTATATTCTTTTTCTTTGGCCATGTCGTCTATTTCTATTCCAAAGTCTCATGTGCAAGCATTGAAAATACCTGTGTCGAAGTTGGCTACGGATGAGGAGAAAAATGCACTTGATCAAAATGATACTTGGGTGTACACCGAATTACCACCCGGTAAGAAACCAGTTGGGTGTCGATGGGTGTCCACCGTGAAATATCTCCCCGATGGTTCTATTGAAAGGTTAAAAGATCGTTTGGTTGCAAAAGGGTATACCTAGATGTATGGTGTGGATTATACTGAGACATTTTCTCCCGTTGCTCGGTTAAATTCAGTTCGTATACTGATTTTTGTAGTTGTTAACCAAAATTGGCCTTTATATCAGCTGGAAATAAAGAATGCATTTCTGCACGGTGATGTTCAAGATGAAGTTTACATGATACAAGCACAAGCTAATGAGAAGAAAGGTGAAGATCACCTTCTTTGCAAGTTGAAAATATGCTTAACGGTTTGAAACAATCTCCACGTACTTGGTTTGATAAACTTGGTATGTATTTGTTCGACATTCTTCAGCTGGAAGCATTATTATTATAGTTTATGTTGATTATATTATCATTACTGGAGGGGATTCTCAAGGTATATCCGATTTGAAGCATTATCTAAGCCAAAAATTCCACACTAAAGATCTAGGTTTATTACACTATTTCTTGGCAATTGAAGTTACTCGTTCCAAGGTAGGTATAAGTCTTTTTCAACAGAAATATGCTATAGGTCTTATTTCCGAGACAGGACTTCTTGGTACAAAGCTTGATGATACTCCCATGGAATATTCAGTAAGGTTATGTAATGAGCAAGGTGAAACTATTTTATGATGTTGGTCGGTACAAGAGACTTGTTGGGAAATTGATATATTTGACTGTAACTCGTCCCGATATTACATATGCAGTTGGTGTTTTTAGTCAGTTCATGCACGCACCTAGAAAACCATATTATGAGATGTTTCTCGAATCATCTGTTATCTTAAGAGTTCTCCTGGTCGTGAATTACTGTACAGGAAAACTAGTGACCCATCGACAGTTGTAGGTTCAGGGTGGTTACTTGGATGCTGATTGGGCATGAGATAAAGTAGATCGTCGTTCGACCTCCTGTTATTGTACTTTTGTTGGGGGTAATTTAGTAATTTGGCGTAGTAAGAAACAACAAGTGGTAGCTAAGTCTATTTCTGAAGCTGAATATCGATTTATGTCTCACATTATCTGCGAGACGCTATGAATTCAATCTCTACTTGGAGAAATGGGTGTTAGTGTTCCTGGACCTATGCAAATGTTCTGCGATAATCAAGCTGCAAGATACATCATGAGTAATCCAGTTTTTCATGAACGTACCAAACATATTGAAGTCGACTGCCATTTCATTCGTGAGAAGATGATAAAGAAACAAATTACTTGTCCTTATGTAAGATCCGAAGAACAGTTGGTATACATACTTACCAAGCCTCTTCATTTTTCTTCGTTTCGTTGATTATCAAACAAGCTGGGAATTTTTGATCTATATGCTCCATCTTGAGGGGGATGTTAGAGTTAGTTTATATTACGTATTACTTAAGTAGTAGTATTCCTGTAATGTAGGTATTTAGGTTTCTATGTTTAGATGTTTTCCTAATACAGATACGAACCTTCCAGTATTATATATATGTGTGTGAACCAGAGAGGCTAAAGTCATCTCTACCTATTTTTTCTCTCTTTCTTTCTCTTTTATTCTTTTCTTGTGCTCTGCCAATTCAATTACTACTTTATAGTTAGTTTTCTTTTTTTTTTCTTTTCTTTTACTTTAATTAATAAAATTTATAGATCTTTTATTCGATGACTAAATTTGAATTATTAGGAACGGTAGTGGGCATATAATTCAAGAGACATACCTACAGGTATGCATTATTTCTTACTCGACCGGCTTACCAAAAATTAGATTACTGATGTATCTTTGAGGTCCGATAATATTCATATTGTATTATGATCAAGGTGGCAAGTCGACTTGAAAGTCCCAAAAGACCCAGGGTCATTTAAACACAAAACATCCACTTCCACCAATGATCTTAAAGGTAACCAAATAACTAACAATCGTTTTTACACCATCAATTTTCATTTGTTACATATTATAACTATGAATATTAAATATTCTCATCTTTTAGAGTTGTGTAGTTCTATTTATATTTTCTCTGTTAGTAGAAGTTGTTTAGCTCTGAGATCGATGGTTTCTCTTTTGTGTGATATCTTAATTTGGTTGATTTGACGGTGCAAGGATGATGGCCAAATTAATAGCTTCTCCTATGCTGACTTTGGAATCCGCAACACAAAACTCTTTATCCACTATGTGTTCATTCGTCGCTCTTACCGACCACCTATGATAGATATGAATCTCAATCATCATTTTTAGTTGCAAAAAAAGAAAATAAAAAGGTAGGTGGTCTCTGTTCAGTGATGCTTCTTTTCTCCTATATTGTTCTTTTTCTTCGATGTATTCTTCTTTGTTTTTTTTTTTTTTTCTATTTATTTTGTATTTATTTATTTGTGTTTTGATTTTGCAGATGATCTTTCTTTGTGTTGCAGCAAATCCATTTTTATCGAGTCAAAACAAACTCATAAAATGATCTTATTATTGTACTATGTCTTCATTATTCTTCCCGTTACTTTGGATTGAAGAATAACTAGGTGATCAACCAATTTATGCTGGCGAAACTAAAAATTAGGTAAGGGTATTTTACTGAATGATTCGTTTAGATAAAGCATGTTTCTATCAAAATAAAAATGGGTATGAGTTGCTTTACCTATAACTTGGTTTTACTGTGAAATCCATGGTACTGATACTAATATTGAGAATATGATCCGTAAAGTATTTGTTAAAAGGTCTCCATGAACTTTGATATGAAGTTATGGAAATTTCTCGTAAGATAGCTAGACAAAAAAAATTTCTAAGTTTACGCTTCACATGGTAATAATATTGGTCTTTTAGTCAACTTTTTACTCATTGAGATAGTTAGAATTTTTTTTTTCTTCTTTATCTAATGATTTTGGAATTGTGTTTCACTTCACAATGCCAATCGATATGACAGTGTTTCAGTATGCAAGTAGTACAGGTTTTATTGTTGGTGATAAGACTAAATCTAATATCAAAAATATTCTCTCCCAGGAATTAAGTATATAGGTAAAACTGTATTCTCATTTGTTAAAAATATTTAGTTACAATATTTACTAGATTTTGACATCATTTTATTGTTTCAAACAACTATATTTCGGCTAAAATGTGTTAGGAAGATGGGAAATCATTGTAAATTTAGATAATAGTTCATTTGGAAATACTTTTATATGGTTTTTGTAGATAATAATTTTATTAATAGATCCATTTTTGAGTACTGGGAAATACTTCGGTTTCTATGAGCGTGGGATGTTTATTAACGTTTCGATGGATAGAAGAAATCAAAGTGAACCAGGGGGACTTCTTACCAAAAATGCAAGTAAATTTTGTAGTTCATGCTTTGGTATTTTTTAGATCATTGGAACAAAATTTACTTTTTGTAGTTTATGCTTTATTTTTCTTGATACATTAATTCATGCAACAATAAAATCCTCAAGTAAATCAACTAAATAGGCTAAGCTATTAGAGTCGGTACCTCTGGAAGTAGCAAGACTAAATCGTTTGCGACATATGGGTGTGAACAAGAGAGGAAAAACAAGAGAAGATGGGGAGTACATGTCGGCTCTGGTATATATATATATATATAATATATATATATGGGTGTATGTATTATCGTTTAATATGGATGGATTTGTATATATATATATATTGTATGCATCTATGAGGGGCTTATATCAGTTAAAGAAAGTCGAGTCAAGGGAGTGACTTAGTTTGCCGTACTTTTGAATTTATGACAAAAGCTAACGTGCGTTGTATGTTTTTGATAGTTTATGTCAGGGTTCAGTTTTATTATGTTGCTCATGAGTTCCATTAAAGGTTGTGTAGAATCAATGAGGATGGTCATGGTTTGGGGTAACTCTTTCCCATTTGTTCTTTTTTTATTTTATCGATTTTTCATAGTTTTGTGAATGAGTGTTTCTAATGTTATGTAGTTTTGAGTTATTAAACTGTTATGTTCAATGTACTTCTCTTGCATGTATTGGATTGTTCATGAGCTTCATGCCAATTCCCTTGCATCCACTCACTAACTTATGTGAACCGTCTTCGCTTCTAAAGATAGTAGATTTACATGGTTGATGAGAAGAAGGTTTTATAAGTTACTGGGTGATTACAAGAGACATTCGGCCACTAAACCTATTTTTAGAAATTGAGTGAGTAAGGTCAGTTTTAGCTTGCCAACGGAATTCCATAACGGCTTGCTAGAACCTAGAATGAAGATGGTTGGTGCAATAATGTCAGGTTCATTCTACACTTTTTATTTTTTTTTAGCTTACTTTGGTTAGGACACATAAGAAGGATGTGGGTTAGGAAGAAGATTACTCACTGGTGTTGATAAAGTAATTCAATTACTGTTTTATTTATCTGTCTATTTCATTGGTGATGATATATCAGTGGGCATTGGATTAGTACAACAGAAGTAGAATCTGATTTGTCTCACACCCCCAATATGCTGAATCTGTTGTAGTTTGGGGTTCATTTTATATTAGAACTGATAAATTATGTCTCTTTAATATTTTGTAATGTTTATAGAAGAACCTGTAGTAGAATTACAAGAATATTTGTGGCATTTATGAACAAGTCAAATAGAAGCGAAAATGGCATTAAGAATATTATAGAAAGCAGTTATCCAAGGTGAAGAACGATATTCTTATTTCCTATGACTATAGAGAATAACATAGATTGTGAGAGAATGATAAGCTTGTTATGTTTTCTGAATAGGCTAATTAGCCCATTTATAGTAGTTTGAGAACATATGATTTCCTTGTAAGTAGTGGAGGTACTGGGGAGATGGAGAGATGAAAAATGTGGCGATAATGGTATAACCACCTAGGAAGTTTCTGGAAACCATCATTCCATTATCTCCTTAACTGCTACAACCGACCACTACTTTGTAACTTCCTTATCACGGGGTGTTGCCATGCCGTATGTTGCTATAACCACCAGATCAAAAACCCATGAAGAATCCCCCCATGTAATTGTTTTGATTTCTCGTAAGAATTAGTGGAGTCATGGACTCTGAGTTTTTTTGTAACAGAATGTTTGTGCTAGCTACAATGATATATAAGCTTGATTTTGGTGTTGCTAGTACCCACCGATGTCATGTATGTAGCCTAGATAATGGTGCAAACATGATGCTAGGGTGAAAAGATGCATAAAGTCAAAATGAGAGGGAAGAGCGTTGCTGGTAGCACCAGCGCTAGCGCTAGCGTTGATGCTAGATGTTGTTAGTGCTGCCACTGCAATGCTAGTGCTTGTTTGACGCGTGCTTTGTTAGCTTTGTTTACTTTTTGGCTTTTTTCTAGCCTTTTAGAACATGTGTGTGCTACTTATTGGCGTTGGGAGTGCGACTAGGGTTCGTTAAGGCTGGAACTTGCTAGTTCCATGATTATTGCTTATGCACCACTAGCTTTGGCATCTGTTAATGTCGTGGCCATATTTATGGCCTGTTTGGGGTTTCTCAGTTGTATGAGATTTAATGTTAGCATTTATGCTTAACTTTTATGCAGTGCAAATAGAACATTTTCAAAAGATTTAGCTGTGGAGGTTTGCAACTTGAGATAATGCTTGATGCGACTCTGCAATTAGATGGTATGCATCTAATTAGTGTTTTTATTCAGATATGGCATAGCCTATATTCTGAAGGTTCGTAATTTTGTATAATCAACATATTCTGATTAATACAAATAGTTTATATGGATGCACATGAAATAACGAGGGTTTAGGTAAAGCTCTGAAATTTTGAAAGTGCATAAATATATAAAGAGCTACAGAGTTATTGTAGCTATGAGATGAATATGCGTTTTCAATTCTCTTGTGGAATGTAAGATAGTAGTATGTATTTATAATTCTGATGTTGGGTCAGAGTTTTCTTACATATTTATTTCATGCCTTTGCATCTGAACAGAGGCAATAGTACAATTTTCTCCTTTGTCAAAAATCCACCATCAACAGTGCCTTTTTGCTTTAGTATGTTATTAATATTGCTATCTTATATATATATATATATAATGCTCTTGCTATATGTCTTTCAATTTTACTGAGTTCTTTGAATAGGGTGCTTCTATGTGCGTAAAGATTTTACTGCCTTATTTTTGTTTAAATTTGTGTTGTGCAGTTTTTCCTTAAATCATTATAAGCTGGGATATATTAACATGTAGTTATTAAAAATATTACCTACAACTGACTATGTAATACCAAGATGATAAAATTTCATGGAGAGCTTTGGAAGGAGTCTGCACATACCGGCCGATTTTTAGTTGCAATCGGTTGTATGTACTCTTTTTAAAGATTGTTTTGTTGATGTTAATGGTAGCAGTTATCCCTAAATCTTCAGGTGCTATTATTATTCATTTGGGAAATTTGATAATTCATTACTGTTTATTCACTGGTTACTACTTCTCATGATGAAAGATACGGAGGCTGAATTCGAAAAATCAGCTCTGCTGATGTGTTTGATGCATGGGTCAATCCATAAAATGAAAAAAAACATTGTGCATTGTGTTAATAAGGTATGCTTATCTTTTTTTCTTCTCTTTACTTTAGTTTTGCTCAATTTTAGTCTTTTAGTATACAAGGTGACGCTCATGCATCCCTTAGATTTTTTAGCCGACGACAGACCTAAATTTCTATGAATTTGACATTTGACTGGAATCTATGAATTTTTTTTCAAATCCAAGTCTTGGATTTTCAGTTGCGTCAATATCATGCAATAATAAGAATATGATCTCCTTGAGTATATTTAAATGCCATGTCATTGTCAAATGATTCAATCACCTTCAATATTGTTAAAAGCTTTTGAAACATTTCTTCTATACTGCTAATGCTAATTAATCTCTGACGATATGCTAATTTTATTTACCACCAAGCAAATTAGGTCTGATGATATCAATTTTTTTGATGGGGTAGGATAGTCTCTTTTGGAGTCAGAAGAATTCTCAAAAAGATATGGAAGTTTGATTATTGACATGGACTCTTTAATATGTGACAAAAGTAATAATATTCTAGGTGTAGATGGTGAATTTTTGATAAGGGCTAGAGTTATAATATTTCCCTCTACTAAACAAACAAGAATATAAAAGGGATATGTGCATATGCTTAACTCTATAACAAAAATGGAATACTGTGTCTCTACTTATATTCCGCGAGTGAACTAAAAGTACATATTTGTAGATGGTGGGTTTTTGATAAGGATATGAATTGTAAATTTACCTAGCCTGGCTGCAGAAATATAATAAATGAATCTCTGACCCGACGTCAGAATTATGAATATGTACTTTTGTGTTATATGTCGTAAGAGAATTGAGAATGCATATTCATCTCATGGGTACATTAATCCTGTAGCTCTTTCATATATGCATGGCCTCCAAAATTTTGGGGTTTTACCCGGCTAAACCCTCGTTATTTCATGTGCGTCCATGCAAACTATTTGTATTAATCGGAATATATCGATTATGCAAAATTATGAGTATTCTGAACGGATGTTGCGTCATTTTCTGAATAAAAACGCTAATTAGATGCATATCATCTACATGCAAAGTCACATCGAACATCATCTCAAGTCACAAACTTCCATGGCTGAATCCTTGAATATGTTCTGTATGTACTGTATAAAAGTCAGGTATAATGCCAACATTAAATCTCACACGACTGGCGGGTGGAAAGACTATATCATGGTCTTTCTGAATGCCCAGAATCCGCTGTGAGGGAATGCTCTCTTGTTCACGAATGCCCTGCTAGAAGCTCTAAATAGGCCATAGTTATGTCCACGACATTAGAAAATTCCAATGATAACGACACATAGGCAATGTCTATGGCACTAGCGAGTACCATCCCTAACAAGCCTTATCCATGCTCCCAACACCTACGCTGGCATAACGCTCACACTAGCATCGCTAGAAAGCAACAACGCTATAGCCTACAACAACGCTAACTAGCATTAGCGCTAGCGCTAGCCTAGCCGCTAACCCCAGCGCTTATGCTAACGCTAGCGCTAGCACTGCTAGCCACGCCTTACCCATTCTTACCTCTTTGTACACCTTTTCACCCTTGCTCGCGCACACACTGTCCTTCGCTACTAGTGTGCACTGTTATTGCTAGCATAAATTGCAAACACGCAACAAATATGCCACTGCCATGCTTATAAAACTTATTAGTATCATTATTATTCACGTGCTTTGAGTTCATGACTCCACTAGCTCCTACGAGAAATCAAAATAATTATATGAGGGGATTCTTCATGGGGTTTCGGTTTGGTGGTTGGACTTTTGGCACATGTGTGTGCTACTCATTGGCGTTGAGAGTGTGGTTAGGTCTTGATAAGGATAGCACTTGCTAGTGCTATGGTTGTTTCCTATGCACTGCTAGCTTTTGGAATTCATTAATATCGTGGGCATAATCATGGCCTTTTAGAGTTTCACAGTCGCATGAGATCTGATATTAGCATTATGCTTAACTTTTATACAGTGCATTCCAAACATATTCAAGAGATTCAGTCATGGAAGTTCACAACCGGATGCGACTTTGTTTTAGATGGTATACATCTAAATTTATATTTTCATTCAGAGATGATATGGCATTCACTCTGAATGTTCATAATTTTGTATAATCAGCGTATATTGATTGACATAAATAATTTGCATGGATGCACATGAAATAACGAGGGTTTATCCTGGTAAATCCCTGAAACTTCTACGGGCGAATATATATGTAAAAGAGCTACACAGCTAATTTAGCCATGAGTTGAATATGTATTCTCAATTCTCTTGCGTGATGTAAGATAGCATTATGTATTCACAATTCTGATGCCGTGTCAGGAATTTATACATATTTATTTCATGCTTCTGCAGCTATGCGAAAAGCAATATTACAATTTTCTCCCTTGTCAAAAACTCACCATCAACATTAAGTCCGCTGCTTAGCGCAGAATAGTAATGTTTCGTGGTAAGCACTGGATGGTGATTTTTTTTAACTGATATAAACAAAATAAATCAACGAGCTTAGTTGTCATAAATTTCCAGAAATTCTAATTCGATGACACTCTGATTATATCGAATAATCGTTGAGGAAGCAATAATTGATGTAATAGTGCTTGTAGGATGACAGAGCATTGTCTGGGAGAGTGTAAAATAGCAAAGCATGGCTGATTTGTTGATTGAGAGACCAAAAATTGACCCGTGTTCAGCATGGGAGCATGGTTTCAAAGAGAAAATACTTGTTTGACCTAGATTTGGAAACCAATCAATATAAAAGGGAGTAAACCCTTGTTATTATTTTTTTATTCTCTCCATCACCATCATCGATTTTCTCTCTCTCTTCTCCTCGCCCAAGCATCACCAACTCCTCCCACCTGCGATACCATCGTCGACCATCACAGAGCAGTTGATAGGATTAAGAGTAGTGTTCAGACAGGTCTTCCCTACTTTCCGGGCACCACCCCACTACAATCTCCATAATCATCACTTCTTCACCTTTTCGTAACTTCCACAACTTACGAGAAATCAATGTGACTCCTTTGAACTATAAATAGATGATTCTCATCTATTCGAACAAGAACAGATAAGACAATCACTCAGGAGAAACAAAACATATAAAATTAGTGGTTCCTCTCAGAGAGTCTATTCTTCTTCACACACTACCTATCACATTGAAATTTTCTCAACCTTATTTGCTTCCCTCCCCTAATACCTACCCAAATCCTTTCCATCTTTGTAATCAAAGCAGGACGTGAACAGTCATTTCTTGGTTTAGGCTCGTCCTGTTCGATCTTGATCTCTCGAACCTACTTGAAAGTACCATATTGCAGTACATTTGTTTTCACCTTAAAACACCATGTTTAGTATCTTTTCTAAAACTGAAAATTAGATTAACTTCGTGTTGATGCTTTGTTTATTACACTCAATTTAGGATATTATCTTGCTGCAGTTGACCATTTTAATGCTCATGCAACTAACTAAATGGTTTTTGAGGTGCAGGAGTTCAAGTTATTATAGAGGTATATGCTCTAATGTTAATTACTAAATTTGACATGTATCCTTTTGGTTTGTACGCACTGAATGTATATTTTCTTTTGGTTTATACGCACTGAATTTAATATCGGTAAAAGGGTTGATTATCGGATATCTATTCTTAGGTACTTCAGAGAACTAAGCTAGAGTGTGTTGATCAAGTAACGGATTAATGCATTAAAAGGTAATCATTCAAAAGGTTATTATAAGTTTGAGTATGGTTGATAAAATGATTTCCCTTTTTCTTCTATCAGTTCTGAATGTTAGGTATGAAGTCTGAGGTCATAGAACTCACATAATATGTAACATGGCCTATTATTAGATACGTTAGATGCTCAGTGTGGTGGAGGTTCTTCAGAATCAAAGCTGGAAAAGGGTGTGCTGGCTAATGAGCAGTGTAAAGAAGGTTGAGGTTAGTATTAAGCAAGAGATAAAATACGAAGACAAGGAGAAGTGTACAACAAGACCTGCACTTTGGATGAAGTCGATGAAAAAAGAAGTTCAACTAGACGAGGTCAGGAATACTGGATCATTTGGTTCAAAGGTTAAGAGCAGAATTAAGAATATGAAGGTTAGTAGTACAAAATAGTTTCTCGGTTTCTTTTCCTAAGTACATATAATGATAGAGAGGAACTGTATACTCCAAATAAAAAGAATTCCTCACTATCAACATGTCCATGTTTTTGGATTTCACACTGATTTTAGTTGACATCCAACATTTGTATACGAAAGAGACTGTTCGGTGATACATTCATTGATATACTTTCTTTAATCTTTTTCATCAATTATATTATCTTCTTGCATTTATTGGGAAGACTTTTAGTCGAATAAAAGGATCGTTTTTAACGTTTAAGTGATCTTACAATAATATACTCCACTAATATTTATATGATTAAGAGATTATATATTTTGATGAGCAACATATATAGAAATTGCAATGAAGCAGAATGAAATATATCACAGAAGATCCATGCAAAATTGTATAGTCAATTGATGAAAATAACATGTAAAAATATATGGGAATGATATTACGATACACACTTATTTTAGAGTGAAAATAAATATATTGCAAAAAGGTACTTTCAAGTAGGTTCGAGAGATCAAGCTCGAACAGGACGAGCCTAAACCAATAAATGGCTATTTACGTCCTGCTTCGATTAAAAAAATAGAAAGGATTTGGGTAGGCCTTAGAGGAGGGAAACAAAGAAGGTTGAAAAATATCACTGTGAAAATGTATGAAGAAGAATATGGATTCTCTTAGAGGAATCGCAAATTCTGTAGGTTTTGTTTCTTCAGACTGAGTATCTTGTCTGTCTTGTTTCGAATAGATGAGAATAATTTATTTATAGTTCAGAGAAGACACACTGATTTCTCGTAAGTCTTGGAAGTTAAGGAGAGGTGGAGAAGTGATGATTATGGAGATTGTAGTAGGGTGGTGCCCGGAAAGTAGGGAAGACCTATCTGACCACTACTTCTCATCCTCTCAATTGCTCTATGACCGCCCACTACTTGTTACCTTCTTGTTCGTGGAGGTGGTACCACCATCCACAATGTTGTAGACCTCCAGAAAAATACCCCAATGATAATCCCCCCATGTTTTATTTGATATCTCGTGGAAATAATGGAGTCATAATCCACTACGGTTTTAATTAATTCAAGTCAAGTCAAGTCAAGTCAAGTCAAATGACTTGCTAAGTCAGTGAGACAAGTTGTGTGACTCATTGGAGTGATAGTCAGACTGATTAGTGTCGAGTCTGGGAAGTTTAATGATCATGTACTTGCTTGAAAGTAACATATCATATTTGATCGGTAAGTATTAGCTTTGTATAAGACTGAATGTAGGGTTTATATTGAGAAGAAAGGCGTATTTATGAGGAAAGTAGCTAGCAAAGCTTACACTAGCTACTTGGTGCAAATAAGAATGTGGTATCTCTTTTAATGTAAAAGGCTAGTGTACTAATGTATCAGGAGTAAGACCAATATGCAAAACTTATAGTAAGTTTTAGTTGTACTAGGGATATGAGGCTAGTATCAAGAAGGTTTGAAGTTAATACTTCAATTGTATAGTTAATACTAAAGTTTTAGCATTAATATACTTGTGGCTAAGTCGTTAAGTATGAATGTGTTAGGCCAAGAGGCGTGCTTGAGCTAAAGTATGAGTCATGGAGGACGCTAGGGATGTATTGGCCATTATGGGCGCATTAGGCTTGCTAGAGACGCATAGTCCTTGCTAGGGGAGTATCGGCGCTAAGGGCGCATTGGCCTTAGTTGTTACTCGGAGACGCACCAGAGTATTGGCACATCAGTGCTAAGGACGTGCTCGAGATTTGGCTAGGTCGCACTATAGAAGGGGCGCGCTGGAGACGAAGATGCTAAGGCTAAGGGGTGCGTTGGCCTTGGAGACGCATAAGAGCTAACGCGGGGAGCCAAGTCGCACTGGGTGCATAGCTGGGACGAAAGAGTAATTTGAGAAACATTCGTTGAGAATGAAGCATTAAGCTATAATGTATTTCAGGGTTTAAGCATTAGCTATTCCCGAGTTTAATGGATGTCGCTAGAACATCAATGCTCATTCGTCGCAAGTTCAAGGAATTCAATCGTGGAATTTACACGACTTGAGACTTGTTCGATATGACATGAATACTATGAGTATTGAGGGGGCTACAAGTACAATTTAGAGTGTTTAGACACAACCTGTACTCTTAATTTGCTTGCAGTATATAAATAAAGACACAATATTCTATATTAAGCATATGCACATAAATATGCACATGTATATATTCTTGTTGCTTAGCAAAGGACAATTTTATAATTCTAGCCCTTGTCAAAAACTCACCATCTACATTAAGTCCCCTTCTTAGTGAGGAACAGTAATGTTACACAGTAAGAATTAGATGGTCACAATATGTTTATAACGATTACATATGCATAACCTGAATTTTAAAAGTAGAAGGAAATGTACTTAGCTTTGTTTGAGATACGCGCCCCTTATTGTGAAATTTGGTTGGGGATAGTAGGCGCTCCTGTTCCTGTTGGAAATACTAACTTACCGTGAACCAAAAGTGGTGCGGCTAATGCTTTTTTCTCTTTAGAAGTGACGTTATTGATGATTGATTTTCTTCGTAGTTGGTCTTCGTGCATGTTGTTGACTTGAGTGAGATACATAGCTTGATCACGACCTCATTATCCAGCAGAAGTTAGGAGTCATAACAGTCAGCTTCCGGGTCCTATTGACCCTGCTCATATCCTTTCCCTTCGCAAGGAGTCTCCGTTCAATGTTTTGAAATTCGAAAATTAGGGTTTTACTTCTCTTCTATATAAGTGAATAGTTTGTTAGCATTTTTTCCCCTGCCAATCTCGTCATCTTCACTGCTTGCAGAGTCCAATACCCTTTTATAACATCATATCTGATAACAACGGATCATATCAGGATCATCTTCTTGTTAATCACAGTTCATGGGTGCCTAGTCCGGTAAAAAGTCTTTTCTTCATTTTATATTTTAGTACTTATGAGCAACCGACTTATTTGGTGATTCTTCATCTTTCTTGCAGGAACTCCAAATTAAGAAGATTTAGTACATGCTGAGGGCTAGAACTATCAGAAAGGGTAGTTCCTTTTCAAGCATCACCAGGTCTAACAGACCTACTACTGTATGTAAGCCTTCTTTATTTTACTCTAATCCAGGGAAGTACCCCAACACAGATGTTTTGGTTTGGCTTTGTTGACAGGAGATGGGGGTTGTGGACATGTACCGGGGAAAGAGAATGTCCAGGGAGTTTTCTCCTTCCGAGGAGGATAGGGATGTTGACGCCGAGGTAGAAACTCCTTCTTACCCACCATTTAATGTTTCGAGCAGTGATCTTGGTCTCACCGTTCATGAATACCCAACCGTAGGTATTCCTTTCGAGATGCATATGAAGTCCCTGTCTCTTAAGCACCATGTCGTGGGAGGCTTCATAGTACTAAAATGATATGCTCCTCTTTATACTAAAATTTGGAGAAGATATGGTCATATTGCTACTTCAGAATTTCTGAAAGGCTTTTTCCCATCCTGGTGACAATGGTTGCTGGTCTTCTTCCAAATAATTGATGATATGAACACAGCGTCACTCCGTGAAGTTACTAGTCAGGAAATACGAAAGTGGGATGAGATGATAACCAATTGTGAAGTCTAGAAATTCGATGTGATTTGGCTCCGCCAGCATCTTGATATTATCAAAACAGATCACATAGCTATCATAGCTAAAGTATTTCCTTCTTCAAAATCCATATTAGAGGAGGAAAAGGTCTTATCAAGGGAGTCGGCTAAAATTTAGAAGTCAATTCAAGATTTGAAAGTTAGGACTGAAAGGTTTCAGAAAAGGATAAAGATCTTGTATAAACAAAATTATTTGTTGCTCGAAGGTTTGTTCTAGAGAGTGGGTGAGGTTTGAATCAATAATAAGCTTCTGAATTGATGTAGTAGGTTTTGAATTTCAAATTTTGAACATTCACTGAAAAAAATGATACTGAAATAAAAGAGTTGAAATTGAAAGAAAAGAATTTTCTTTTTAGGCGTAATATGCTTTAAGCCACTTGCCATTTATTACCATTCACACTGCAACTCCCTTCATGTCTACTATTTTGTAGTATCCGCTGGCTACTGCTTTAGAAATCATATAAGGCCCTTCCCATTTCGGGGAAAATTTTGGAGCAAACATGTCTTGCTGGATATGTTTGGTTGTCTTGAGTACCAAGTCCCCCACCTGAAACATTCAGGGCTTTACTGCTTTGTTGTAAGCTTTGGAAATTATTCGTCGATATGACTCCACGTATATTTCTTGCTTGGACCGTCTTGACTCTAGAAGGTCCAACTTTGTAACCCGAAACCTGGGGGTCTCGGCCTCATCCTATTATACTCGGCTGGCTGCTGCACTTCGGGTTAAATGATCTTGATCTCGGCGGGGAGGATGGCATCAGCCCCGTATACAAGTGAATATGGGAATCCCTATAGATCTTCTTGGCGCCGTCCTGTATGTGCAAAGCGCCATGGGAAGTTGTTCATGCCATGATCTGGGATTATCATACATTATGCGACTAAGAATTTGAGTCAGTGTCTTGTTGGTACTTTCTGCATGTCCGTTTCCTTGTGGGTAGTATGGGGTAGAAAACACTTACTTGATGTTGTACTTTTGGAGTAGTTCTGTCATGGTCTAATTAGAAAAAGGAGCACCGTTATCTGCGGCAATGTGTTTAGGGACACCAAACCTGCATATGATGTATTCCTTGATGAAAGCTGATATGGTTGCTCCAGTCGTGCTACTGAGAGGGATGGCCTCGACCCATTTGGTGAAGTACTCAGTGGCTGTGATGATGTGATCATGTTGTTTTGATGATGTAGGATTGATTTTGTTGATGAGATCTAGTCCTCAATTGTTGAAAGGCCATGGGCTGCTTATAGATTGTAGAGGAAGGCATGGTGTGTGAATGAGGATTCCATGAATCTGACACTGATGACACCTTTGAACAGACGAGATGCATCATCTTCTATGGTTGGCCAGTAATACCTTTCATGAATATGAAAGAACAATTTTCTCTTGCCTTGATGTTCTCCTTCATGATCTTCTTTCAATATTGTCGCGATCTCGGGTCCTGCCAGACACCTCAGTAGGTTTCCTTTGAAACTCTTGCGGTACAGGATTCCTTCACGAAGAATGAACCTCTTTGCCTTTTGCTTCAGTCTGGTCGCTTTTGGCTTCTCTATAGGAAAAAAATTATCACGTAGGTATTTAATGTAAGGCTCTCTCTTGTCCCCATCATGATGGATCTTCAGGGCTTCTAGTTAGTGTGGCTATGCTTGGCAGTTGGAAAAAGATCCTTGTAGTGCTCAAGATTGAGTCTCCATCGTAGGACAATAGTACCCTAGACGTTAAAGTCGGCGGAAGAGAGTCATGACCATTGTCTCCCCGCATACTTTGTTATGAACGTTGTTGAGTTGTAGCTGCGCTTCCTCATCCTCGAGACATCTTGAGAGAGACCCGTCTGGATTCCTATGATATAGTTCTCCATGAAGTAGGAAGAAGTTCTTCAGATCTTTGAGGCTGACTTTCCTTTGAGGGAGTGAGCTACTGAGTTATTTTATGATCGGTGTTATCCAATCAGTGGCTTGCTCATGTTCAGATTGATTTAACCATGTCGAGGGTACAATACGTCTCTGTACCATTACAGTTTTTTTTGCTCATTCGTATTGAATTTTGGAGGATAACGTGGCGAGACAGTCGGCGTGTCTATTATTACTTCGACCAACATGAACCACCACGGCTTCGGCGAAATGAGTTAGTAATTTCTGAGCTTCTGTTTTCATCTGATTGACTAGCAGTTTTGAGTCGACCCTTATTTCTAGGTGCGTCGCACCTGCTTTCCTTGCTAATGAGAGACAACGCTTCATATTCCGTAGAGTTGTTGATGCACTTGAAGTCGATCTTGAATGAGTATGAGAAGACTTCCCCGGTTGGGAAGACTAATACCACGCCGGCTCCTCCGGTATCATTATTGGGGGTTACTGAACCATCAAATTATAGTAGCCATGCTTCTTATTTAACAATAGAGATTTCGGGGAAGCCCCCAGGTATTTCTTCATGTAAGGCTGTTTTATCTTCTCATAGGAAAGCCGTAGTAGATCTACCACTGCTTGTCATTTGACTGCTTTCGGGGAAACGCATGCTATGTCGAATTCTGACATCTGAAGTAGCCACTTGGTAGGTCTGACTATTAGGGCTGGTTTTGAGAGTAGATATATGATAGGATCAGATTTGGCGATAAGTATGACCCTGTTTGAAAGTAAGTAATGTCGGAGATTCTGAATAGCATGCACTAGCGACAGGCACACCCTCTCTTATTTAGTATATCTGAGTTCTACGTCTCTTAATGACTGACTGATGTAGTAAATTGTATATTCAACTCCTTCTTCATCTTCTTGGGCGAGGAGGGCCCCGGTAGCGACCACACATGAAGTAGTGTATAGAAGCAAGGGGCGTCCCTGGACTGGGGGCTTCAAGACGGATGAAGATAATAATAATTGTCGAATTTTGATGAACGCTTCTTGCTGATCAGAGGATCAGATGTAATTTGCTCCTTTCTTTAGTAGTAGCGTGAAAGAAGCAATAAATTGAGCTAACCCCGGGACAAAACGTCTGATATAGGATACTTTTCCCATAAAGCTTTTAAGTTCTCTCACGGTTTTTGGCGGAGGCATGGTGGTGATGGCTTGAGTCTTTACTGGATCCACCCTGATTCCCTTTGCTGGTACTTGGAATCCAAGGAACTTACCAGAGAAGACTCCGAAGGCGCACTTCAAAGGGTTCATCTTCAATCTTTATTCACGACATCTTTCAAAGATTTTTCGTAGAACCTCCAGGTGAGCTGCTTGAGTTTTGGATTTGACGACCATGTCATCCACATAATCTTCAACTTGCTTATGTATCATGTCGTGAAAGATCGTTGTCATGGCTTGCTGGTAAGTAGCATCGGCATTCTTCAAACCAAAAGGCATCAAAGTGTAGTAGAAGTTTTCAATAAAGGTTCGAAATACAGTTTTTTTGGCGTCATGCTCATACATTTTTATTTGATTATAACTGTTATAGCCATCAATAAATGAGAACATACCGTTTTCACTGGTTGCATCGAGGAGCATGTTTATATTAGGGAGAGGGAAGTGTTTTTTAGGACAACACTTATTCATGTTCCTAAAATAAACACATCATCTGATTTGGATGTTTTTCTTTTTGATAGGAACCACATTGGCAAGCCAAGTGGGGTGTTGGATAGGTTTGGTGAAGCCTGCTGTGAGTAGCTTCTGGATTTCGATCTTGATCTGTTCTTCGACTTCATGCCTAAATTGTCTTAGTTGTTGGTTGACAGGTTTGTAACCAGGTATGATGTATAAATGGTGGCTGACCAGTTTTCATCAAGAACCGGCATCTCTTATAGGTCCAAGCGAACACGTCTTGATAATCCTTAAGGATTTGTATAATTCCCGTCCATCCATCCGTTGACAGGGTGGAGCTGATGTAGATGGGTTTGTGAGCATCTTTTGTTCTGATATTGATTGTCTTAAGGGAGTCCTTGGTGGAATCAGTACCATCTTGTAATTGTCATGGAGAGTCCAGGATTTTATCTCGTCCAGGCTCTGCGCTATGGTTGCATTCTAGGCGGGGAGAACCTTCACTAGTCTCCCCTGTTAATTGCTAACAACAATGGCTAAGATAAACAATTCTTCCTTTGGTGTCGTAACTTGTTATGATATTATGTTTTCTCTTGCTATAAGCGTGGCTCGGCCCATTAGTAGTGATTAGAGAATCGTGATTACAATCAGTAGAGAGATTCATTTCTGAAAATTTACCTCTTTCCTTGGTTATAGACAGTTCCCTATCAGACTCTTAAAAAGTTGTCCAACTGGGTAGTGGAGTTCTATGGATCTTGTAAGAGAGGTTGAGCACCTCGTTATTTAATTCGAATAACTCGGAACCACAAATAGGAGCAAAGGGAGATGAAAACACCGGAATTCATATTGATTTCTCATTTAATACGGTCTTCATGCATTAGTGATAAGTCGAGGGGCCGACCTTATTTTTATGAAAACATGGTCTTCCCAGTATCATATGATATTCTGGTTCTTTCTCAATGACATGAAACTTCACTTTTGATCAAATAGATCCCACCTTGAGTCCTAAGAAAACGTGTCCGCAAAGGCTTGTGTGATTCCCTTCAAAGTCTTTCATCACGATAGGACAGTGTACAATCTTGTTCATTTCGAACCTTTGCATCCTTCAGGGTATTGAGAGTGATTACGTTGACCGCGATGCCTGTGTCGACAAGTGATCTTCAAAACTCAAAATCTTTGAGGTAAACAGTCACGTATAGGGATCAGTTGTGTCCTTCTTCGGCCATCATGTCCTCTTCGGTGAAGGTGACATTACTCACAGAAAGGTGAGGCGGCGCAGGAATTTCTGGTGCCTTTTCAGAGAGATGTATCAGATGTGCATCAATAGTACCACGGTTTAGGGCAGCAACTACGTCTCTGCGTTAGAGTTTTGGGAAATGCAGAAGTTCTCATTAGTTTTCCACCAGGCGGTTTGCTTCTTGATTCACTGGCTTCTCGCAGGTGGTGAAACTTCTGATGTGGTGTGGAAAGGGTACGTTTGTTTTGGGAGTATCCAACCCCAGAGACGGTAAGCCCTTTCTGAAAATATCACTACGCCCTAATTCTTCTGTTAGTCGATAAAGGAAATCAATAATGAAGTTTTGTGAGTTTTCTATCCTTGCCAGGGTTCTTGATATAATTTTCTGTCTCTACTCAAGCTCAGCCATCGTGAGTGGTGTTGGATCAGGAATATTTCTAATCTCCCTCACATTGTTAGAGAGAAGATCATCAGAAGTGTCGTTAACTGTAAAAAGAGCACCATCAGGAAAATCACCATTGGTGCCAGAAGGGTTGGAATTGGGATCGGTGATTGTAAAATCTATCCTAAGAACGACCAGCTTGAATGATTGGGAAATTGGTTTATGTAACCAAGAGGTTGATCTCCCGTTGTGGTGCCAATTGTTTTAGGGTAAAAAAAATTTATTGCAAAATGGTACTTTCAAGTAGATTCGAGAGATCAAGCTCGAACAGGACGAGCCTAAACCAAGAAATGGTCATTCACGTGCTGCTTTGATTACAAATATGGAAAGGATTTGGGTAGATTTTAGGGGAAGGAAGCAAATAAGGTTGAGAAAATATCAGTGTGATAGGTAGTGTGTGAAGAAGAAAATGGATTCTCTGAGAGGAATCGCTAATTCTGTAGGTTTTGTTTCTTCAGAGTGAGTATCTTGTCTGTCTTCTTTCGAATAGATGAGAATCATCTAGTTATAGTTCAGAGGAGACATACTGATTTCTCGTAAGTCGTGGAAGTTAGGGAGAGGTGGAAAAGTGATGATTATTGAGATTGTAGTGGGGTGGTGCCCGGAAAGTAGGGAAGACCTGTATGAGCACTACTCCTCATCCTCTTAACTTCTTTGTAACCGCCCACTAATTGTTACCTTCTTTTTTGTGGAGGTGGTACCACCACTCTCGTGGAAATAGTGGAGTCATAATCCACTATGGTTTTGATTAAGTCAAGTCAAGTCAAATGACTTACTAAGTCAGTGAGACAAGTTGTGTGACTCACTGGATTGATAGTCTAACTGATTAGTGTCGAGTCTGGGAAGTTTGATAGTCATGTACTTGCTTGAAAGTAACATGGCATATTTGATGGGTAAGTATTAGCTTATAAATAACTTATTGTTAGTTTGAAAGGTATTTAAGGCCAAATATTGTAGGGCTCCTTAAGCAAGGAGACCTAATAGAATTTTTATAAGACTGAATGTAGGGCTTATATTGAGAAGAAAGACGTATTTCTGAGGAAAGTAGCTAAAGCTTACACTAGCTACTTGGTGCAAATAAGAATGTGCTAGCTCTTTTAATGTAAAAGGCTAGTGTACTAATGTCTCAGGAGTAAGACCAATATGCATAAATTATAGTAAATATTAATTTTACTAGGGCTATAAGGCTAGTATCAAGAAGGTTTGAAGTTAACACTTCAATTGTATAGTTAGCACTAAGTTTTTAGCATTAATATACTAGTGGCTAAGTCACTAAGTATGAATGCGTTAGGCCAAGAGGCGTGCTTGAGATAAAGTCTGAGTCATGGAGGACGCTAGGGACGTATTGGCCACTATGGGCGCATTAGGCTTGCTAGAGACGCATATGCCTTGCTAGGGGTGTATTGGCCCTAAAGGCGCATTGGCCTTAGCTGTTACTCGGAGACGCACTGGAGTATTGGCACATCAGTGCTAAGGACGTGCTCGAGCTTTGGCTAGGACGCACTAGATAAGGGGTGCGCTGGAGCCATGGATGCTGAGGCTAGGAGGTGCGTTGGCCTTGGAGACGCATAGGAGCTAATGCGGGGATCCAAGACGCGCTGGGTGCATAGCTGGGACGAAAGAGTAATTTGAGAAACATTCGTTGAGAATGAAGCATTAAGATATAATGTATTTCAGGGTTTAAGCATTATCTATTCCCGAGTTTAATGGATGTCGCTAGAACATCAATGCTCATTCGTGGCAATTTCAAGGAATTCAATCGTGGTTACGCGACTTGAGACTTGTTCGATATGGCATGAATATTATGAGTATTGAGGGGGCTACAAGGACAATTTAGAGTGTTTAGAGACAACCTATACTCTTAATTTTCTTGTGGTATATAAATAAAGTCACATTATTCTATATTAAGCATATGCACATAAATATGCACATGTATATATTCTTGTTGCTTAGCAAAGGACAATTTTATAATGCTAGCCCTTGTCAAAAACTCACCATCTACATTATAACCCCTTCTTAGTGTGGAACAGTAATGTTGCACAGTAAGAATTAGATGGTGAAAATATGTTTGTAACGATTATATATGCATAACCTGAATTTTAAAAGTAGAAGAAAGTGTACTTAGGTTTGTTTGAGATACGCGCCCCTTATTGTGAAATTTGGTTGGGGATAATAGGCGCTCATGTTCCTGTTGGAAATACTAACTTACCGTGAACCAAAAGTGGTGTGGCTAATGCCTTTTTCTCTTTAGAAGTGACGTTATTGATGATTGATTTTCTTCGCAGTGGGTCTTCGTGCATGTTGTTGACTTTAGTGAGATACATAGCTTGATCACGACCTCATTATCCAGCAGAACTTAGGAGTGATAACAATCAGCTTCCGGGTCCTATTGACCATGCTAATATCCTTCCCCTTCGCAAGGAGTCTCCATTGAATGTTTTGAAATTCAAAAATTAGGGTTTTACTTCTCTTCTATATAAGTGAATAGTTTGTTAGCATTTTTTTCCCTGCCAATCTCGTCATCTTCACTGCTTGCAGATTCCAATACCCTTTTATAACATCATATCTGATAACAGCGGATCATATCAGGATCATCTTCTTGTTAATCACAGTTCATGGGTGCCTAGTCTGGTAAAAAGTCTTTTCTTCATTGTATATTTTGGTACTTATGAGCAACCAACTTATTTGGTGATTCTTCATCTTTCTTACAGGAACTCCAAATTAAGATGATTTCGTACATGCTGAGGCTAGAACTATCAGAAAGGGTAGTTCCTCTTCAAGCATCACCAGGTCTAACAGACCTATTACTTTAAGTAAGCTTTCTTTCTTTTACTTTAATCCAAGGAAGTACCCCAACATAGATGTTTTGATTTGGCTTTGTTGACAGGAGATAGGGGTTGTGGACACATACCGGGGAAAGAGAATGTCCAGGGAGTCTCCTCCTTTCGAGGAGGATATGGATGTTGATGCCGAGGTCGAAACTCCTTCTTACCCACCAGTTAATCTCTTGAGTAGTGATCTTGGTCTCACCATTCATGAATACCCAAACGCAGGCCTTCCTTTCGAGATGCATATGAAGTCCTTGTCTCGTAAGCACCATGTCGTGGGAGGCTTCATAGTACCAAAATGCTATGCACCTCTTTATACTAAAATTTGGAGAAGATATGGTCATATTTCTACTTCAGAATTGCTGAAAGGCTTTTCCGCGTCCTGGTGACAATGGTTGCTGGTCTTCTTCCAATAATTGATGATATGAGCAAAGCGTCACTCCATGAAGTTACCAGTCAGGAAATACGGAAGTGGGATGAGATGATGTTTATACATGAACCATTGAAACAAGATTTTGGATCTTTGTATAATACTCATATTTGAAACAGGTATATATTTTGTTTCTACAGTGGCTTCGATATAACATAACTGCCTTTAGTTAGTGTGCTTTTATTTAATATTATCGCCCTTCAGGACTTTATGATTAGACAAACATATATTAACCCAATTCAGTTACATAATACCCCGATTCGGCAGGTAGGGTTCGTCAAATGGAATATAGGTAATGGTTTTTCCTTTCCTAACACCGAGACTTTTTCAGTACAGTCAGAGTTGGAAAAAAGCTCTGTAGTTAAGCGTACTCGGACGGGAGTAATCCAGGGATGTGTGACCTTCTGGGAAGCTACTTCTAGATGACCGCAGCGATGCCCGTAAAATATACCACACTGCCAGATGACCACTGTAGCTAAATGAGGACAGTATCGTTGGAGGGTCGAATCATTATAAATGGTATCAAAGCCCACGATGGGTTACCTGTCGAGGGTGAGAGAGTATGCTAACGGGTGGGATAGGTACTGGACTTATGAGTGGGAGGGAACGTCGGAGATCTTGGGTTATATATTTTGGAGCCGACGATGGCTCCAATTTAAGGTGGTGGTATTTTAATACCCCGATTCGGCATGTAGGATTCGTCGAATGAAATATAGGTAATGGTTTGTCCTTTCCTAACACCGAGGCCTTTTCAGCACAATTGGCTCCAGAGTTGGCAAAAAGCTCTGCTTTTAAGCGTGCTTGGGCGGGAGTATTCCAGGGATAGGTGACCTCCTGGGAAGCTGCTGATAGATGACCGTAGCGGTGCCCGTAAAAACCCCACACTGCTGGATGACTGCAGTGGCTAAGTGGGGACAATATCAATGGAGGGTCGGGTCATTACAAGTTAAGTGAACAACCAAGCTAGTAATGGACACGAAATTTACCTAGGTTGATTTGTCGTTGCAGTTTCTAATAGGGTTTATTCTACAATTCCCAACTAACTTTAGGTTCAAAAGGTTTTAATAGTTTGAATGTCTTAACGGCTTTCTTTGCTTTATAATTCTCTACTACTTTTTCCATATTTTTTGTTGTCCAAGTCCAACAGTTCATGCTAAGAGGAAACATGTGAGTTTAACTCCTTGATTAATCATGTCTTTTAATATGGATTTTAATTTTATTTCTCATTGCACCGATAATTTTTTTTCTCCAAATTTATAGAAGTTTGTGTTATACTCTTCCCTTTTTAATCTTAGACATGTGATTTTAATAATTAAAAAACAGTGTGTATCCATTGGGAATTATGAGTTGGTTTCATGAAATTTGAAAAAAATGATAAAAGTTTAGTTAGTGTCTATGCATATTGTATCCATTAGTCAGAAGTAATAATCTATGCAAACCGACTTAAATAATGGAAGGTACATTGGTGTGCCTTATTAACTTCGGATTTGAATGAGCTTAAAGCTTTGTTTAGTTCAGTAACATCTATACCATTCAAGTATTTAGCGGGTATTGTAATTTTTAATGCTTCATGTTCTTATACTTGAATTTTTTGGGGCTTGATTAGTTTTTATCTTTATTAATTTTCTCCATCCAGCAAGGTAAGCGTGTGATCTAACTTTTTTTAAATATGTTTTTATTTGTGCATATCATGCTTTCTGTCATCTGATGTATATATTTCTGATCTAGGGAATTTCTCGAAGATTTTTGTGGAAAATAAAGGTTAAAGGATGATGATGGTCAGTATTATGTCTTGCACGCTACTGCAAATGTGGATTATTTAAAGGATTTGATGGGCGTTGGGCTTTGAAGATAGAAAAGTACTTGGAGGTTATGAAGGTCTATGGTGTAACACTTCTTGGGAATGTTTTAGATGATATTTATCATGCAATTCCTTGGGTGGAGCAAGATGAGTTTTCATAAAGAAAATGTCAAGTAGGATTATATATGATCTCTTTTTGGAATTTTAAAGGTATAAAATTGATATTGAAATACATCTTAAACAAAAGATCGTCCCAGGAGAGATTTTTAGTTAAGAGTACTTTCAAGTGGATCAATGTTAACTATGACAGGCATCAATCATGGCTTAATCCTTTTAGCTTTCAACTTTTATGTGACATGGTGTATATTCTGCTTTAAATTCATGTTTTAATTATGCACTGATTTCAGCAATTTATGTAGGATTTTATTTGAGGATATCACATACTTTATATTCTCTAAAAGCTTCCGAGTGATCCCAATATGAAGAACCATGTTAGCTAACATGTGTGAGACTCACACTAATTCTGTCTTAGATACCATATGTGGAGTTGAACAAGCTTCACCATTAATTGTGTTACTAAACTTACAATGTATATGCTGGCTTCTGTGATTTTATTATAAACAAAAAATTCTTCTAATTGTAACCAAAGCCATTCTTCAGTCTGATATTTAAAAGAGTCAAATACTTCACAACGAATTCCGAGTGAACTGAGGTTCTGTAGGAGTTAAATATATTTAAAGGCTAACTCAATAGTCTTTTATACACTTTTATATTGCGCACATGACCTCTCTAATAAATTTTCTCAAACCCTAATGTGAATTTCCTCATCTGCAACCTTTAATCAACCAGTCAGTATCATGTATCTGATTGGTTGCATAAAGCATAAAATATGGTTTTTCAATTATAGTTAACGATGTCTATGATTCATTCTTGCAGATCATGGGCGTAATGTGTGGGTTGCAAATGTAAGAACCCGTTAGAGCCATGGACAAATTACTTGATCTAATGAACATTAGTTAATATTTTAAGATATTTAATGTTCAATCTGGTGTATGTCTAATAGTATGAATTTTACTAATTTAAGCTAATCAACATTTATTAAATCCTACGGTTGATATGATTTTAATCAAGAGCACGACTGTCGATAGGACAATATACAAGAACAGTTCGTTCCACAGGGATTTCATAATTGTAATTTCTAGTTTCTAATTAACTTATGTGTTAATGACAAATTGATTCTGATGATTTAATTCTAAAATAAAATTTTAAAAATACTAAAAATGATTTACAAATGAAAGAAAACCTATGATGTCGAGATTTCATCACAACTATACAAACTAGATGATTGTAAGTTTTCTCTATAATTTTCTTAAATAATACTCAAGACGACTGAGGACATTTTTATGTGTCTTGGAAAATAAATCATTTTAATTTAATTATTTTTTTCTCAAAAGATTAACAATAGTCTTTAATATAAATGGTGGTCTCTAAAATAGAATATATGAATCGCTACTAAAGCATGAGGACACGTAAAAACAAATTATTATCATTATTAATCAAAAAATAGGACGAAGAAAAAGATTGTAGAAAATAGTCACAAGCTAATCGAAAAATAGGATGAAGAGAAAAACTGTAGAAAATAGTCACAACATACAAGCAAACATAGTAGGACTCCCTCTTTAATCCTAGGGAGGATTCTAGCTATTCATGGCAAAAAGAGTAGAAGAAAATATGGAAGAAACCATTTTATTGATAATTTTATAAAGATATTACAAAGAAGAACTGACCAGTGGTGTCGCTAAATGATTAGAACCTTATTGAATCAATTAATGAACTAACGACAATTGATATGTGCTCTAAACTCAGAATCATCGGTTTGGCTGTAGCAAAACCGTTGCTATAACTCTTGATTATGAAAGGAAACACCACGGTTTTAAATGACAGTTCTTTACTGTCACTTCTTCTTCTTCTTCCTCACTTCGCTCAAAAACCCTAACTTTTGCAGAACTTTTCTAACTTTCTTTCTCTCGATCCTGGCCTCTGCCAGCCTCCCCCAATGATCCTTTTGACTCTCTATTTATAATAAAGAAACAAACAATCGAGTAATTTCACCAAATCTTTTCTTTTTAATGAAATTCATTCATGCAAAATATTGTTTCCTTCGAACCTGATTTTTTTTCATTCTCGGTTTGATTCTCTTCCAAACTCGATGTAACTAGCACGTTGTTGCCTTCTTAAACACTCTTTCCTGGGATATGAAAAGATATTAAATACAGAGTCGTGTTAGATTAAGGGAGAAAATACCCGAGATTCCTTAGTTTACCCATTCCTCCCTGTTTTATCGAGTCTCAACTTGTCACGAGATATTTTTGAGATTCCCAGTTTGAACAACTTCTTTTATTAAGGTAAGAGATATTCTTACCTTAAAACTGCTCGAAATTTCCAAACACTTGTTAATAAATCTACACAGCTTCGATATTTGAAGATAAAAAAATTTCCCGCCAAGTTTCCATTTTGAATTTAAAAGAGTTGGGTTCCCTTATCCAAGCCTGGGGTGCCTTTATAAATTTATGGGGGTGCCTTTAACACTTTGATGGGTGCATTTAACACTTTTATGTGGTACTTTTAACACTATTATGTGGTACTTTTAACACTTTCAAGCGGACTTTTCCACACTTATTAATTCTCCAAAAGTACCTACAAATATAGAAAACAATAATGTTAATACAATATATTAAGAAATAACAATATAAACATGAGATCAAATCATACATAAAAAATGTGTCTATCAACGGTTTTTGAATTTGAGGGAGTTCTGTTAGCATCTCCCTACACTACTGAAACCCATGGGAATCTTTACTTTCTTTAATGGTTTGTGGTTCAGGAATTTTTAGAGTTTATGAATTCCACCTAAACTTCCTCTTCTACAGAGGTTTGTTGTTCTTGCACAATTTTTTTATCCATGCATAAATAATTAATAATAAACACCCTATAAAAACTATACAGTTGTATAAATTTAGTCGTTTATCACTACCAAATGTTACCTTTCGAGCTTAACTCTGAATAGCATGACACATAAAATACAAAATATTAGAGACATTTTGACATGTCGCAAGAGTAAACATTGAATCTCTAAAAGTTCAGCGAAAATTAATTTGAAGACCTATAGTTTGCTAAACGTCTTTGGATTTGCGTCTATAAGTCGAGTTCATTACGATGATTCAATTCTATAGGGGAGTGATGTTGAAGCTCCATTTCATTTTTAAGCAAAGATTCGACCATCTGAAAGACATGTTCTTTCCAGTGTCTGCAATATGAGTATTTATTTCATGCATTTAGCTATTCTACTCATTTTAATTTCTTATAATATAAGTTTTCATATTTTTTATACTTTTTTTTATTTTTTCTTCACTGTTGTTCATTGGCCACCGCATGACATAGAAACTCTAAATTTTACAGGTGAGGAGATTAGAAACCCAATCTTCATACTTGGGGTATCTTTTGCCCTCATATTCAGAAATACATGTTCAGATGACAAATAACACTGACCCTCATCACAATAAAGGAACTTGAGTTCCATAATATTAATGGTGGTGGAACATCAATCTATAATGTTGTTGTAATCGTGAGAACTGTTAAATCTGTTAAATAAATGGTCCATAATTGAACAATCAATAAATCCATGCAGATCACCAAGAAAAAGTTTCCTTAAAACCAAAGTATAGATTCAGTATTTATTCAACAGAAAGAGAAACTCCACACACTATCTAGAAAAGACATGGTAATTAAATAAGAGAAAATAGGAGCGTATAGAGAGTGACGATGACAAGTCAAATATCGTTGGTCGAGACAGATGAAGAAGACAATGAAGTGTTTACATATGAATAAATATTATAGATAGAAGAAAATGTTTATTTTTGAATTCACTACTTTTGAAACATATTATTATTCTCGACACTTTAATGCTAAACTTTATAAAATAAAAAACTAAGTTATGCAGATCTTGAATTAAACGGATTTTATCGTAATTATTCATCCAATTCAAATTCTAATTTAATCCATGCTTTTTGTTTTTCATTTTGAGTTAGACCAAACCCAAACAATTTACAAGAAACTAGGTCCTTTGTAATTCGCATGCCTTGATGGTTCGGTGTGAAAAGTGGTGAATAAGATGGTGATTTGATCAACAAACAATGTTTGAATTTTTATTCCCAGCTTGGTTGCAATCCGAACAAAACTGTGGCTATAACAATATACAATGATTTGGTTGATGTTTTTAGTTGCCATCGTCAAGGGTGTATAGAGTAGACACATTTAGAATTGATATTCCATTATGGTTTAAGAATTTCTAACACAAAATTCTTTGGTAGGTAACTTAAAATTTCATTCATACTTTCTCCATGTGCAAATCTTTTAAAACTATGCATACAACATACTTTAATTACCATAGGGTATCAAACTTTCATATCCATTAAAAATAAATGGACTAATCAAGCTTTTTTTTAAAGTTCTAATGCATCTGGACAACGTTGCATAACACTATCTTGGAAAGACCTAGCAAACAAGAGAAATTAAGAGAATATAAAGAGCAACGGTGATATGCCACCGTTGATCGTTCTGGATGAACATGATAGTGAAGTGGACATGGAGTATAGAAAAAGATCCTGATATGCCACCGTTAATCGGGTTGGATAAAGATGGCAATGAAGTGTTAAATTTTGAATAGAGATTAGAGCTAAAGGAAGTGTTTATCTTGAACTCATTACTTTTGAAACATATTATTATTCCCCGACAAATTAGTGTCAAATTTTATATAACCAAAATCTAAGTCGTGGAAATTTTTAATTACACAGGTTTCATTATAATTGTTGATTATTGGATGACAATTTTGCAATTTCCAATTGGAGCCCTCCCTTGGGACGGGTGCGAGGCAAAGCTCCGTTTCAATTTGTAGGTACCTAAGGTAAAAACATGTACACTATACTCTGAGTAGTATTTAGGCGTGTTTTTTTGTTTCTTACGTCAATTTGGATCATACACAAACAATTTACAATAAATTATATGTTTTGTAATTTTCATGTATTAGTAGTTTGGTATGAGTTATATCTTGATGAATAGGCAGGTGATTGATCATCTATCAACTTTTGAAAAAAAATTCCATCTTGACAACAGTTCGAACAAAATTTTGAATATAGCAATATAGAAAAATTTAGATAATCAAAGGGTATAAATTTTTTAATGTTTTTAGTTTCCATTGTCAAAGGTGTACGGAGTAGACATATGCATCCAGATTTGGTATTCCATTGTGGTTTAAGAATTTTCAAATTCTTTGGAAGGCAACTAAAAATTTCATTCATACTTTTGCGATATCCAATTTTTTTTAAACTATTCGTATACCATAGTTGGATTATTGAAGGATATCAAATTTTTTTACTCATTAAAAATAATCATACTAATCAAGATTTTTTGAAGATATCCTGATGCATCTGGACGATGGATATAAATACAATTGGAGAACAATTAGTATATCCATCAATATCGCCAGGATAAGGTCTCTACAAAAACCAAATAACTGATGAAGTATTTGTTCCTGATAGAGAACAACTCCATACACCTACTAAGAAAGACCTGGTAAACAAAAGAAAGTACGAGACTATATAAAGCGATGACATGCCAACATTGATCGAACTGGATGAACATGATGATGAAATAGAAGAGATTATAGAGATAGATCCTGACATGCCACCGTTGGTCGAAATAGATGAGGAAGGCAATGAAGTGTTTACTTATTAATAGAGACTATAAATAGCATGGGTATTTATTTTTGGGCGCACTGCCTTTGAAACATATTATTATTCTCCGACACTATAATGTTAAATTTTTTTAAACCAAAAACCAATCGTGGTAATTTTGAACTGAATGGAACCATGGGTAACCAGTTACTCAAACTTTTATCATGGATGCAAATCTTATAATTAACAATGCTACCATGGCATTCTTTCTGAAGGACAAATGCCAATCTTAGATAAGGTCTAAAATACAGTAGTCAGTGGTGGCTTAAACGATGTAAAAGTACAAAAGGATGGTGAATTACTCCGGCCTATTAAGCTGTATCATGTGAATAAAATAGATTGTTGAAATACCCATAGGGATTATAAAGTACACTTCAAACTTAATTAGCTAACGACTATTGAGTTAATGAACTTATCAAGTCGGAAGCATAACGAAATTACATGCCATATCACAGCTCTTATATATAACTCAGTGAGATATTCATATACGAACGAAATAATATTTTTATATTATTTTAAATCCAAAATTTAGGAAATCAACTTATTTCGACTCATTAGATACCGATAAGGTATCAACTTATTATAAAAAAAAAATCTTATACATTTAACCATAAGTACGGGGCGAAGCACCTCCATGCCTAATAGTTATTCCCATCAGTTACGGTGCGTAGCACTGGTTACATACTAGTATCCATAACAATATTATGGTTCTTTCAAAACAAACATGTGATGTCTCTATTGATAGTTGCCACAAAATTTTAGTCTGATTCAAAAATGGCCAGTCGCAGTTAAAAAGAAAATGCCTATTATACTCCTTCCAACACTACATGGCACTCTATTTCCTCCGGATTCAGATACTAGTAGAATAATGGGTTTTAATCACGATTATCTTGGTCACGGTGATTCCAATAAACGTGACTAAATACCTATTTGTCACATAGGACCATTGTTCAAAAGAGGGTATTTTATCGAACACGAGGATGTTTCGATTCGAGACTATTTGTCCGTACAACTGTGTTGTACACGATCGATGACACTACTCCACCTCCTATGTATCTCATATCCCGGTTTTCCTTATTTCAAGCTACGATAATTCAACTGCTTTTTCTTTCTTCTTTCTTATGTGTTAATCGAAATACAATTCACTTTCTCTCTCGCTTTTCTCGGACAATCTATTTTGAAAATTTTGATCGAGGTGAAGTCGGAGACGAATCAAATCTTTCTCTTCTCACGGTGTAATCCCTAGAAAAATCTAGGTTTTTTTTAATCTATGGTTCAATTTCTTTTCTTAGAAAAAATTCTGGTACTGAGTTACTCAATTGCGTTTCTGATCTTGATCAGAAAGAAGCTATGTACAGTATTATGATTTCAATCCTCTTCGAATTTCCACAAAACTCAGATCCTAATTTGAGTCCTCCCAATCCATTTTCACCAACAATTTTATAGATACACATTGTCATAAATCTCTGCCTAACATACCACAATTAGAAATTGAGAAGAAATTAAGGTCCGATTCGCCCTAGATTTTTTTGTTGGGGGAATCGAAGATAAAGATTTCAAATTGAAGGATTATACAACAACCTCTTGTTTATATGAAGAAATACTTTGTGAACTATTGTTAATGCGATTTGATTTCACCACCCATCGATCTACCGATCTTTTTTTCGTGAACTACTGTAACATACAACAGACTTGGTATCTACCGCTCCATATCATTGAATATGTTCAAGGGTTTTTGTTGTTTTTAGGGTTATAATCAAGATTTACGGAATTTAACTTATGTGGGTGTTAGAAAACCAGTGTTAGTATTGTCATCTTTTTCAAAATCTGTCCGTGAAGTTGTAATGTTGATATAAGAAATTTCTTAGATACACAAGATGGTCGATGACTTTTTTTTATCTGTCCAACTGATCGATCAGGGTTATCTTTAACACGTTACTATTTGGTTTATTTGGTCTTAGTACAAATTTTCGATGGCAATGTCTATGAGGTTTTTTCTTGGATCATTGAATGGCCTACTTGGCCCTATAAGGGTAAGTGTGCATTACACAGACCAATGGGCAATGCAATCTTGGTTTTAATGTTACGAAAGATTGTTACCGTCGCATTTCCGTCAAATTCTTTTTGTGTATGCTTTTTGTTTTAATCTAACCATACATTTGAGTAGGATTGGTCATTGGTCCAGCTATTGGAGGGTTACTTGCACAGGTACTAATAATATATAATTGCTTCAGAAATAATTTGCATCTCGCTTGCGTATTAGAAATTTTGTGTCTTTCAATACTAATGATATCTATGACTGAATTTTTTTTGCTAGCCTGCAGAGAAGTATCATGATATTCATACCCCCTAACTAGATATATGTGGGAGATAAGAACTACTCTCTAATTGCAATAATGGCCTTCTTTGGAACCCCAACAAGCCTATTCAGTTATTAAAAACATATAAAGCATTGTAACTCTGTCTGACAGAGCAAAAGAAAAATCATTCTACATAATCACACAAGTTTCATTTAGAGTCTTTTCTAATACATTTCTTTGCTAGTAGTTATGCCTCCTAGTTTATCATAGGGTCTTTTTACACAATCATAGATCCAAAAGTCTAACTTAAGAGAATTCGTACCCTCCAAACGGCCAGTTCTTGATTCCGTTGCATTGCAGTGAGCAAGCCTAACAGTTGTTCTTGCATACTGCGTGTTTATATCATTTATCTGGCTGCCTAAGTTCCACTCAACCAACTTGCAAAGTAAATCATTAGTATTACAATGACAACATTTCGGAACATAAAAGGAGCATGGACAAGAACTTTGTAGCACTCATCTTTATAAAAATATATCTTGTTAAATTGATCTTCTAAGGATGAACGAATTCTAGTTTTCTTACATTGCGTCTGATTTAATTTTTATGATAAAAGAGTGTTTTCCTTGGGTGTTTTAGGTTCAATTTTCTTAGGCTTAAAAGTGGTCTAATGCTTGAGTAATTTGCTCAATTATACATTTCGCCCATATGCCCACGTCACACATTATTGCGTGTCGTAGGTGCACAAGTTATTTTACTTATCTTCTACTTCACTAATAAATAATATAGTATAATATATTAGTAAATAAAATTCGTTTCCACGAAGAGAAAGATATTTTAGTTGTTGAATGTCATAAAAGGAGGTTCTTTTAGGCTGAAAATAACTAGCAAAGCAATTAAAATTGATTAAGACGCAAGCAATAGAAAGAAATATGATCGAGGAATCCTTCTTCGTTACTAAACAATCATCAAATTAGTATATTCATTCACTCTCTATTAATCACAGATTACCACCAACAGTAGGATAACAGTTATGCTTAGTTATTCCCAAAATTCCTTATATCACTGGGTAACATGTACGCTTAGTCACCAGATTATATCCGGCTGAACCACCCTGAAGTATGCTCTCAGAGTGTAATTTAATCGAGTGCTTTATGATTTGTGAATTTAGGTTTTGTCCTAGTAGTTGAACTCAATATTCTCGGTCCACTTTCTAGTGTTGATTTTACTTGCGGTTGCTTTACAGAATCCCTCTGCAATGTCTCACAATTTCTACTTGCGTAAAAGTTATTCAACAATTACGAATATCCTAACTCTTTACTAGTATTAGATTCACTAACAAACTAATTTAGTTGCCATCTAAACCATTTATCAATAAGTTATAATCATTAATTGTAGTAAAACCAAACCATAATCATGTGAAATAGTAAAAGAAAATATTTATATGCTAAATTGAATCATGTATTAGAACTTATTATTCATCCTCAATCAATGAGAAGTTTAGCTACTCATGGATGTAGTAAAATCTATGGTATACATACGATAAAGTAGAACAAAATAATTATTGTGATGAAAACGCTCTAAAACCCTAGATTTTCCACTTGTGTTCTTCTATCCAAAAACTTGATAAAAAGAATTCCCTTCAAAAATAATTAGATGAGTCTCTTAAATAGGTGTCCCAAGTTGTATAAGCACACTGCTCGAATCCCGTTCGAAATTGGTTTCCAAAACACCAAAATTATGCCAAAAATAGGTCTTAGACAAGACTTAGCCGTAAGAAAATAGCTCAAATTGGCTAATGGGTTCACGATCAGCTAGACCCAGCCCATTTACGTCAACAACTAATTGGGCGTGTACATCTGAAATCCATCCCAACTCACCTAGCCTGGCTCTTCTTCCACCTTCGTATTTTTCTCTCTATTAATATCTGCAGAGGAACAACTCCGAATATCACCACCATATCAACTCCATTATCTCTCTTGTTGTTGCTTGCCTTATTCTCTTTTCTCCCTGAAATTCTCTCAGGACCATCAAGAACAACGTTATTTTCCATGAACCTCAATCTCGTTCATTATCAATCACCGGAAGCAACACCATCTCGAGCTGCAACTATCGATAACTCGAGCTCAACAAAGTCATGTTCTGTCTCATAGCTCTGCATGAGTTCCATCAACACTGCC
The DNA here is from genome assembly GCA_023531435.1 of Papaver californicum. NCBI lineage: Eukaryota > Viridiplantae > Streptophyta > Magnoliopsida > Ranunculales > Papaveraceae > Papaver > Papaver californicum. Next base: position 1,072,937 of record JAJJMC010008838.1, read on the forward strand.
AGCCTTTCTCGAGCTCAATCATGGATGCAAACCATTTCTCCTCCTTTTGCTTGAGCTTCTCTTATTTAACAATAGCAACATCAACCACCATCACTCATCCTGCGAACCCTTTAATTTCATTGAAACATCTCCTCATATTCTCGCGCTTCAACTCACTATTACTTCCAAGCTCCATTAACTCGCCTTCACCATTCAATCATGATCAATATCTATAACCAACAGTTCCCATGGAGTTCTATAATTGCAACATCTCCTTCTCATTGATTCCACTTACAAACACCACCAATCTCTCAAATCAAACCATCTTTTAAGCCAACAACAAATCCTGGACGTACATGAAACCCATTTTTTCTCTCTTGAACTCAAAGGATGAAGATGAAGGTTCCCTTTCACAATTAGATGGTGTTGTTAACACTTTTCAATTGGCAGCCTTTAGTAGGATGATTAGGCGCCTTTATCGATAAGGATCCAGAAGTGTTTGGTTTGCAAACCCTTTTTGTTCATGTATCCAGATGGGTATGGTTTGCAAACCTCTTTGGCCTGTCAACAAAGTCTTCACTATTATCTTGTTTTGCTCATAACTTCTTCGTCCGATGTCGGAATGACCTCATTCTTTTTGTGTTATCTTCGTAATTCAATTCTATTCAAGATGGTATCAAGAAATCCTGATTTCGGGTGAGTTGAACTTGGTCTTTGGCCCTTCTTCACTTATAGAACTCGATTTCCTTGTTCATTTCATGTCGCAATGAACTCCTTTCTTCTTCTTTGGCCTCGGGATGCTTAAATACTTGGAGTACTTCACTTCCTAGATCTTTTGTATCAATTTTCACTCTTATAAATTACCTAATAGAAATAAATAAAATAGAAAACAAACGTAATATCAATTAATATGCAACAATTATAGCAAATATTAGTATGGATTGACACTAAAATTATGTAAGTTATGCACTTATCAAATTCCCACACACTTAGCTTTTGCTAATCCTCAAGCAAACTACTATCTAAACTAACATAAACTAAAACAACAACTCCTTTTCGTTGAGTACACGGTTGCACTTAGCATGTGCAATAAGCCTTTAAACCCCTAGGTGTCCCTAGTGGACGAGTTATAGTCTCGTGAGGGTTTATAAGAGGTATATCCATAAAATCTACTGCAATTTCAAAGTCACACGCATCCAAAAAGTTTTGAGGATATAAAATTTCTGCACACTAATAATAATAAGTTAGAAATGCCAAAGAACACTATTTTCATGCTTAACTTTTGAGTTAGGAGAAACCCACATATGAAAGAATCCAGGTTCAAAAGCGATCGAATGTTTCAACTTTTTCCTCGCCAATAGGAAATTATGAAATTGACACTCAAAAGACGTATTTTGTGGTTCTCATTTGTGCAGGCAGGAGTAAAGATAGAAATCCTGCACACGTTGAATGATGGGAAGGAAAAGTAAGATTCCGACTTATATAAAGATGTTATCCCATAGAAACGTGGGACGAAAAAGATTTTTTTTTTCTAGTGACCTCTAAGAAAGGAAATCAACCACTATGCAATGATGAGAACGCTTACTAAAGTTTTCACCCGATTCACAATCAGCACCACTCCTACAACATCCAATAAAAACGTTTTCGGTCTTCAACTGTTGATGATAAACTCTTGGACTTCTTAAAACTTCGACAAATTGTAACTCTTTTCCTCAATTCCTTGTTGCTTGAAACGTATTTATAAATTTCTTTTTCCCCACGACTTTATTGAATGAATATAAAAACAAATATACACTAAAACACTATAATTTTCTTTCTTTCTTTCTTTTTTTTCTCTCTTCTATTTTTTTCTCTTCCTTTTGTCTTTCTTTTCTATTTCTTTTCTATTTTTTTTATTTTCTTTTTAAATTTTTTTATATATGCTAAAATTGAAATACATACTAACAAATAAACTAATGTGGCCATGGGAGAAGGATTTTACCACTTGATTCTTCATAATTTGTGTTGTCTCGATATCATGAACTTCACTAACTTTCATGTTTTGATTTCTTTCACTCTTGTACATATATATTCAACATGTATATATAATTTTGCTCATTGTATTGTTGCTTTACTTGAATATGAAATTTGTTTTTCTTGTATTGTTGCTTGCAAACCTTGACTGTATTTAACTTTTTTTCAAATTTTTAATGTCGCTCCGCTTGTTGATGATAATGGTGTTTCTATGGACCTGTTGTTGTAGAGAATGGTGTCAACTGCAAACAAGACTACAAGATAGAGTGAGCAATTCTGATGACACCCTCATGATTGATAGAAATAACACTCAATTGATCAAAAATTAGTGCATAAATTGTTACGAAGTTCGGTAGATCATCATTCTACCCGGAGGTTGTGTAGATGAAACACTCTAGACGAAAAATTGAAGGTTTGGTGCCTTACTTATGGGTCTTGAATGATCATCTTCTCTAATACTGTATTCTCTACCAGCGGTTTAAGTCCTTTTTTGTCAGCTCTAGCCTCTCAACAACTAAGCACTCCGAATGTCATTCTCTAATACTTCTAAGTTCAGTTATTTCGGTAAGAAATTCGTATGTAACTTAGCTAGAAGTATACAAACTGACTCTAAAACATCTAAAAATTGGAGGTTTTAATTCAAATATGTACAAAAAGTTTAAAAATTGTACCTACAAAAGTGAATACTAAAAATCTATATGCTTAACCATTTCCCAACACTTAAACTTTACATTGTCATCAATGTAAATTGACTCCTCCAATGTAAAATCAAATGGAAAAATCCTAATATGATATGAAAAACTAAAAATTAAAAAAAAAAAGATAAAAATAAATATACAAAACCAATGGGTTGCCTCCCATGCAGCGCTTGGTTTAAAGTCGTCAGCCCGACTTATACTCGCCCGTATTACTCCTCCAGAGGGAGAAAAACTTCAAGTCTAATCACGTCTACATTCTCCTTAGGAAAGTTTTTCGTAATAAGGCTTCAATCTATGACTGTTGACTTTGGAAATTATTCCTGTTTTTGTACTAGTAATCTCAACTGCACCATGGGGAAAAACATTAGTAACAACAAACTGTCCAATCCATTAGGACCTTAACTTTCGAAATAAACGAAGACGAGTATTAAATAAAAGAACTTTCTGTCCCACAATAAAATTTTTTCGAGAAATCATCTTGTCATGAAAAATCTTAGTCTTCTCCTTGTATATACGAGAACTTTCCTAAGCATCGTTATGTATCTCCTCTAGCTCATTAATTTGTAGTTGACTTTGTTTTCCCGCTTTATCATACTCCATATTGCATATTTTTACTGCCCATAAAGCCTTATGCTCAAGTTTAACCGGGAGATGACAAGCTTTGCCATAAACCTACCGATATGGAGATATTCCAATCAGTGTCTTGTATGTTGTTCTATACGCCCACAATGCATCATTGATCCTCAAGCTCTAATCTTTCCGTATAGTATTAATGGTTTTCTCAAGAATCGACTTAATCTCACGATTTGAAATTTCAGCCTGCCCACTAGTTTGTGGGTGATACTGTGTACCAACCTTGTGTGCAATGTTGTACTTCTTGAGCAAAGCATGGAAGAATTTATGAAAGTATGAGCCTTTATCACTAATAACAACACGTGGTGTACCATGTCTACTGAAAATATTTTTCTTCACAAACTCACAAATAACTTGAGAATCATTAGTAGGGGTGGCTTTAGCTTCCACTCATTTTGACACATAATCCATAACAAGAAGTATATAAAATTTCCATACGAATTAATGAAAGGGCCCATAAAATCAATTCCCCACACATTGAATATTTCTATAGAAAAATCGGTGTGGGGGGCATTTAATTTCGAGCACCTAGATTGCCCGTTCGGTTATATTTATCACAAGATTTGCAAAAAGCATACACATCCTCAAATAGGGTGGGGCAATAAAAGCCACTCTCAAGAACTTTGGGAGCGGTACGTTTAGCATCAAAATGCCCACCATAAGCATAAAAATGACAAAAAGTAAGAATGGATTGAAATTCAGAGTCAAGTACGTACCTGCAGATAATCTGATCAGCACAGTATTTCCACAAGTAGGTCTCATCTCACACATAGTGCTTGGATATCTTCTTAAGATTTAACTTTTGAAAATTGGACATTGTACTAGGTATTTTTCCACTAACCAAGTAGTTCAGTATATCAACTTACCAAGTTGTTAAGGCATCAATTGAGAAAAGTTGTTTATCTGGAAAACGGTCTTGCAAGGGAAGGTTCAGAAATAACAAGTCTACTGAGATGATCTGCAACAGTATTATCAACACCTTTCTTGTCTCTAATTTCAGTATCAAATTCTAGCAACAACAGAATCCACCGTATGAGTCTTGGCTTAGCTTCTTTCTTCTTTAGTAAGTACCGAAGTGCTGCGTGATCAGAATATACAATCACTTTTGTACCCACCAAATAAGCTCTAAAATTTTCTAATGCAAACATTATAGCCAAAAACTCCTTCTCAGTAGTAGAATAATTGATTTGCGCCTTATTCAGGGTCCTAGATGCACAATAAATAATGTGCAAACGTTTGTCCACTTTCTGACCCAAAACAGCTCCAACTTCATAATAACTTGCGTCACACATCAACTCGAATGGCAAGTTCGAGTGACTTAATAGTCAACAATTCCTTCAATCTGTCAAAGGCATTCTTACACTCCTGGTTGAAGTTGAAGTAACCTCTTTTTACAACAATATGCACATTGACATTGATATTTTTTAGAAATCTTTGATAAACCTTCTGTAAAAACCTACATGACCGAGAAACGAGCGAATCTCCCTCACCGAAGTGGGGTATTGTAAGTTTCTAATTAAGTCTATCTTTCCTTTGTCCACCTCTAATCCCTGAGAGGATACAAGATGACCAAGCACTATTCCATGGTTCACCACAAAGTGATATTTCTTCCATCTTAGAACAAGATTAGTATTTATGTATCTTTTAAGCACAAGTTTAAGATTTTCTAAACAAATATCAAATAAATCCCCATAAACACTAAAATCATCCATAAATACCTCAATGATACGTTCCACGTAGTCAGAAATATACTCATCATACATCTCTGAAAAGTGGCAGGCGCATTGTAGAAACCAAACGGCAAACGTCTTTATGCAAAAGTACCAAAGGGACAAGTAAAAGTAGTCTTCTCCTGATCCTCTGGTGCGATCACAATCTGATTGTAACCCGAATAGCCATCCAAAAACCAATAATGTGAATGTACGGATAACATTTCTAACACCTGATCAATGAAAGGCAAAGGAAAGTGATCCTTCCGGGTAGCAGAATTAAGCTTTATGTAGTCTATGCATACTCTCCATCCTGTTTAAACTCGTTTTGAAATAAATTCGTCATCTTGATTTATGACAACAGTAGCACCAGACTTCCTAGGTACCGCATATACCGGACTAACCCACTTACTGTCAAAAATTGAGTAAATCACTCCCACACTTACAGCCATCGTCTTCCATTAAGATTCTATACATGCACATTGATGGACTAATACTTTTGATATCAACTATTGTTACCCAATGGCCATTTTGTGCACTTTTAGAACCCTAATTAGGCGTTCTTCATGTACTGCAATGATATTGTTCGTAATAATTACTGGAAGTTCTTACCCGTCACCCAAATAAGCATACTTTAGGTGGTCAGGAAGAAGCATCAGTTCTAATTTAGGTGCCTGCACAATAGAATGTAAAGGAACCTCATTAGTTAGGGTAAGGAAATATAAGAAATATTACCCGTTTTAGCTTCTTTTAGTTCCATCAAGGCACCACACATCTCAACTAGCTCTTTGGATAAGTCAACGTCCAAGTTCGGCTTCCCATGAACGTCTAATTCAATGTTATTATACAACACAACTCCAAGTTCATCTTCACCGTTCAAATCAAACATTTGTTGTGCTAGCGAACCAATAACATCGATAGAGAAAACAGAGTGAACATCACTAGGATAACGCATGGCTTCAAATATGTTGAAGCGAATAATCTCTTTATCAAATTCCATAGTGAGTGTACCACTATCAACATCAATCTTCGTCTTTGCAGTCTTCATAAACGGTCTCTCAAGAAGTAATGAAGTAGATGAACAAATATCTCCATTCTGCATATCCACAATATAGAAACCAACCGGAAAGATTAACTCATTCACTTGGACTAAGACGTCCTCCAAGAGTCCCTTAGGATATATATATTTGACTTGTTTGCTAATTGAATGATAATCTCGGTCTCCTTTAAAGGTCCAAGATTCAAAGAATCATAAGTATCGGCTGACATAACGCTTATGGAAGCTCCCAAATCAAGTAAGGAACGTTCAAATTATCGATCACCAATGGTAATGGGCACTTTGAAACCACCAGGATCAGTAACATAGACGACGTACTTTCTCCCACCTGGTTAATCTCATTAGCAATCAACCTATCCTTCCTTGTACATAAATCCTTTAGAACCTTGGCGTATCTAGGTATCGTTCTGATGGCCTCAATAAATGGAATTTTGATTTGTATCTTGCTGAAGATATCCATGATTTCATTATCTTGAGATTGCTTCTTTGACTTGGCAAAACGGCTAGGAAAAAGTGGTGGAGTATTAAAAGTAGGCACCGTTTCCTTAGGTTGGCCGGTTGAGGTTGGCTTTTGTTTTGGTACGGTTTCTACCTTTATTTCCTTTTCTATGTAGTCACTACCCTCTTCTTGTTGTTTTGGATCTTCAACTTGCCTCCCACTCCTTAGAGTTACTACGTTGACATGCTCTCTTGGGTTCACAAAAGGTTGTGATGGTAACTTTTTCGAAGCTTTTGCCTTCATTTGATTCATATCGATCACCATTTTCCCCATCTAAGTGTGCAAGTTTTTAATGGTAGCATCTTTCTTCTGTTGATTTTGTTGAAACATAGAAGTGATACCCTGCATGCTCTGCATCATAGCATTGAACTTGTCATCAATGGATGAGCCTTGCTCCTTAGCTTGTTGTGGTTGTTGAAATTGTTGTTATGGCTGAAATCCACTTTGTCGCCTGTAAGTTGGCATAGGAGTTGCACCTTGTTTGTTTGCATAGCCGAAATTTGGATGATCTTTCCAACCTAGATTATAGGTATTTGAATAGGGGTCATACCTTGGCCTTTTGTTAGGGAACACATCATTCACCTGTTCGGCCTCTTCTTCATAGGAAGGAATAATCACAGTAGCCATTCGTTGCACTACCTTCTCTATGTTGTTCAGATGTTGTTATGACTGTGAAGACTCTTCTATATCGCTAACTCTTCTGACATGGGAGTTGTTCGTGGTGTAGCATTGTTGTGCGTTTGAAGCCATACTCTCAATCAAACTAGTTGCCCGCGAGATCGTCTTTTCAGTAAGTGTACCTCCTGTAGCTGCATCAATCAAGTTCCTCTATTTCAGAAGTAATCCTTCATAAAAGTATTGAATGACTAGTGTGTTGGAGATGTTGTGGTGTGGGAATCTTGCCAACAACCATTCGTACCTCTCCCAATATTCATACAGAGACTCCCAGTAATATACAGAATTGCACTGATCTCTTTATGAGCAGATGCTGCCTTAGAAGCAGGAAAATACTTTTCAAGAAATAACTTTCCATCTATGTCCATGTTGTAATACTCTCTGAAAGAAGGTAATACAACCATTCTTCTGCTAAGTCTGTTAGTGAGAATGGAAAGGCTTGTAGCATAATCGTTTCACTATCTTCAGTTCCATGCCTAAGACTCGTCATCGTGTTCTGAAACTGTTGAAGGTGAGGATTTGGGTTTTCACCTGCATGTCCCTTGAACTTAGGTAGATGATGAATCATATTTGACTTCATCTCCACTGGTTCATCTATGTTAATATACAATGGTTGTGAATCTAAACATGGAGAGGTTAACTGTCGCAACTTCTTCTCCGGAGGTTAAGGAACACCCATTTCTTCTAGAGGTGGATCTTGTAGCAAAAATTGAGGTTCTTGTAGTACTGTCCCCCTTCGAGTTTGAATTCGGCACCTTCGGTAATCCCAACGTTTAGGTGCTAGAGATTAAGTACCCGAAACCAAAATAAATCTAGAAAACAAAGTTAAATCTAAAAATAAACCTAAAAACTAAAATAAGAGAAAATAAATAATAACTAAAACCGACTGCTCCGCGGCAGCGGCGCCAAAATTTGTTGTGTTTCGTAGGTGCACAAATTATTTTACTTATCTTCTACATCACTAATAAATAATATAGTAGCAAATAAGATTCGTTCTCACGAAGAGAAATGTGTTTTAGTTGTTGAATGTCACAAAAGGGGGTTGTTTTAGGTTGAAAATAACTATCAAAGCAATTAAAATTGATTAAGATCCAAGCAATAGAAAGAAATATGATCGAGGAATCCTTCTTCGTTATTAAACAATCATCAAATTAGTATATCATCCATTCTCTATTAATCACAGATTACCACCAACCGTAGAATAACAATTACGCTTATTTATCCCCAAAATTCCTTATATCACTGGGTAACAGGTAGCTTAGTCACCGGATTCTATCTGTCCGAACCACCCTGAAGTACGCTCTCATGGTGTAATTTAATCGAGTGCTTTAGGATTTGTGAATTTAGGTTTGGTCCTAGTAGTTAAACTCAGTAAGCTCGGTCCACTTTCTAGTGTTGATTTTACTTATGATTGTTGCACAGAATCCCTCTGCAAGATCTCACAATTTCTACTTGTGTAAGAGTTATTCAACAATTACGGATATCCTAACTCTTTACTAGCATTAGATTCACTAACAAACTAATTTAGTTGGCCACCTAAACCATTTATCAATAAGTAATAAACATTAATTGTAGTAAAACCAAACCATAATCATGTGAAATAGTAGAAAAATATATTTATATGCTAAATTGAATCATGTATTAGAACTTATAATTCATCCTCAACCAATGAGAAGTTTAGCTACTCATGGATGTAGTAAAGTCCATGGTATACATATGATAAACCTTTAAAAATAATTAAAAGAGTTTCTTAATCAAGCTAGAAAGCTCTCTTTGATGAGCCGCGTAGTATTAGGTAGTTGGTCGAGTAAAGGCTGACCAAGCCGATGATGCTTAGCTGGTCTTTTCGGATGATCAGCCACACTGGGACTGAGACAAACCCAAGATAGTAAAAGACTACTTCCCGTCTCTACTTTAAGAGGCTTGCTTGATAGGTGTTCCAAGTTGTAGAAGTGTCCGTGCTCGAATCTCGGTCGAAATTGGTTTCCAAAACACCAAAGTATGCCAAAAATTGGTCTTAGCCAAGACTTAGCTGTGAGAAAATAGCTCAAAATAGCTAATGGGCTCACGCTCAGCTAGACCCAGCCCATTTACGTCAATAACTAATTGGGCTTGTACATCTGAAATATGGCCCAACTCACCTAACCTGTCTTTTCTTCCACCTTCACCTTTTTTTCTCTGTTAAGAGCAGCAGAGAAACAACTCTGAATATCACCACCCTACCAACTTCATTATCTCTTCCGTTGTTGCTTACCTCATTCTATTTTCTCTCTGAAACTCTCTCACGACCATCAAGAACAACGTCTTTTGCCATCAACCTCAATCTCGTCCATTATCGCCATCATTTCCTGTCATTATCAATCACCGGAAGCAACACCATCTCGAGCTGGAACTATCGATCACTTGAGCTCAACAAAGTCATATTATCTGTCTCATAACTCTGCTTGAGTTCTATCAACACTAGCAGCCTCTCTCGAGCTCTATCATGGCAATAAATTACTTCTCATCCTTTAGCTTGAGCTTTTCTTCTTCAACAATAGCAGCATCAACCACCATTATGATAGACACATTATTGTGTCTAATTTGTCCTTAATTATCTATATTGTTAGTGCTCAATTTGGTATTTATTGTGTTATTTTATGTGTTTGTAGGTATTTATGGGAAATAAACATTTGCATAATTTTTTTGTTCAAAAAGTGATAAAAGAACCCGAGAAAAATTGCAAAAGGCACCCAAGATAGTTGATAAAGGCACCCGTAGCTTGGATAGGGTCATCCCTTCCTCTTTGGTTCAAAAAAGAGAAAATGGCGTGAAAAGAACTTTCAAACGCGTGGAAGTTATGTGGAGGTTGAAATCGGTTTTGAGGGGATTTTAAAGAGTTTAAACCTTATCAACATGAAGCAACAATCATTAGAGGATGAAACACGTAAATTACAAGAATTTAAAGCCGTGAAACAAGCTGAAAAATCCATATTTTTTCCGGAAAAGATTTTCCTTCCCTAACTCGGATTTACATGAATCTGAGATTGTGCTGTATCTGTTTTTGGGTCCTTATCGATTAAGGATAAATTGTTAGGGTTTGTGGAACCTAGAAATAGCAAAGAGGAGGAAGAAAAATAAGGAGGGGAGGCTCAGAAAAAAAAACAGGAGAAAAAGAAAGTTCTGCTGCCGAACGGGAAGAACATGGATCATCGACGATTTTTTCAACCCAACAACAACGTTTATCTTCAGCTTTGCAACGGTTTCTTCAACCCATCAGCAAAGTTTATCTTCGCTTTGCAATATTTATCTTCAAGCTCCACTGTAACAGTTAATCGTAACGCCTATAAACGTTGCAGATTTCCTTTTTTTTATTATTTTCAACTTTTTTTCTTCTTCTCAAGCACTTTTTAGCCATGTACCAATCTTTAGAGAGTGTTTTGAGTATGATGAGCTAAACTCAACCATTTGGACAATGAAGGAAGCCATATTTCATGAATGAATGGTACCCATTTTTGATTCTTAATGACTTTTGCATTGATGTTTAATTGATTTATGATTTTTCGTAATTAGTTGTGATTTTGTTTGATAGTATATGCTGGGACGTCAGATCTTTTGATGCGCCATGCTTGTGATTTACAGTTAACGTTTTAGAAATCTACTTTTGGCAAAGAAACAGAGTCAATAAAAGAGCTATAATTGTTATAGAATCATTGTATAAATCATTCAAAATTGATTTTGGTGGAATCCTGAGTTCCAGTTCTTCCCAATATTATTAAAATCTTTTACTTATTTTCTAGTTTACATTAAAATTAGGTCTAAAACAAATCTTCACAACTCTCAGCGAACGAACATATTTTTACCATTTTTCTAAAACGATCACATTACTCATCACAGCCAAACCATCCTGCAAACCCTTTAATTTCATTGAAACAGCTCATCACATTCTCGATCTTCAACTCACCATTAATGCCAAGCTCCATCAAATAGCCTTCACCATTCAATCTTGATCAATAGCTACAGCCAACAGTTCCCATGGAGTTTTACAATTGTAGCATCTCCATCTTATTGATTCCGCTTTCAAACACCACCAATCTCTCGAATCAAACCATCTTCTAAGCCAACGGCAAAGCCTGGACGTACAGGAAAACCCGGAAAACCCATTTTTTTCTCTCTTGAACTCAAACGGATGAAGATGAAGGTGCCCCTTAATAATTAGATGGTGTTGTTAACACTTTTCAATTGGAAGCCCCTTAGTAGAATGATTAGGCGCCTTTATCAATACGGATCCAAAAGTGTTTGGTTTGCAAAAAACAATTTTTTAGGGACCAACCCCTTTTTGAGGAGATCATCTCCTCTATTTTGCTAAGTTCATTAGAAAGTAATTCTTGACTCCCCATATCCATATAATTTTACTAATGATAAAAATATCCTCACTTAATTAGGAGGTAATAATTAGAGTTAGTTAAACTTATTTAATTTTAAGTGTTAGATGAGATAAAATGTTGTTGCCATTAGAGAATTAGAATAAGGATAAGAAGAGTTCTTCCCCAAACCCAAACTCAACCCCAAAATTAGGTTTTTTTTTGAGATTTACCGAGACCAGAACAAAGAAGATGAAGATTATAATGTTTGGGATACCCGGGTATATTGTTAATGTGTTTTTGTTGCTTGAATTGGCTTAAATTTGGTACAAATATAAAATTTTATAGCTAGCTCGATATAAGTTCGGTTAGGACATTGAAGAACACAGGTAGCCGAACTCTCTGAGTTCATGGTAGTAGCCGAACTGAGATGTTTGGCTAGGACTTTAATAGACTTCTAAACCGAACAATGTAATTCTTAACCGAACTTTTAAAATGTCAAAAACATTTATCATGTACAAAGTTCGGCAAGCTCGATAATAGGATTTAATAACCGAACTTATATGTTTAAAACCCAAAAAAAAGTTCTGTTAGCTTATAATTGATACTTTAACCGAACTTTTTCAATTTACCAGGGTTTTTTTGTGCCATAAGTTCGGTTATGAATTATTTATTGCAGGAAGCCGAACATTATTATTTCACCAGAGATTTTTGGTGTCAGAAGTTCGGCTAGGGTTGATATTTTTCTCCCTAGACGAACATTACTCTGGATTGTGCAATTATTTGCCGAACTTCTTCTCCCTAGCCGAACATTACACAAAATATCAAACAATTTTACGAAGTAGAAAGTTCGGCTAAGTCGATAATATATTTTAATAGGCGAACTTTTTTTTAACAGCCGAACTATTCGTTCAGTTTGTTATGTAATAGGCTTTATCAACTGAATCTTTTTACCGAACTTACGAATATTCATTAACTAAAGTTTCAAACCAAGTTACGAGGCATTAACGTCAAATAAAAACCAACTAATGAAACTCAAACCATGTAATTATTCTAAATTGCAAACATACTGAAATCAAACACTCATGCACCACGTCGACAAGTGCGACGAACTCTTTTACCACGTCCAAGTTCTTCGTCGGATGGGGTCTCATCTCCACTTGGTTCCAACATAGTAGCAGCAGCCGCACTTGAGCCTTCCCCACTTGGTCCCCTTCTAGTAGCAGCAGCAGCAGTTGAACCTTCCCCTTGTAGTCAACTCCTCATAGGAGCCTTTTCCTTGATTGGCTCAACCTCATTACTCAATATGACCTTGTATGATTCGTTGTAAAGGGATATCTGTTCTTTAGTTGACATAGGGTCTCCCGTGCGAATTTTAGCCATTTTTTTCCTCAATAACTTCCTACCCACCTTAACCTATTCAAAGTTAAACATAAGAATACGTTATTTTAGATCAAACTTATACCACTTCGAAAATCATAAAGAGAAGAACTTTATTTACGGCACTCTCCAACATCTTCGCCACATCTTCACCGCAAGTAGGCGACCTGGTTTCAACTCCCTTATCTTTCCCCTTCTCATTTTCCCTCTCCTCTTTTGCTTTTTTAACATGATTTATAATATAGGGATGACTAATACCTAAATACCATTCCATGTACCCTTCTCCATAGGCACTTTGGACAACCTCCTTCAAAGATATACACTCATCTTCACCAATCATGTATTCATCCATCTTGTTCCATATCTCTGGCGTTGGCGGTGGCTCATGATAGGGATTAAAGAAATTGGCGGTGTTCTTCGTACCCCTTTTCAACAATGTAAGTTTTTATTCTCCACGGTTAGTATAGTCTGCACACAAGAGAGCTGTCGAAATACTCTTCGAGGGTTGTAAGCCGCAACTGGCGAAATCTCAAGCTCAGCAAAATAGTAGGGGTGAAAAGTTACTTCATGCGCACCGAAATCATCCAACACTTTCCTAGTTTATGCCAACAAATTCTCTTTAGCCTTCAGATGTGCGCTTGAACTCGTATTTTCCGGTCGTTGGCTGCCCACAACCAACCTTTCTTCGCAGCATTCAACTTCATCTCATGGAAATGGTCGTACACCCACACCTAAGGGAAAACATCAAGTTTAACAAAAGTTCGTCTATATATAAAGAATCATCTTTCTTATGCAATTTATTGGAATGAGTATGTCGAAGATTACCTGGAAAAGAGTGTAGTACCCTCCGATTTGTGAAGTATTAATCCGATTAGCGCTCATAAGTTGGTCTTGAAGGAAGGCAAGGGCCGCAGTGCCCCAAGAGTAATTATTAACCTTTTCTAGGAGATGCAAAAGGTGGAGAAAATTGACATCTACCCTGTTTCCAGAAGTGTCGGGAAATATAAGGCTACCTAGATGATACAACAAGTAAGGGTTGACATGTTGTTGAATCTTGTCATCGTCTATCACCAACTCTCCACTCTCCACTTTCTTTCTTGTCCTTCCAAATTCCCTCTTCAAAACGACCAACTTAAACTTCCTCAGCTTCTTCAACGGACGACCCTTCTTATCGACCTCCATCAACTTCATACCAGGTTTAGGCTCCTTAACAGCACGTCTGAACTCCATTTTGGTCTTACTTTGGATCCACCCTAGCGTCTTCTCCGCAAGATATTCAAAACTCATCTTAGCTTGATAGCCCTCTGCAACACATTTTCCATCTACTCTAAGACCCATGATCATGCGCACGTCGTCAAGAGTGTTATATATCTCACCAAATTGAAGGTGGAAAGTATCCCTATCTGGGTAGAACCTCTTGGCAAACACTAAGATAGTGACACTGTCAAACTCGGCATGTGCATAATGGATAGCAGACCACAAAATAGATTACTTGACTCTCTGCAGCACTTGTTCACACACATCCTCTATATCCATGAAACCGCCTTCTGGCATCTCAAAAGTCTAGTCGCATTGTTATGATCCTACAAAATTAACATAATCATTGACTAACTAACACACAATAAATCATAATATATATAGTTAAAATTCAATACCTTGGCCGAGTAGATTTTGACAACCCATGGGTGTTTGTAGCCGAACAACACTTCACCTCCATCTTCTGGCGTACCATGAGATGAGTTTGTAGGAGGTAAACACAACTTCTTATCAGGGATATATGCATATCTAGCAAAAGGTATCTTAGGCGTCTTCTTCTCTTTAGCAACAACAAGAGAAAGATTTTAGGGTGGATCTTCCTCTTCCTCTTCCTCACTATCTTCCTCTTTCTCTTGCTCTTGATCTTCTTCTTGCTCTTCCTCATATTCCCGCTTTATCTCTTGGTTCACTTCTTCACAGATTTCAACTCTCAGTAACGTTTCCGACCTTTTTGTATCTTTAGTTCCACGTTTATCTACCCCTAGGTGTTTACCGTGGTGAGGGGTCGGAGTTCCAAAATCTTCCACCACCTTATCCTTAGCTTTACCTTTCAAATTTTTCCTAAAAACAAAATAAAGACTACTTAAATAAATTTGAACAACAAAACATGAAGTTAGGATAAAAAACCAAATGAGTTCGGCTAGCATCCATCATTTTTCCTCAAAAACAGAGTAATGTTCGGTTGGAATGTTAATTTTGGAGAATGGCCGAACTTTAAGTTTACATTTTGGACTAAAAAGTTCGGTTGAAAGAACAAAATATCGATTTAGCCGAACTTTTAAGTTAAGCTAAAAAAGCTAGAGAAATAAAAGTTCGGTTGTCCTAAAATTATTTCTCAACCGAACCGTTCTTCATGTTCTTGAGAAACAGAAAGTTCGGTTGAGACGAGAAGGATAAAAAACTATGCTCCTAGCCAAACTCTTATCTGAACCTACATTTTGAACCCTAAAAATTATGATTTCTACTCGAGATCAACAATAAAAAATGCATGCAGTAGAAGGGGTTTTTCGGGAATTACCTTCTAATTTGCATGTTGGGTTGATTAGGAATTGGTTCTTCCGTTTAGGGCTCGGTTTTGGGTTGAAGAACCAGCTCTTTAACTTCTTCTTGATTTGCTTGATTCACTTGATTTGCAACCGCCGCAATCCTAGGAGTAGGTCGTACATCTCTTTACAATGTTTAACACCACTCATTTGTAGACGATAAGATTAACCGACGATGAAATTCGTTTATGAATCGAAGATTAATCGTTTATGGAAGATGAAGAGGGAAAGAGGAGAAGAAGAGAATTTGAAAAAAAAATCGGTTAAGTTAGAAGAAATTAGTTTTAGGATGTGATTTATATTTGTTTTGGTTTGGGTGATTATTTGGGTGGTTATATTAGATTAAGATAAATTTAATAAAGGGTAACTTAGTCATGTCACCCTATAAGGACACCCCTTAGCTTTGTAGGGCATATGAACTAAGTAGATAAGGGTCCCCTCAAAAATGGGTTGGTCCCCAAAAAATCGTTCTTTGCAAACCCGGTTTGCAAACCCTTTTTGTTCACGTATCCAGATGGGTATGGTTTGCAGACCTCTTTCGTCTGTGAACAAAGTCTTCATTATTATCTTGTTTTGCTCATAACTTCTTCGTCTGATATCGGAATGACCTCATTTTTTTTACGTTCTCTTCTTAATTCAATTATCTTCAAGATGGTATCAAGAAATCCTGGTTTTGGATGAGTTGAAATTGGTATTTGGCCCTTCTTCACTTGTAGAACTCGATTTCCTTGTTCATTTTATGTCGCAATGAACTCCTTTTTTCTTCTTTGGCCTTGGGATGCTTGAATACTTGGAGTACTTCACTTCTTAGCTCTTTTGTAGCCATTTTCACTCTTGCGGGATGATTTACCAAATAGAAACAAATAAAATAGAAAAAAAACGTAATAGCAAATAATATACAATTATTATAGTAAATATTAGTATAGATTTGACACTAAAATCATGTAAATTATGCACTTATCACACATATATACAAAACATGAGTAATTTGTTGAATTAACTTCAGTTTGATCAAAGCATTAACTTAAAAGTGATCATATTTATTGATTTTTGACAGGTTCATTTACAACCAGACCTATTTCTCAAAGAGTTCACTAGCGTGTATGAATAAAGAACTGAAAAAGGATCAGTGTGGATCACCTTCAAGTGATGTAAGCTTAGTGATTCGTTCACTTACCTCTGCATTGAATTCTATTTGAGTGTTATCTTAGGATTTTGATTTGGGATACTGTTGTTTCTTGGTCTATAGCATCCATGTGGTCTAACTTGCAGAGGGATAATATGGCCATATGGGTGCCGATGCTACTGAATTTAGATGTCTTGTTCTAGCCACTGATGCTAAAAAGAACATCTCTACATCGATATGGTTCGTAACTATTTACCTCTTTATTATTCATTACATTACTTTTGAGATTTACAAATCCTCTTCTAATGTTTACGTTTTATCATTAACTTAGGAGTTCAAATGAGAAAATTATCATCAAACCTCGTGCCATAATGACGACTTACTCTGGCTCTCCATATATATATATTAGTTTCAAATAGACTAGTGCTTTGTTTGAGGATAAGCTATTAAAATATTGATTTATAACTGTATACCAACTACCAAGTAGTCAATGTGGTGTCTTTATAAGTATTTGAATGACTATATCAACTCTCTGATTCACCTGACTATATCAATTCATTGGTTGTTTATTTTGCATCTAATAGAGATTTGCAATTGTTGACACGGATAAACGAGATCGAATTTGAAAAGTCTTTGGGGGAGGAAGAATGAGACGGATATTATAAGTATGGTGATAAATATTCAATGGGAGATGGCAGTAGCAGCCTTTCTTCTAAGGTCATCGATTTAGTATACCATCTATTTTATTATCTTGTGATTTCTTGCTTATTTACAAGGAACAAACACTCTATGGATGAAGTTGGCAGTATTGGGTCTGCTCGTATGGTGATAGTGAAGTGCTAAGAAGTTGTCAGATGGGTATTCACCACTGACCCATTTTGCATAAATGGCTGTAAGATCAAAATGTTGGTAGGTAAGATCAGACTTCTTAAAAGCTAGATGACCCATTAGGTGATGAAAATAGGTTCTAAATTCTAATTTTCTTTCGTGGACTTTCACCTTATCCCGAGTTACCATTACTGCACTCGTTATCGGGCGTGGCAGTGAGACTAGATAACAACATTGATTGGGATGTTGTCATCTAGCTTTTAAGAAGTTGCGGTGAAATGTTCTCTTGCAGGTCTTGAATCTGATAGAAGATTTCATAGGCAAAGTTATGATTATGGTGGATGACATGGTACATATTGATGGTAAGCCAAGTCTCAACCTTCAAATGTGAGTGAGTAGTTATAAAAAAAAATGTCTCAACAATATGTAGTGTTTTTTGGGGTTGAGTGTATGTTCAAACATAACAACCATCAAAACAATTTGTTTAGTTTGTCTATTCCTATTTGTATTGTTCATGAAGATAACTATTATGACAGAATAACTAAGAGCAGATTAGTATATTGCAAAGCTACTTATTAGGATTCAGTTTATGGGTGAGATTGCTCTTCAAGATGTATTTTTATCATGGGAGCAAACTACTACTAGACTACACGAAGTTAGTATATTGGTGTACTCAGTACATTTCTGACACCAAGCTCTTTCTACTGCTGATCTTTCTATTCTCTGTCCATGTTCCCTAATATCCAGATTTAGCAAGTGTATAGTTCTTGTTTTGTCTCGAACTCAAGCATGCCCACCTTACTTGCATTAATTTATGTTAGCAACTTCTAAGTTACTTGATCGAGTCTTGGGATAGCTCAATTGAAGGTAACTCTATTGTACATTGTGTTTATATGTGTTGTTTCGTATCTTCCTAACTGGTCCCATCAACACGAAAAATTCTTTCTTTTTTTGTTTCTTCACAAGAAAGACACTTTTGCAATTGCAGTGGCTCATCATACTTATTTTACCTTCATTAGAGTTTCCGGTAGTAAATCTAATTTTTATACCTTCATTGGAGAGGTTCTAATTCTCGTGAAGTTATTTATAATAAATTTTTGTGGACAGTAAAATATAAAAAAGAAGCCGTGACTAGTGAAACTAATCTTTGTAACTTGTACTTTTCCCGCTATAATTTGTATGAAAGTATTAGTTTCTGGTTTCGGGATACCATCTATTATATAAATATAGTGATTTTTTGTATCTTCACAGGGGATTATGATCTTTTGCATCTTTACAGGGGACACACATGTTCTTTCATTTTTATGGATGAATTTGACCGTATATTGGATCTGATCGTATGGAATTTGGAACTCGTAATTGTGATAGTAAAGTGCAGAGAACCATGCTTTAGTTTCTCACGGTACCGGGGTTTTCAAAATAAATTTTGTTGGAGGCTACCCTTCTTACTCCTTTATCCAAAGGGTTTTTATCTGTTTTGTATCTTTTTTTCTTTTTCTTTTTAAAGTATAATTTGCTACAATAGTATGTGTATATGAAGATATAACCATGGTGATTTCTTTTCTTCATGATATTGTCATATTGAATGTAATACAAATCCAAATTATTTGTTACAGCTTCAACTGTTTTCCCACATTTAGAATTGGCACGATATTAATCCAAAACCGTGCCCAGCATCCAAGTACCCTCAAATATGTGCAATAGTTTGGAAATGGTATAAATATATAATTCGTGACCAAATATCAATTTAGTCACGGTGTATTTCAGCATTCCGTGACTAATTAACAAATTTATCACAGTTTACAGTGGAACCCCGTGACTAATGAAATAGTAGTCAACGTGAATTAAACTATGTAGCCACGAAATTCATCGTGACCAAGTGGTATCCTTTTTGGCCTTGCAGCCTTTAGTCACGATTTCTTGAAAATAAAATACCGTGACCGTAGACCTATGGACACGGTAAATTACCGTGTCCAAAGACAATTTTGTAATAGTGATAACCATGTCTGTAGATACATCTAGAGTGCTGATGATCACCTGCAAAATTATAAATCAGTAATCCTCTACCAGATTGTTTAAATTTTAGTTTAAAAGATCATCATAGTTTATAAAAATGTAAGGAGCCGAAGGTGGTTTCCATCTCTGGCAGGTGTTCAAGGCAATGTCCTGATTTTTCTTCATGGAAAGTCTTCTGCTCTGAATAATAGAAGTATATAAACATTGAATCTTCTTAATAGTGGCGATGGTGTTTGGCTTTTTCTTCTCAAACACACAATTACACCTTTACTTCCATATCTTTCAAATTGCGCAAGACATGTTGATCAGCCAGTTTTCATCTAGAATATAGTCATTAACAATCAATTCAAACTAACTACGTATCCAAGATTTAGAAGTTTCGTGATCCATCATAGATCTACCACTGCTTGGTACTATGGTCATTACTTATCATAAAACACTACTCTTATAATGAAACTGTCACGACATCCAAACCTGTACTGTTACGGCACAGGTTGTATCTTAGAGCGTCCACAGGGGCGCGATCAGATTAAACGACCAAAGACTAAAATTTTTAGTCTTTGGTACGGCCCAAGAATAGTCGTGTATAATCGGGCGGGATCTTTGCAATTCGCATGTTGTTGAGCGGTATTCCAGCGTAGTGCTTAGGGGGACGGGCGAAATTCTAGCGTAACGCTTGCGCTAAACGGTCTCCAAGCGTCTCGCTCAATGTGGGACGGAATGCTAGCGTAACGCTTGTAGTTGGACGGTATCCTAGGATCACGCCTGAAATACGGTCGGTATCCCAAAATCGTGTTTGGTCGGGCGAAGTACTAGCATCGCGCCTAGAATAGTTACAATCGTGCGAACCAAGTGTGTGACTTGAATGGGACGGGCGGTGTCATAGCGCACCGCCTGGGATTCCATGCGAGCTGCTAGGAGCCCGCCCCATTCTATCTTCCTATTTGTAGCAGCGAACCCTTATGTTTCATACCCTCCTGAACCCCAATTGCTTTCGAACTCAAACATTATTCTGCCCACAACCATCTCACACTGATTTTCCCATATGAGAACCCAACGTCCCGCCTACGCTTTTGACTCCGCTTAAGGTATTTTGAAACATCCAAGGGCAATCAATCAAGGTAATTTCTAAATTCTTTTATTTTTTAAAAAATTAAATTTTGTTTTGTAAATTAAATGTAGAGTATGTTTTATTATTGGGTTTTGTTAGTTAAATTGGTTATATATGTTGAATGATTAAACATGTGATTATGAAATTGAGATAATTTTGAGGGTATGAAACATGTGATTATGAAATTAGGTACTAGAAATTGTAATTATTGAATTGGGATAATTTTTAGGGTTTATGATTGTTGTAAATTGGGTATAAAAAATTGATGATAATTTGTTGAATTGAAGATATGATTGATTAAGTTGTTGTTTAATTTTAGTTGGGTTGTGGTTAATTTTTTGATAAATTGACTAGATTGTCTTGAAAATTTGGGAATTTGGAATGTTTATGTTTTAAAACCTATGTGTATGGAAGAATTTGCAATTGGTGAATTTTGATGATATTTGGTACAATTAGGGCCTTGAGATTGAAGTATTTGGTTAATGATGAATTTTGTTCAAGAATGTTTGATTTTTCTATGTTGGTACATATGATTATGTAATTAGATAATTACTTTTGTAATTATGTTATTCCTTGATTTATTGATTATTGTAGATTTTATCTTTCTGCATTTGTGGGGATTACTCATGATTTTCAATGTTGTATGAATTGTTTTCCCAGATGTCGAGCAGTGTGACGTCCATATTCGTTGGCCGAAGGAAGAGGGCCAAGAAGACTAAAGTCGTGGAGGATTCAGATGACGACCGTATTACTGAAGAAACGATCGATGTTCCCGGGTTGGAACATTATACAGTTGTGGAAGATACTGAGGATCACGCCTCCAGCAATATAACGTATTCAAGCGATGCCCATTTCAAGTTTTCACATCGTGGTTCCCTCAAATCCGTCCTTCACACCTACCAAGGTATTATTAAACATGTTTCTAGGGTCAAATATATTATTGAAAAGAGAGGATAGGACCGATTACTGTCCATAGATGTAGTAGATTCATCCCATGCACTTATTGACTATATTGTTGAGCGCTTTTGGGATACGAAAAACACTTTCCACTTCTCGTTTGGTGAGCTAGAGTTCACTCCCCTTGATTGGGTAATGTTGACAGGAATTAGTATTGGTGTTGGTAGATCTGTTCCATATGACGCAGGGAAGTTTCAATTTGAATATGTCCGAGAGCATATATTTCCTGAACTCAAAGATAGTGTGGTTTATAAAAGAGAAGGTATTCCTTGCCAGTGGGTTTCAGATGCAATTACTATCAAATTTTTTAGCATATATTTTGATCAACAAACTTTGATTGCGGCTAACAATGATAGTAGGCTTGCTGATAGAGTGGCCAGAGCCTTCTATATGTATGTTTTGGGTCAGTTCTTCTTTTCAAATGCAAAAACCTATATTGATGCTGGATGGTTAGCTGCTTTTGAGGATCTAAATGTAGTTGACCAGTATGACTGGGGTTTTCTTGTATTTTCTAAATTGTATTCCGGTCTCGCCTCATCTGCAGGGGACAAAAGTCATTGGCCAGACCCTTCCAAATTTTGGAGGTAAATTTGTAGAGTTATTTATAATTTTATTAAATTATTTTTTTTTGTTTCTCAGTTATTTATACCATTGGTTGTCATGATATTATAGTTTTGGGGGTACGAATATCTGGATATTTTTCGGCCTAGGAACCGTTGGCCTGAGAGTGAACATGAGTGGCCAAGATGTCGTCGGTGGACAGGCAGCCGGAGGAAGGGTATTGACATTGTTCGTTCAAGGACTGATCTGAATCAGTTGTCTGTAGACTCTGTGACCCGGCAACCGTGGGAAAATGCAGACCACGTCCTGGCATCTAAATTTGGAAGGAGAGCTGTACAGCTGTCTGAGAGAATGGAACTATTCACTTTTCTAGGCACCGTGAGTTGATAATTTATTTTCAGTCGATTATTTTTTATTTACTTTGCATTTTGGTTAACTGATTGGTTTGTTTGTTTATTGTACTTTTCTTGGATAAAGAATAACATGTATCTCGGAGATCGACGTTGGAGGCAGAACAATCCAACATGGGGCGTTCCTCCCAACCCCCTAGTTGTATTTCCAACTTAAGCGACGACGTGTTTGAGGAGATGATCGTAAACTGCCAGGTCCCTACTAGTGAATTAGTACGTGACGTTAACTAAGATCAGTATTTTGAGTATTTGCGACATGTGACTAACCTGTACAAATATGCCACGAAAGTCGATTGGGAGGTTGAAACGTACGGTTATGCTGGTGACCATATTAAACACAACATCCAACGTCGTCGTGAACATGTACCCATTCCGCCCCCACAACAACTACCATACGTAAGTATACAACAAAACAATATAAATTTCATTTTAGTATACAATGATGGTTCATTATTTGATTTCATTATTTTCATCACAGGTCGCGGCTTATGATTTAGTTCAAGAGTTGACTGATTTTACCCAAGAGTTTCGTGAATTTACGTTAAATGAAACTAAGGATATGATGGACTCTTTCATTGCCAAAGAAGTAGAATTACAGGTCTAGAGAAGAGGCGGAAAACTATATGCTGAAATAAGAAACAATGGCCAATGTGAACGAAATGAGGCTGGCATGTTGAACTAACAACTTGCCCATTTTCGTCAACAACAACCACCCATTGGGTTTGGCACGTATGCTCAGAATATGCCACCACCAATGTGGAACACCATGGGTCAGGGATCTTCATCAACAATGCAATCAAATAACTATAATGCCAGACCATCTATGCCTCCATTTATGCCCCCGCGCTCGGCGTTGGAGAATCAAGATGCGGAAGAGTAGTTATTGATTAGCATTGAATTGTTAGTTGAACATTAAACTATTTATTTTCTCAGATTTGAATTGTCTTCTCAAATAATTTTTCTTACATTTATAATCGTTTAATTTATCATTTATATTAGTTTTGTCTTGTCAACCGGCATTTCATATCACCCATGCGTATGTCTACCCCATAACTCTGTTTTTGCATTAAAATACCAACCGTGTATTGTCAATTCAAAAGTTTTTTTTTTTCTTTGACGTTTTTTTCATTTGGTATTGTCTTGTCAACCGATATTTCATATATCCCATGCGTATGTCTACCACATAACTATGTTTTTGCATTAAAATATCAACCGTGTATTGTCAATTCAAAAGTCTTATTTATTTTTCTTTGTCGTTTTTTTCATTTGGTATTGTCTTGTCAACCGACATTTCATATATCACATGCGTTTGTCTACCCCATAACTCTGTTTTTGCATTAAAATACCAACCTTGTATTGTCAATTCAAAAATTTTATTTTTTTTCTTTGTCGTTTTTTTCATTTGGTATCTCTTGTCAACCGACATTTCATATATCCCATGCGTATGTCTACCCCATAACTCTGTTTTTGCATTAAAATACCAACCGTGTATTGTCAATTCAACACTCAAAATCTTATCTTTATTTCCTTATAAATTAAACACTCAAGATGATGAATTATACAAACCAAAAATACAAACATCATAAAGCAAATGACATACTATCAAAATAACAATCAGTACTATGGTTCTTGTTCTTCTATTACTCCTTATTCTTCTTCTTCTTCATCGTATGATGATGATAACAATAGTTTGTACTCAGCAGACGAAGGTTCCCTTGCAGTTAGCCTAAATAATCAAGCAGTCACTGCCGGATTAATCGGTTCAAGTATGAATTGGCCTCAAACGCGTATCAAAATACAAAGACGCCATGATGATGGTGCAAAACTTCTATGGAAAGATTACTTTAGAAAAAACCCGATGTTTCCTCCGAATGTATTTCGTAGAAGATTTAGAATGCGTCGAGAATTATTTAACCGTATATTAGGAGATGTAGTAGCTGTAAATAAGTATTTTGTTCAAAAAAGAGATGCTTGTGGTGTTCCTGGATTAACCCCTCAACAAAAAATTACTGCAGCAATTCGAATGTTAGCTTACGGATGTGCGGCAGATGCAATAGATGAGTATTACGAATCGGCGAAACCACAGTTTTGGAAGCAACTCGTAGGTTTTGTAAGACGATAGTCCATCTATACGAGAAAGAATATTTGCGCACACCAACGAAGCGTGATGTTCAACTCCTTCTTGCTGAGAACCAAAAAAAGGGATTTCCGGGGATGTTTGGTAGTGGTGATTGCATGCACTGGAAACGGGATAAATGTCCATCGGCTGAATCCGGTGCTTACACTGCGTAAAAAGGTAGTGAAAGTATTATCCTGGAGGAAGTGGTGTCATACGATCTATGGTTTTGGCATGCATTTTTTGGTATGCCTGGTTCTAACAATGATATAAATGTGATGAACCGTTCGTATATTTTTAAAAAGCTAATCAACGGGAAAACACCGGCTGTGAACTTTGTTGTCAACGGAAATCAGTACGATATGGGGTATTTTCTTGGTGATGGAATATACTCGGAGATAGCTACTATTGTGATCTCGATTAAACATCCAGATTCTCAGAAGAAACAGAAATTTTCTGCTATGCAGGAGGCATGCCGAAATGATGTAGAACGCGGCTTCGGGGTACTACAAAATCAATTTGCAATCATCAAGCAACCTGCACAAATGTGGAATCCTGACGTATTAGCATATATAATGAAAACTGTCATCATTCTACATAATATGATAGTGGAGGATGAGCGTTTACCCGGTGATTGGCCGCATGAATATGATCAACTCAGCCATGGTGCACCGGTAAATATTTCTAGACACGACACTGCTGAACTTTCTCAAATGAGAATGGACCAACGCAGACGTGCATTATTCGACAAAGATACTTATTTACGTTTACGAAATGACTTGATCGAACACTTATGGTCAGAATTTGATGATGATTAAAATTTTGTAAATCCTCTGGTTGGGTTTTGTGGGTAAAGATCTTGTAAACCCTCCCGAGACAAAACTTGGACGCTAGGGGCACCTAGGGGTTTAAAGGCTTGCTGCACATGCTAAGTGTAGCCGCGATGCCTGCGAAAGTGAGTTTTTGAAAATCATGCCAAATAGTGAGTTTTTATATACCAATTTTGTATTTATAGATAAATCATGCCAAATAGTAAGTTTTTGAAAATAGTAGCCGTTAAGTCTCTCTCTTTATCCTATAAATACATGTGTGTTCTCTACCAAATACCACAGGCACCTAGTTTCATACACTCTACAAATTCCATTTAATCATCTCCTCTTTGTAATTCACTTTATAACTCTACCTACAAACATGGAAACATTTGATTCAGCAGAAGACTTGGTTATAACCAAAACCTGGCATAACGAAACCATACGTGAAGATGTCATAGATGGAAGGGTTGAACCTGAAACCTTTTGGGGTAGGATCTATATCCAATATGCTCGAGAATATGGAAATCCAAACCAAAGATCTCTTGAACAAATTCATGATAGATACCAATTTATCCGAAAAGGGATTGCTGATTATATAACTATACAACAACGGATCTTTAACCCCACCCATTTAGGATTGTCGATCCAACAATTTGTAAGTATCTTTTACATAACCTAAGTTGTTTGGTCTTCCAATAACAACACAGTAAACTTGATGAGTTATGTTTTTTTTTACTATGCTTGTGTAGGAGGATCTTGCAAGAATGCACTACTATCAGGAAAAAGGAGAAGAGTTCACATTTGTTAAAATCTACGAGTTCATTAAGTCCAAAATGTAATCGGAAGTAACTGCTCACTTTGACAACCGATTTTGAGATATTTTTCTAACTTTTTTCAGAGTTTGGTTGTTCTGAAATTTTTTCAAATATTATCTCAGAGTTTTGTTGTAACCGGAAGTAACTTTATATTGTAACATTATTTTATTGAATCGAAAAGGCATACATTAAAGGAGATGAAATATACTAAATCAATAGGTTACACTTAAACACTTAAGCAAACTTATTATCAAACCTTCAACGGGTCGTATGACGCCCGGGACGACGTTCTTCACATATTTGGAGAATAATCAACACAAAAGGGTTGTATTCTACCATCACCTTTAGGATATCGAAATGAGGATGGTACCTGAAATCTGAATGTTTCAATCTTCTCCATTCCTCCAGAGATCTGGCAACAACTTCATCATCAGTTTCATACCTAATTCTTCTTTCATTCACCTTAAAGGTTAAATAAGAAAATTCTAGTACTTCCTTTGTGATTTCCACATATCGACAAAAAAGGCCTGCTCGGTTCCGGTTATTGGGGTTACCGGTTTTATTACAAAAGTTAGCATGAATATCTTCTAACCATTGCATGCTCATTGAACCATTCATCCGACGTTCATGACCCCTTCCTGGATAATGTAAGACTATGTTTCGACATAAGGATAAATCTTCCTCTAGGGTAAAATTCTTTGCATTAAGCCTAAAATTTTCGTAACCCGACATTACATGAAAACGAAAGATTACAAATTTTCTATCAAATGTAAAAAATGTGGATTTGAAGTGGGAATGAAATTTTCTATGAAATCTAAAAACTGTGGATTTGAAGTGGGAATGATAGATATAAATTCATTTATTTATAGGTGTATGAAAATACAGAAAAAATAGCCGTTGACAACGGTAACAAAACGGTCACAATAATGTAAAAATTCATCCAGGAGGACTCCTAGGGCCGTGCCTAGAAGCGAGCGACGTCTTAGCGCCTCGCCTAAACTTAAGCAGAGTGCTAGCACAACGTTAGAATGTAGGCGGCATCCTAGTTTATTTCCAATGTTTTATTCTTCTTCTTCATCAACACAGATATGAACGAGTCTAAATCAATGTAAAATACTACCAGAAATGTTATGCAATGCAATGTATGCAAAGTTATTTACTTTATTACCTAGTTATAATAGTATGACAATATCTTAGTTCATACATATTCCAACAGTTGGTTACATATTTATTGAAACTTAACCTTCTTACATGTTTGACATAAGTAGTATTTGTTTCCAATGGATTCAGGTTTTTTAGAAGTGAGCCGCTTCATCTTACCATCACAACATGGATCTGTGCATGGTAAGAGGTTGGTTCTGCAGTTATAAGCCATGTGATCAGCTTCCCCACATGAGTAGCAGTAAAATTGCTTCTCTTGTAACCATTTTTCATCATCTGGTAAAGTTGGTGGAATGGGTGGTGGAATACCTTGGTGTGAAGCTACATAAGCAGCTAACCAGATGAAAACTCCACAGTAGTTGCACTTCACATAAGGTTGAAATCCAGTATTTCATTTTTTTGCTTTTCTAAGAAACAGATACCCCTTGCAGTTGGTTAGTGTGCATTTTCTACCTTCCCAAGGATAATCTCTTGCAACATGACCAGCAGAAATACAAAGAAAACACTTTGTAATTGGAGATGAGCTTGAACCCTCCATTATATATGTTTTGTTTGAAATTTTTTCAAGAATTGTGTTGTTGAAGCAGAAGATGAGACTTTGCAGGTGATGGTGGTGGAATAGGGTATGACAACGTTCATTTTATAAATGGAGTGCCAACGGTCATTTTTTTTTGAAGAAAGTAAAATAAGACCGTTGTATCTGAATTAATCTTAAAAAAAATTGAAATTTATAATAAAATTAGGATACATTAAAAGATAACAATATATCGGTTAAACATAAACTGAAAATAACTAAATTAGTTCATAAAAGTTGAAACTTAATATGATAATGCTAATAAGACTGCCCTTCACAAAGGTTTAAGGTATTCTAAGAATCCTTTATGGTTGGTTTAATCTTTTCTTCAAAATTTCTGCCTTCTTAAGTTCGACCCACTATCTTGATACATCATCCATCCTGGAGAGATCCATCGTCATTATATGAAACTCCTCGGCTGCTTCTTTCCTAGCTAGTTTTGCTGCAAACTCGGCTTCTCTCTGCGCCATCTTCATTTGTGTTTGTCTGTATATTTGGTGCTGAAGTTTTGTTGCTTTCTATAAATATTTTCCATCATTTCCTGTTGGGCGCTAAATTTTGCTTTCCCTTTTAACTTCTGTCGTTTCGCCTCTTTTTTTCCCATTGGACAGATATATGTATTAGGGATATCTTCTATGTCTTCATAGCCACTGGAAGCGTCTACGCTTAAGTCCTGTGTTTCCCGGTTGTCCCCACCGCTTTCATAATCTGACTCAGCTTGTGATGAATCGAAAACATCTGTCGATCGTCTGAAATATTTTATATTATCTAACATAACTGTGTATCACTCTTCATGCTTAAAACTTTTCCCACTAGCTTACTTGAAAAACCTCTTTACTTCTGCAATCTATTTTTTGAATTAAATTTAGTGGAGGATATACAATTCAAAACATTAATGTAATCGTCAAAATTAAATGAGTAGTTACCTTATTTTCGGGGCCCCATCCAGTATGGTGTTCACGTTCTGCTTCCGCCTCCTTTGCAGAGAAAAGTGCCACATCTTTACTAATAATTTGAAATCGTTTCTGAAGGGAGGTCCAAGTGCATTGTGGCATCGAAGGTATGGCTTCTTTCATCTCACATAAATATGAGAGACCATAATTTTTCTTCTGATTGATCGGTACCAATACTACAATCTTGAGATATTGACAAATGAATTGTACACATCGTTACATCTTCAAATGCAGTAAAATTTGGACCTCGTGGTTTTGATGGCGCCATAATTCTAATCGATTCGAAAACTTATTAAATGAAAAATAACTTAATTATTTTCGAATACTAACTAGATAGTAATGCGTGAGTTTCATAAAATGAAATTGGACTAGTATTCCATATATATTGTAAAAAAATAGCCGTTGCAACGTCAACGGTAAACTCAACGGTAACATCTCAACAACGGTACACTCAACGGTAAAAATATTGCAACGACTGGGATCTCGCCTGGTGTTGGGCGTAGCTCTAGAGTAACGCCCACGACACATCAAATCATAAGCGGAGCTCTAGGATCTCGTCTGGTGTTGGGCGTAGCTCCAGAGTAACGCCCACAACACATCAAATCACATGCGGAGTTCTAGGATCTCGCCTGGCGTTGGGCGTATCTCTAGTACACCGTTTCGATGGGGCGTATCTCTAGTGCACCGCCTGGTGGTGAGCGTGATCCTAGTACCCCGTTTCATCATACGAACCCCTAGGATAACGTTTGATCAGGCGAACTACTAGCTTACCGCCCGTATTTCTGAGTGTTGTCCCAGAATAGCGCTTGGCTCTGGACGAATTCCTACGACGCCGCTTAGCATCAAGCGGTACACTATGAGCCCGCTCGACTATAACGACTATCCACTATAATTTCGACTACTTCTAGTCAGCTACAATGAAAAATTCCGACTATCCACTATTACCAGTCGTTCCACTGCGCTTCGAAAACACGGACTAAAGATCATTTTTGATCTTTACTCCCCCATTTAATCGTTCCCCTGTGGACACTTTTAGTGACCCATAAATAAAAGGTGTTATTTAGACCTCACGTAGAATAACCTTGATATTGGAATATTAAAAAAGAAAAAATCGGACTCGCTCCTGTTGGAGATGGTCTTGGATACTTACTAAACCTCACTGACTCGATCCTGTTGAAGATGCTCTGGATGCTTACTAAACCTCACTCTCTCTCCCACGACGACCAGAACTCCTCCCTGCAAAACCCAACTTTCATTAATAGCAAAATAAATGTCTTTGATTAAAACCATCAAACAGTTTCCCTGCACATTTATATTCAGAGCCATTACAACAATCTCACAGAACCCTACTTTAAGAGACCAAACCCATCAACAAAATGAACCACCACAACAACAGCGGCAGCAAGATCCTTATTCATTAATGAAAGAAGACCCAATTCAGGTATGTAGCGAATTATGGTTTCGGACATTTTCAAGCCGAATTAACAAACCCTTTACAAATCTTACTGGGTTTATTAAGAAATTTGATCTATGGGTTTTGGCTTATCAACGTTCTTGTGCAGAAGAAACTGGTTCTTTTCCACCGAGGAATGCTATTCATTCGAACGTCTTAAACAGCCTTCTCTCTTTACAAAATGCAGTTTTACATGGTCATTTTGTATGGGCAGTGAAAACACGTCTCTTTATTCGTTCTCCAAATGATAAACCTATTATGTTCTCAAGACGTAAACCTATGTTACAGTCTGATAAACCTTGTTTTCAAGATCGAATAGTTCAAGAGGTTTTGTTGTTGATTTTAGAACCTATTTTTGAGCCTTGTTTTTCATCTAAGTCTCATGCTTTTCGACCTGGTAGGAATGTGCACACCGTAATTAGGAGTATTCGTAGTGATTTTGCTGGGTACCTTTGGTTTTTGAAAGGGGATTTGAGTGAGATTTATGAAAATGTGGATAAAGATGTGTTAATGAAGTGTTTAGAGAAGGGTGTTAAGGATAAAAAGGTATTGAGTTTGATAAAATCGGCAGTTACAACACCAATTAGGACGCGACCTAAACTTAATAAAGAGGTGGAAAGAACTAGGATGCGACCTAAATTGAATCAAGAGGTGGAAAGAACAAATAAGGAGAAGAAGAAGAGAGGAACTAGGAGGAAATTCTTGAATGAGAATGAGCCAAAACCTGATCCATATTGGTTAAGAACCTTCTTTGATTTTGCTCCTGAAGAAGCTATCAAAGTCCCCTGGTATGGTCACTGTGGGATTTTGAGTCCATTGCTTTCTAATGTATGTCTTGGCGAATTGGATACGTGGATGGAAGGCAAGCTAGTTAATTTCTTTTGCCCTTCTAAGTTTGATTCAATTTGGAAAGATACGATTGACGATGGTAGTCATAATCCTGCATGGCCAGAGTTTGTCCCGTTGAGTGGGAAGGAGAAAACAAGGAAAATGGATTTTATTCGATACGGGGGGCATCTCTTGGTTGGAATTCGAGGCCCTAGAGAGGATGCAGTAGATCTCATGAAGGAGCTGATTGAATTTTGTGAGGCAAAATATGGGTTAAGATTAGACAGTTCAAAAGTTGAAATATCACATATCACTAGGGGAATTCGGTTTCTAGATCATATAATATGCCGCCGAGTGATTCACCCAACACTTCGTTACACTTCAAGTGGAGGAAAAATTGTAAGTCAAAAAAAACTTGGAACCTTGCTTTCGGTTACTGCTAGCTTGCAACAATGTATTTACCAGTTTAGGCGGCTTAAATTTGTTAAGGGTGACAGGAATCCCGAGCCATTACCTTGTACCGCAATGCTCTATTCAAGCCAAGCACATACTAACTCCCAAATGAATAAGTTTCTCGAAACAATGGCAGATTGGTATAGGTACGCAGATAATCGTAAGAAAGTGGTGGGTTTCTGTTCTTATGTGATTCGCAGTTCCCTAGCTAAGCTTTATGCAGCAAGATATAGATTAAAATCGCGGGCGAAGGTTTACAAGATTGCCACACGTGATCTTAGTTGTCCACTGAGAGAGAACAATAACAATGGGGCACCTGAATCTTCAGATCTTTTTAGGATGGGACTTGTTGATGGTATTCAGTTCTCACACATGTCATCGATTCCTTCTTGTGATTACACCCCATTCCCCAAGAATTGGGTTCCTGGTCATGAGCGAGTGTTGCATGAGTATACAAGATTGCAAGACCCAAAGTTCTTTTGTAAGTTGCATAGATCAGTGAAACGAGAAGGTTTAGATTTACCTCAGGAGGAGATTTCCAAAATTATCTGGGACTTTAAGACTTGTGGAGCCCGAGGGGTGGGAGCTGTTAGAAGGAATGACATCAAGCAGCTACTAATTAGCTAACACTTTTGTGATCTCAAATGAATTTCTGTGCGAGAAATTCAATCTTTTCTTCAGGTTTGATGCCATCATCGGCTAAGCATCTTAGAAGAACCCACTGCCTTGTGCTTGCTAATCGATGACAGTGTCATCAATGATGCAGGAGGTTCGTTTAAACAACCGTGAAAATGTCTACAGATCCATTTACAGAGGTCAGACAAAATACCCCCTTATCATTACTATCAAAGTTGTTCTAGAACATGCTGCCGAAAAAGAGTTTCATTCTTTGCCATCAATTGCTTGAACTCATTTCTTGTTATGTCAATCAATTTGGCTAGTCCTTTGTTTAAGCAACTTTGTTTGTAGCATCATGTTGCTATTGTTAATTCTTCTCAAAAATATCCATACTTTTTGTGGGATTCCTCTCACTGATAGTGAAGTAAATTCTAAATATGAGATAGTTTTCTTTCATATTGTAACTACTGTCATGTGGAAAACAGAATTGACTACTCTAACGGTGATAGGAAATTATTGAGCAGTTGAGCATACTAGCTTGAGTGAATTTTGTTAAACTTGGTAATGTGAATGTATTATTTGCAGTCAATTTTTGTTGTGTTCGGCCGTCCAAGAGTAGTAACCATCTTATTCTGGGTGCCGTTCTAAACTTTGCTGTCTGTCTGTTTTTTATTCAAGTGTAATAGATAAGGGAGCTTGTGGCAAACTTTCTTTTATAAACTATTGTCAACAACTTACCAGTGATTAGCTTTCGCCCTACTTTTAATTTCCAAGAATTCCCCCCTTGTCTGGTGATGTAGATGGTCAAGAAAGAAAAAAGAACGTTTTGTGATTCTTTGCGAAATCATGGAAATATCATATAGGCATCTTCCTAAATGGTAAATCTGCATTTGTCATAGGTTTTTACTTTTCTGCTTAGATTCACTGCACAACTTTCTTGAACTCTTCTTTCAGCTCTGTAAGTAGCATGCTTTCATTATCATTAAATTTTCGGAAGTTCTTGTTGGATATTTTGTAGCAATTAATCAAATGCATCTTATATCCCTAACCCTAACCTTTGGGTTTCACCTTTTGCAGAACATTAACAATCATGGCAAAAGCCTTTCTTTTACAGCATGCAATAACGGTAGATGATTGCATGTTACAGAGAGATGCCATGGAGTCAAGAGTTGTAGGGTAAAGGGTTTAAACTCTCAAACATAACCAACAAACAACCTTCAACGTCATCCCATTGACAATACTAATCTTCATTTTTCAGGTTTTTACAATAAATCTGCTTCATACTATGTTGCACAATTTTATGGGGAGGTTGGGACAAATTTCCGGAAGAGGCTTATCAACAGATACAAAATTAATGTACGAGGAAGAGGAACCATCAACTCTGGTATTGTTACTGTACATTCATTTTGTTTTAAATTCTAAAGAACATAATGTCGTTACGTTTAGGCATTCCTAAGACAGTTCCAGCCATACGCCCTAATCTGGATTTCATTTAGCTGTATTTCTTATTTTAGTGTATTACATGACTTGTCTAAAAGCAACTAGATAAAAAGTCAATCAGGAGGTTGCCCTCAAAAAGCACGAAATCATGTTATTTTATCTTTGATGTTATTTCGTATTTGATGGGGTTTAGGTTGGTATCATTAAG
This sequence comes from Papaver californicum, assembly GCA_023531435.1. Taxonomy (NCBI): domain Eukaryota; kingdom Viridiplantae; phylum Streptophyta; class Magnoliopsida; order Ranunculales; family Papaveraceae; genus Papaver; species Papaver californicum. The sequence goes on from JAJJMC010008838.1 coordinate 1,106,942, forward strand.
CAGCAGGGCGGAGCCAACATAGAGCAACGGTGTGCAATTGCACACCCAGCCCAACTGGCTCCCAAGCCCAATTATAGCCATTTAGGTCTATTTTTTTTATAAATGGCCCTCCAAAGGCCATTTTGCACCCCCTAACATAGGTAAGAATTTTTTTTGCACCCCCTTTCCTATAATCCTGGCTCCGTCCCTGATAAGCAGTTAATGAAATTATTTTTGACCATATCACCAGTGACTGAAGTCATGCTTTATCTTTATGTAGAGTTGTATATGCCTCAGCGATGGGAAATCTCATACAGGATACGCTGTTTAAATAAGAGATATTCAATCCATGGAAAGTAATAGCTTATATCGATTTATTAATAATTTTAAAATAAAATGTGAGGATTATTAGTAGTAGAATGGTTGTTGTAATGAAATATATGATTCAGGACTTTACTCTCAGTCGATCTCTCTAATTTTATCCTGCCTTCTGAACCATTTCTTATTTTTCCTCCCACACTAAACTAGAAGAATTATAAAAATCAAAACCAATTCCTCACTGATTTTCAAACTTCGATAGTGGAACAGGAAGAACTTGCTCACTCTCCATTCAAAATCTTGGGTTTCAGTTGAAGTTTAAATATCAAAACCTCCGGATTAAAATATTAGCCATTAGTTAGGTCGAAACAACAACAACAAAATCGAGCTTTAGTTAAGGTAAGTTTAAGATAGTAGCAGGCTGAGTTCATTACAAGAAAAAAATTAGGAATGTTTCTATTGTATTCTCCATTGTGTTGTCAGGAATTTATATTCTGATTTCATGTTGTTTAGATTTATACATCATTATTTAGTTTAGGTTAACTTGATAATTGAGTTCATACTTTTGTTGTTGATGGGGTTTGGGGATTTCATCTAGCTAGCTGCTAAGAGCTTTACACCATTTGCATACATTGATTCGTCGTCTCAAAGATCCGTTCTACCAAGGATCTATATATATAAATCTCTCACTAGAGTAATTATTTCAACCACTAAATTCCTCATACACTTCTGACTTAAAGAATGTTTCTCTTGATTTTGAGTTGGTTTTAAGTGCATCTATGGATGCTTGATTTGTTTGAAAGTTGATAACATTCCTCCCAAAGTAGTTTTAGGTTTGAATTTAATAATTATAAATTATATTTTATTTGAAACATATTGCTGGACTAAATGCTACTTATCTCTGAGTTTTGAATCAAATAGTTCATGTTTCCTCCACTAGACTAAATGGAAAGGTGCCTTTTGTTTGCTTCTCGCTTAATACCCAAACATAATATTAATATCTAATTAATATGACACAGAGACTTGTTGTAATTTTATGTTTATCTTAGTGTGTCACTGGAAGTTAGGAATGAACATCTTACTGTAGTGGTATAGATTAGTAGATTTGAAAGGTAGGAAATCCATTTTAGGTTTTGATCCCTCAGTTCATTTTACCACTAACCCTGTGTACTTGAGCAAAACCCTATCACGATGTCTTGAATTCGTGTTTGATTAGGCATCCCCAAACTGGTTTTCTTATACAGGAAATGCCCAAACTGATTTTAATTTTCTATTCTTTTTTGGGTCTCAGTTTAATGGTTTCTTTTATATGTAATTTACTGACCTTTGGAAAAACCAATTTATGTCCACCAAAGGTAATGCTAGTAATTTGTTATCGCACGACAAGTTTTATTTGGAAATGTTTGGCATCTCAAATGTTAGTCAGGAATTGTCCAAATACGAAAAAGCTCCACTTTTGAGGATTAGCTGATGATTTTGGTTGTACTTACTACTTAGCATCAGTGCGTTAAAATTTGAAGAAAGTGACCGTGAATGTCATGTCGCTGCTATAGGATGTTTTTATTTATTGCTGTTTTACGTTTTAATAAGTGCCTTCTTCACATTTGTAAGTTCAAATTGTAATCAAGATTCTCTTGAAGAATCACACCACTTACATTTGCAAGTTCACATTTATTTTTCAGTATAATTTTTTGAGGTATCAGAGTGCAAACAAGAGCACATTGAAAATCTTCCTAAGGTTTTGTGGTGTCACAATCACTGTACGATGGATGGGAAATGGCAGAAGTTAAGGTTTCAGCAATTCCAACGAGCAGGTATGGAGGAACCTTTGCCGAAAATGCATGGTAAAGAGGCTGCCAACAAGACAACTCATTGTGCTGTTTTTCCAGTCTTCTTTTTGGTGTATTTTAATTGTTGCACTTCGCCTGCAGATCGTCCACTAAGGTGAGTTTGTTTCTTCAATCATTTGTTTCTCGTCGTGATATGATAATTTGATAGGCAAACAGATGATTTAGACCTACCTACTCCTTAACACAAATCTGAGGTTGTTAGTATTTTATATACATAATAATCTCTGAAATTGACTATACTTGCAGGAAACTAGTATAGCTTTTGCAATTATTTTCTGTTGCATTTCTACTGCAAGTTATTTACAATATATTGTCTTCCTTCTGTATGAAACGAGTGGTTTGGCAAATGCAGTTTCAACTGTATATTGTTTCTGTAAACTGCTGTGGTAAGAAGTCTCTATCTAATACATGTTTTGTGGATTTAAGTTTTAACTGTATCTTCTTTAAAAGAATACTTCTTTATGTATCTTCTGGTTTCTTGTTCTATTCAATCCCAAAATTGTTTGTGTCATCTTCGAGAAATCTTGCATGGGTTTTGTTGATAATGTATATTCAGGTGGGGGAGACTTGGTTCACGCTGTGTAGCAAAAGTCGTAAGGCGGGTGTGAGGTAGCTAAGTGGGGAGTGGAGAGACTACGCGGGGGGACTAGCCGGGTAAAAATAAATGAACACATGTAACATTAGTAAGAGATAGAGCGGAAATGAATCATGTATTAAAATTGATTTAGTATTTAATAAAACTTATACTTGCTACTTAAACTGATAAAGTCATTGTCATACCTTAGTTACTTACTAGTGCTAAGTTTTTAAATGCCTAGCACAACGCAACAGTCATAAATTCAAGAAGTTTAAGTTAAAATAGACGATAAGAACTAAAAAAAAACCAAAAACACCCTAGGGTTGTAATAATTTTTGGATTAAAAATCTCCGTTTCAGGAAAAGAGTTATTATCACTTTTTTAAATTGGCCTATTTTTAGGCTAAAATGAAAAAGTGATAGTAATATTTTTTCAGAAACAGAGGGAGTATCTTTTTTCTAATCAAGTCCAAGCGACGTCTAAGCCCAATCTGATTTTTTTTTAAATCGGACCAATTAGTGCCTAGGCCTAAAAATGACTAATTTCTAAAACGTCTAAAATTTTGGGCGACGCCTGGCCTAGGCGCCGCCTTTTGTTACACAGTTGCACGTCAACATTTGTAATTTTTTTCTTCAAATCAGATTGGGAATCGTGTACTGAGTTGACTATTAGTTTAGATGTCTTTTTCCCATTCGACTAATCCTCCAAGGAGTAGAGGAGACTTCTTCATTGAATCTGATTATGGAAGAGCGCAAAAATAGAGTTTTCGTTGGAAGGAATGAACCTATGAAGCTGATCATTGATGATGTGAGAATCTGTTTGTATAACTGGGCCATTGGCTCATATATTTTTCAAAGGCATGACGATTGATACTGTGCTCTCGAATTGGCAGGCTATTGTTGGGTGAGATTGTTTTCCTTTTCCTTTTCTTTGTGTTTAGCGGCAGCTCTTACTGTTTAGCTCTATGCTTCTCTTTACACGTCTTTGTGGAAGATGGTTTTTTTTTCTAGAAACCTGATTTAGGGGCTCCTCAATTTATAGAGGGGCTCTTCATATAAGACGAAATAGAAATATTTGAAGTAAAATTCAAAAACCCCTTATCCATAATATTTTCATAATGGCTAAACTACCATGATTAGTTAGTATTAGTAAAACTAATTAGCTAATAGATTAGGCTAAACATAATTAATCTTAAATAATCTTATACTTAATGAAATCAATTTTTTTTTTCTTTTTGGTTTGGTGGGAAAAAAATTAGAAGAAATGTAAGATAATTTTGTAGGTTTTTTTTTAAAAACCCTAGATTTTGATTCAATCAACTAGAGTAGTGAGGTATACCTCTAACTTAAACTCTTGGTCTTTTAATGACTCAAATTTGATAAAATTACGTTATAAAAGATGATTTATTTTTGATTCAGAGAATTTTACGGTTTGGTTTTCATGTCGAACCCAACCGTAAAAGCCATTTACGGTTGGGTGTTCTTCCCAACCCAACCGTAACAGTTATTTCAAGGATGAACACCAAATCGTAACAGTTTTACGATTGGGTTTTAACATCGGACCTATGGCTTCACATCGGGTGGGTCGGGTCAGGTTTGACCTCACCCGCACCCGACTCGCCGCAAGGCGGGTTAATTTTTTTTCACCCGCACCCGACCCGCCTGGTCCTCGGGTCGGGTCGGTTCTGACCCGCCCAGATGGCGGGTCGAGTCGGGCGGGTGCGGGTCACCCGCCTAGAAAATGATGCAAATTTTTTTCATGAACTTGGCTGTTTTTCTGATCCTCACGCGCGCCACCTGATAAACCATTTTAACCAACAATCGATAATCTTAAAATCTAAGTCCCAACATTCAAAATTATACAATAAAATTAAAGTTTTAATATGCAATTCTACGACATTTCCCAACTAGCAACAAAAACAAGTTCATCTTAGTAGCAGCACCATCCAGGTCACCGAATAGGAATCAATCGTCATCTATGATGATGGAAGAAGCAGCAAGGTTACCAAATAACTCTGCAACAAAAGAAGTGAACAATTAGAATGAAAAAGATTAAAAATACCAATAATAATAATAGTATATGAAGTTAAGAACCATGATCCATGAAGTACAAATTATACCCGACTCAAGAACATCAACCTCCTCCTCCTCGACTCCAAGGCTAGAAGAATCTTTGTCAATTGGTGTACGTAACCAATTTTGCAATAAAATTAATGCCTCAAGTGTTCTAGGCTTTAAGGAACTTCGAAAAGGATCCAAAATTCGTTTTCCGGTACTAAAAGCTGATTCAGAAGCAACAGAAGAAACATGTATAACAAATATATCTTTGGCTATGAGTGGTAAAATGCCAAGCCTCGCAGAGTTGATCTTCCACCAAAGTAATATATCAAAAGAAGAATCCTCATTTGCCGGAGAGTAGATAGGCTCAGCCAAGTATCTTTCCACCTCAGATCTTCTATGATCCTCCACAGTACTCAATTGGTTTTTGCGTTTATTCCTTTCTTTCCTATACTTAGCCTTGATAGAAATAGAAGAACCTTGAGCAGAAGTAGAACTAGAGTTACCTAGAGACTCGGATGAAGATATCACACTTTCAGTTGTATGTTCTAATTTATAAGCTGTGAACAGTTCATCAAAATCCTTTTTAACTTTATCAACCCAAGCTTTTACCCTTCTTTGTTTTATCACAGGGTCGTAATGCACAACTAAATCTTCAACAGTCACATACAATCCTTGTTCTTTCTCTCGTGGATCCAGAAGTACAGCAATAAACATCAACGAATTCATTTTTTCAAAATCTCCCCAATACTTGTTGTACTTGAGCAACATTACATCGCCCATGTGACTTAAGAAAGGATCCTCGTATCTATTTTTCCAATCTTCTAATTCTTGACGAACAGTACCGAGTTCCTCCAAGAATGAGTGGGAAGTAACATGTAGAAGCTGAAAAAGCAACAGTTGAATCGTATAATACCTTTAGAAACTGAATCAGAACTCTGGAATTGCACCAATCATATCTTTCAGGAGCATGCACTGGAGGCCTTTTCTTCTTCTTGGATTTTCTAAGAGCAACATCTACTTCTTCTTCTGGAATATCTACTTCTTCTTCTTCATCGTCAGAATCTAGATCAAAATCAGCATCTATATCAACATTGTCATCACCGTCACCCATAGAAAAAAATGGTACTGAAATATCATAACAAAACTTCACGGAATGCCCTATCTGACTCATGTAGCCTTTCAAAAGCTTTTTCATACCTCTCTGCAGCAACTAACATCAAATAAGTAGAATTCCACCACGTTTTCACATCCAAAATAAAACCTTTTTTACAATCTATCCTTGCCATCTCAGCAGCATCCATAAACTTCTTCAATCTTGCGGGAGATTTTGTGACATACTTTACCACTGCCCTGATTCTGAGAATTGATGTATGGTACTTTTTTAAACCATCCTTAACGACAAGAGCAAGTACGTGAGCCGCACATCTAACATGCAAAAATTTAGCTCCAAGTAATGAAAAACCCCAACTAACAACTTGTTTTCTCAAATAATCAATAACAGTTTTATTCGCTGATGCATTATCAAGAGTGACAGGGAATACTCTCTCAAGCCCCCATTCCACCAAACATTTCTCCAAAGCCTTACCAATTTATTTACCTTCGTGACTTTCAGTCAAACAAAAACAGATGATTCTTTTATGCAGCTTCCATTCCCGATCAATAAAATGAGCCGTTACAACCATGTAATTGTAGTTCTTCATCGATGTCCAAGTATCAGTAGTAAGACATACCCTTGTCTTATTTGTCTTGAAATAACTTATCAATGAGGCCTTTTCATTCAAAAACAACGTGCATATATCACGATACACTGTCATACGACTTGGAATCTTAAATCTCGGCTCAAGAAACTTACTGTAAGCCCTAAAACCTTCGCCTTCAACAATTATAAAAGCCATTTCATCTGTAATAATAAACCTAATCAACGCTTTTCTACATCCTTCTTGAGAAAAACTGGCCCCCACCAACTGTGGTTCCTCTCCCGACTTGCACGGCTGAAAACCAAGTGTCTGTTGTCCTCCCTGCTCCTTATTAACTGATTTCTTGTACTCAATACACTTCTCTAAATGATGAGAAAGATTGGTAGTCCCATGTGTTTTACCACCAATCTTGTAACTACCCCGACCCTTTGCACAATGCTTACACTTTGCTTTAACACCATTTTCTATAATATCGAAGTGATTCCATACCCAAGATTTCTTCACACCAACTCTAGGCTTCTTATTTGATGATGAAGGTTGAGAAGATGGTGTCGCGGATGATGAAGGTTGACTAGATGGTGACGCTGATGAACCATCTGTACTCCTTGTCCCTGCTAAGGATGCCGGTTGACGTTGAGGTGGAGGTCCCATACAACTTTGGATGGTCTTCCTTGTACAAGTGGAAGATCTGAACTAACGTCATCTTCTGAGATTTCAACCATGGTGATAACCTACAAGGCAGAGATGGCAGAAGGGGTGAGTTATCATATATACATATGTATTAGAATTAGTCAAATACAGTAGTACTATTAATATGTATTAGAATATGTATTAGAATTAGTTATATGTATTACAAGATGTTGACTAAAGGCTTTCCAATTGAACATGTTATACACAATGAAAAATATAAAACTGATCAAAATCCATAAAAAATTAAGTAAAATCCATGAAAATCCACATAAAGCTAAGTATTTGATGATGTGATGCACCTGATGTAGAGTAATATAACAGCGGAAAAATACTTCACCAATCACAGGAAAATGAACATGCACACAATTGCCCTATAATCCACAAACCCCAATAGGCAATAGTATATTCAGTCACAGAAAACAATAACTAACCTACATTGAAAATGGAAAAGTAACAAAAAATAGAAAAATAAGTCTGAAACTTCTTGCACAGATGACGCAACTCATAAGAAAACCCCACCATCTTGTTTGTTGTACTGTTACACAATGAGGAAATGACATGAAATTTAACAAATCATGACAGACAAAGTGGGGTGTGAGTACTTGATATGATCTCCCTAAAACAGTAAATGAGATACCTTATGATAAATGATTTTCGGACCAGCATTGCAGAAAAACACATGGGGAGGTACTGAAGCTCCAAAGTTACATTAAACCCGACTATAAAAATTTAAAGGTAGAATTCTACCCACTATGTAAGGTTTGCTTATGTGGCAAATAAGATCATCAGGAACAACTTAAAAGTGCAAACTCTAGATTGGCGATACAAACAATAGAAAGCTAAAAAACTTTTAGTGAGAAGAATCAGATAAGACACTAATCCAAGCTCAAGGCCTAAGTAATAACATTAATAAGTGATAATATGAATTTGCAAGGCTCTGTTCAAGAACTTTATAGGTGAGAGAAGTCCACCAAGTGCTTGATCAGAATCAACCTTTTAGTTTCCTAACCAAACCAGGTAGAACCGTAGAAGACAAAGAAAGGATATACCCGTAAACTAGCTGGCTTACCACCAATATACATCGTTATACCAATTATTCTGATTCCTAATTCATGACCTCATACTCTAACAACCAAGAAGTTGGTTGAAGCAATTTATGCAACGCAGTCAGAGACATATGTTTGACGAGTGATCCAATTACACCTTTGACACATCTAATGATTTCCCCCTGGTATTTTTGAAAAGTTACACATTCATACAAGATTGTGATTCTTGTGTGTCAATCTTCTCATTATTCCCTTCTAATGTCTCACCACAACTAATAAATACACTAGTGAAAATTCATAATACTAGATGCAATGGTCATTAATGCCTTAGTTAATAAAATTTTAGTTGACAAACTATATAAACACCAAGTCATAAGGAATCCATCAAATCACATAACATTCTAATCCCAAGTACTACAATGACCAGTGCATTAGGTTATGTCACATCCCTTTTTTGTATTTAAACTAACAAGCTTTAGTCCAAGTACACGTATTGCATCTTCCAACATGCAGCAGTTGTAATGATTCATCCATAAGTATCACATCTTCAACAGAGAAATAACTGAACAGAGAAAAATGGTTCACATCTTCACAGATCACAACTTATGGTGGATACTAAAACTTTCGTGAAGAGGAAAACGATCAAACAAACCTAATTGAAATTACCTAAAACTTACCTAAAAACCCTAATTAAGAAAACAGCAGCTGGGTATGAGCATCACAGATTCACAATCACTCAAAACTAATGAAACCCATAATCAATTGCTACTCAATCATGTAATGATACAAACATTAATTTCAATTAGGGCAATTTTTTTTTTTAAAAAATAGTACATGTACCTGATAGAGATTCAACAAAAGAAACAAGGTGGTGGTGATGATTCTTGGGTTCACGGTGGTGGTGGTGGTGTGCTCTATAACTTCTGAAACAAATGAACTGAAAGAGAAGTAAGAATCGTTGAAGAAGAATAGAGAACAGAGAAGAGAATAGAGACAGAGACGATGAATGAAGAATGAAGATACATATGAGTCTTATGACACTATGAGTAAGATGGCGGGTGGGCGGGTCGGGTCGGGTAAGAGGAGTTATCACCCGCACCCGACCCGTTGATAAGCGGGTATAAAAAAAATCACCCGCACCTGACCCGTTCATTAACGGGCCGGTGCGGGTCGGGTAAATTTGGAGCGGGTGCGTGTCGGGTTGGCTGGTTGGGTCGTGTTTGTGCAACCCTAATCGGACCCAACCGTAAAACTGTTACGGTTAGGTGTTCATCCTAGAAACCAACCGTAACAAACAATCACTATTCAAAGTTTTACGGTTGGGTTTTAGCATTGGACCCAACCGTAACTAATCTTGGAAAAATATTGTTTGTATCCAGGATAGTTTACGGTTGGGTTTTGACAATAAAACCCAATCATAAATAGGAGTTTTAGTTTTAGTGCAAACATATTTACGGTTGGGTTTTGTAATCGAACCCAACCGTAAATGATCATCTTCATCTCCTTTATCCCACAACATAAATCAGATTTTTATTTGTTTTGGTTGGTGGAAAAAGTAGAAGAAAGAAAATAGAGTTTTTGGTTGTTTTTTGAAAAGCCCTAGATTTTGATTTTCTTAACCAAAATGAGTGATTGTAGTGGCAAATTTGTGGTGGGTGAATCCTTGTATGATAACCAAACCAAATTTTACATACCCATTGAGGAAGACCCAACTATGTATCAATATTTGGATGGTAGAGAGGTTTTAAGTGAAAGTTGTGATGGTGAAACTCAACCAAATGAAGAAACTAGCCGTCATAGTGAAGATTCAATTGACGAGAGTAGTCAGGTATACCTCTAACTTAAACTCTTGTTTTTTTTTTTGGCTCAAATTTTATGAAATCACGTACATAATAATGATACTTTTTGTGATTCAGGTAGTTTTACGGTTGGGTTTTCTTCTCAACTGTAGGAAAATAAAGGCCAGGTTTACGGTTGGGTAGGGTCCTGTGGACCCAACCGTAAACCTGCCACTAAACATTTCATCCAGTTTTACGGTTGGGTTTTTGAGTCAAAACCCAACCGTAAATGTTCCTGTTAACTTATTTTTGGAATTTCAATTAAACTCCAAATTGGGTTTAAAAATCGATTTTTTTGGCTTATTCATTCTATTTTACTAGTTTTAAAGTAAAAAGGGTCATTCAAACAAACAAAAACCCAACCGAACGCAAACACTCCAATACAACTTTTGAGTTAACAGGAATATTTACGGTTGGGTTTTGAGTCAAAACCCAACCGTAAAACTGTCCTTCTTAAAGCTTTTGGTTGGTCTACGGTTGGGTATGGACTTGTGTCCCAACCGTAAATGAACCTGGGATACACTAATGAAATAGAAGAGTAAGCAAAAACCTTATTTATAACATTAAAGGAAGAACTAAAGGAAATGAAATACAATAGATCATTAGATGATTACACTTAAACACTTAAAGATAATAGATGAAATCATGATAGGTACTTTGTTCCACAATACGATAGCAATCGGTATGCAAAAACGGCTCCCCATATTTGATTATATATTGTTTCATAGCCATCGCATGCTGAAAAAAATAAATCAATTATAAGTTTGAATTTTTTAAAAAATCTTTTTAATGAACGATTTATTAAAGAACACACTTACTCTTGCCACAGAGTTTTCGGTGGGAAGCGCTTGTTTTCTCAATTTCATTTCCTGTTTTAAGTTCTCCATTTTTTCAAACACCGCCTCAAACCTTCTCTTAATGCCTCTGAACGTCCTCCGATTTTCATTCCCGTCTAATCCCATAAAAATTTGAAACACACGCTTCCACCAAGAATCTTCATTGTGATCCGCCATCCAATCTTCATTGACGGCTTGGTTATTGTCGTTATAGTGCGCTCTATCGTACTCGTGCATTATCATCGTAACCCACGCTCTAACAATTTCAACATCTTCATCGGTAGTGTATTTTTAGTGCTTCAAAGAGTATGGTGAGAATGAGTTGGAAAGTCTAGAATTAGAGAGAATGAAAGGGATAGGGAATAATGAGAAAGGGAAAGAGAAAGGTTTTCTTTTATAGTGAAAAAATACCCAACGACTAGATTTTCAAATAAAAGATCCGTTGGGTTTGTCTACTTTAAGGAAACACAATGTTCATTTTACGGTTGAAACTTGCTTAGTTACGATTGGGTTTTCCAACCGTAAATAATCCTCAACAATAAATGTTAACTAACCAGAAGAATTTACGGTTGGGTTTTACAATCGAACCCAACCGTAAATAATTCTCAACACAAAAAATTTGACATATGCAAAATTATTTACGGTTGGAAATCAGAATTAAACCCAACCGTAACTTTCAAAAAAATTGTAAGTGCAATTTTTTTTACGGTTGGGTTCAAAATCGAACCCAACCGTACACTTTGATCTTCATCTCCTACCTTTAAATTTACGGTTGGGTTTGTTTAATAACTCAACCGTAAAACGAAGAACAAACCAGTTACGGTTGAGTTTTCCAATCGAACTCAACCATAAACTTTTATGTAACCCAAGTTCTTCATTAGTTTGTTTAGTTTTATCCGGATTGTCATCACTAGTACCTTCTACACCTTTAGTAGGATTTTTCATCACGAAATTTAGAGTTTAATGGACGATGAAATTTTGATTCGATGGAGAAATTCGGTTAAAATGGAGAAGGAGAAGATATGGAGGGAGAGGGAAAGGTTTTGAATTGGAATTGAAATTTTATAAGGTTTTGTTTTGTTTAGGTTTAATTGATTGAAGGAAAAATTAGACTTTTTCATTAATAAAAGGGTAATATGGACATTTAACATAGCCCATAGGACACCCTTTAATGGATTTTTAGATCACCTTACATCCAAGGGGAGTCCCTCTATAAATTGAGGAGCCCCTAAATCAGGTTTCTCTTTTTTAATAGAATATCTTGCCGCTAAAAAAGAAAAAAAAGTCGTGTTTCATGTGTTTTGGGTGAGGATTGAAGCAAGATTTTGAGTATATTCTGGACCCACTTTAAGGACTTCTTAATATTTTAATCAAGAATGATAATAAGGTGTTTCAATGCCACTGCACTAACAGGGATTTTTGAGTCTTAACCCTTTAATTTCCCAAAAATAATGTCAATCTCTACCTCTCTGCTTCAGGCCAATAGAACAATGGAAGGAACTGACAAAGAATCTGAACCAAAGAGTTACCGGAAATGGAGCAAAGTTGAATTCTTTCCTGAAGAATCTTTCCAAAATTGGACAACTCATGCAACAGCTATCTCTGAATCTGGAGTAAGATTCAAAGATCGGTTCCTCCACGGTTCAACCGATTCCTACGAGCTCGAGGTGCTCAAGAAACAAAGTGAAAACAGCTTGACATGATGCCTTACTTTGTGGGATCTTATGTGGCTGAGCTTAGGCTCTGTAGTTGGTGCTGAGATTTTTGTCCTTACAGGTCAAGAAGCTCGCAACCATGCCGGTCCAGCCATTGTCGTATCCTATGCAATTTCAGGTCTCTCAGCATTACTATCTGTATTCTGTTACACAGAATTCACAGTTGAAATTCCGGTTGCTGGTGGTTCTTTTTCTTACTTGAGAATTGAATTAGGAGATTGTGTAGCCTTTATTGCTGCAGGTAACATACTTTTGGAAGCTGTAGTTGGTGCAGCTAGTTTGGCAAGATCTTGGACATCATAATTTGCCACGCTTATCAATGGTAATCCTAATTCGTAGCATATACATATTAGTCGCTTTCCAGAAGGGTATAATCTATTGGACCCAATTGCTGTTGTCGTTTTATTAATAACAAACACCATAGCTATGCTCGGTACAAGGGGAGCTTCCAAGCTCAACTGGATTGCTTCTCTTGTTGGCGTTGTGTTGACTGGTTTTGTGATAATAGCTGGTTTCGTGAAAGGAAATCCGGCTAATCCATCTCCATTCGTTTCTTATGGAGAGGAGGTGTTTTCCAAGCTGCAGTTCTATTTTGGGCATACACAGGATTTGATATGGTTTCAACAATGGCAGAAGAGACTAAGAATCATGCAACAGATATACCGATAGGGTTAATCGGTTCAATATCTATGATCAATTTGGCTTATTGTTTGACGGTGTTGTCACTAAGTATGCTGCAGAAATATACTGAGATGGATGTGAACGCAGCTTGTTCAGTTGCGTTTCAAAGTGTAGGAATGAAGTGGGCAAAGTATTTAGTTGCTGGTGCTCTTAAAGGGAATGACTACTGGATTACTGGTAGGTGGATTAGGCCAAGCACGTTACACCACTCAGATTGCTCGATCTCATATGATCCCACCTTGGTTTGCTTTAGTGGATCCGAAAACAAAAATACCCTAATGCAGCCTTACTAGTAACCATATGTTCCGCCTGTGTAGCTTTGTTCTCAAGTTTGGATTTACCATCCAGTGTTTCCTCACTCATTACTCTATTCATCTTCATGTTGATGGCTATGGCACTGCTTGTTAGGCGATATTACGGAAGGAATGTAACTTCTAAGCTTGATCTCTGCAAACTAGGTATGTTTCTGTTCATGATAATTGGCTCATCCATTGGAGCAACAGTTTATTATAATCGAAGTGCTCATGAATGGATTGGGCATTTAACAACCATACGGAATTTGGGAATTATGATATTTCTTCCTAACAGCATAGCAAAGACATGGGGCGTTCCATTGGTTCCGTGGTTGTCATCTTTGTCGATTGGAATAAACTTCTTTCTAATCAGATCACTTGGTTATCGTGAGGTTTCGTGAATCTGTACATTGGTGATGCTTGTTTACTATCTGTTTTATGGTCTTCATGCAACATATGACATTGCACACCAGAAGCAAGATGATTCTGGAAACGAAAACACCACAAGTTTGGGACATTTAGAACCACATTTGATTTCTAGAACTGATCATTCTGAACCTTGACATTGTTTTATATATATATATATTGCATTATACACTTTCAAAATGGGAGAACCATGTACAACAATTTTTTTTTTGAAGCAATGTATAGCAATTGAAGGTGATCTTAATACCCCATACTGATTATTAACCCGAAATCCGGAGAAGCCAGTTACTTCGGTAAGACTCCAATCAATATGGATTCTACTGTCAACCCCTATTCTGCTCGGCCAAGATTGCTAGATGAGGCCTCGTTCAGTTGTCACATCATACTTGGATATACTTATACTAAATAATGTAAGATAACTTGCTTCTTTCGATATTCAGCTTACTACTGAAACCTCATAGGTGTGTAAATATCAAAATAACAATAGAGTCCACCAATGCTAATTGAAATGGTCCAAAATATCTTCACATGGTTTCAAAAAAAAAATGCTTGTAATAGGATATTTCAAAAACGTGCAGAAAAGTGGACGAAATTGCTTCTTTCGATTGTCATCTTACTACGGAAACCTCATAGGTGTGTAAATAACAAAAAAAACAATAGAGTCCACCAAGGATAATGGAAATAGTCCTAAATATCTTCAAATAGTTTTAAAAAAATTGCTTGTATTAGGATATTTCAAAAACATGCACAAAAGTGCAAGAAATTGCTTCTTTCAATATTCAACTTACTACTAAAACCTCATAGATGTGTAAATATCAAATTAACAACAGAGACCACCAATGCTAATGAAAATGGTCCAAAATATCTTCACATAGTTTCAAAAAAAAAGTGCTTGTAATTGGATATTTCAAAATTGTGCACAAGTGGACGAAACTGCTTCTTTCGATTGTCAGCTGACTACTGAAACCTCATAAGTGTGTAAATATCGAAATAACAATAGAGTCCACCAAGGCTAAGGGGAACGGTCCTAAATATCTTCAAATATTTCAAAATTTTTTTTGCTTATGATAGGATATTTGAAAAGCTTGCACAAAAGTGCACGAAATAGCTTTTGTCGATATACATCTTGCTACTGAAGCCTTATCAATGTGTAAATATCGAAATAATACCAAGGCTAATGGAAATGGTCCCAATTATCTTCAAATAGTTTAAATGAAGTGCTTGTAATATGATATTTCAAAAACATGCACAAAAGTGCAGGTAATGGCTTCTATAAATATTTAGCTTACTACTGAAACTTCATAGGAGTGTAAATATCAAAATAAAAATAGAATCCACCAATGCTAACGGAAATGGTCCAAAATATCTTCACATATTTCCAAAAAAAAAGTGGTTGTCATAAGATATTTAAAAAACGTGCACAAAAGTGCACAAAATTGCTTCTTTCGGTAATAGCTTACTACCAAAACCTCATAAGTGTGTAAATATCGAAATAAAAATAGAGTCCACTAAGCAAATGGAAATGGTCCTAAATATCTTCAAATAGTTTTAAAAAGTGCTTCTATTAGGATATTTCAAAAACATGTACAAAAGTCCAAGAAATTGCTTCTTTCGATATTCAACTTACAACTAAAACTTTAAAGGTGTTTAAATATAAAAATAAAAATACAGTCCACCAATGGTAATAGAAATGGTCCGAAATATTTTCACATAGTTTCAATAAAACGTGCTTGTAATAGGATATTTTAAAAACGTGTACAAAAGTGGACGAAATTGCTTCTTTGGATTATCATCTTACTACTGAAAACTCAGAAGTGTGTAAATATCGAAATAATAATAAAGTCCACCAAGGATAATGGAAATAGTCATAAATATCTTTTAATAGTTTTAAAAAAGTGCTTGTATTAGGATATTTCAAAAACATGAACAAAAGTGCAAGAAATTGCTTTCTTCGATATTCATCTTACTAGTAAAACCTCATAGGTGTGTAAATACAAAAATAACAATTGGTTTCACCAAAGCTAATGAAATGTTCCAAAATATCTTCAAACAGTTTTAAAAAAAGTGCTTGTAATAAGATATTTCAAAATTGTGTAAAAAAGTTGACGAAATTGCTTCTCTCGATTGTCATCTTACGAATGAAAACTCACAAGTGTGTAAATATCGAAATAACAATAACGTCCACCAAGGATAATGGAAATGGTCCTAAATATCTTAAAATAATTTTAAAAAAGTGTCTGTATTAGGATAATTCAAAAAGATACACAAAAGTGCAAGAAATTGCTTCTTTAGATATTCAACTTACTACTA
>JAJJMC010008838.1:1170940-1193353 GCA_023531435.1 Papaver californicum
TACTAAAACCTCATAGGTGTGTAAATATCAAAATAACAATAGAGTCCACCAAGGCTAATGTAAATTGTTCTAAATATCTTCAAATAGTTTTCAAAAAATGCTTTTAATAGGATTTTCAAAAACAGACACAAAAGTGCAAGGAATTGCTTCTTTCGATATTCAGCTTACTACTGGAACCTCAAAGGTGTGTAAATATGAAAATAACAATAGAGTCCATCAATGCTAATGGAAATGGTCCAAAATATCTTCACATAGTTTCAAGATAAAGTGCTTGTAATAGGATATTTCAAAAACGTGCACAAAAGTGGAGGAAATTGCTTCCTTCGATTGTCATCTTACTACTGAAACCTCAAAGTGTGTAAATATTGAAATAACAACATAATACACCAAGGATAATGTAAATGGTTCTAAATATCCTCAAAAAGTTTTAAAAAAGTGATTGTAATAGGATATTTCAAAAACATGCACAAAATTGAACGAAATTGCTTCTTTCGATATTCAGCTTACTACTTAAACCTCAAAGATGTGTAAATATTAAAATAATAATAGAGTCTACCAATGATAATGGAAATGGTCCAAAATATCTTCACATAGTTCCAAAAAAAGTGCTTGTATTAGGGTATTTCAAAAACATGCACAAAAGTGCATGAAATTACTTCTTTCGATATTCAGCTTACTATTGAAACCTTATAATTGTGTAAATATTAAAATAACAATAGTGTCCATCAATGCTAATGGAAATATTTTAAAATATCTTCAGATAGTTCCAAAATAAAGTGCTTGTAATAGGATATTTCAAAAAAAGGCACAAAAGTGCAAGGAATTGCTTCTTTCGATATTCAGCTTACTACTAAAACCTCAAAGGTATGTAAATATGAAAATAACAATATAGTACAACAATGCTAATGGAAATGGTCAAAAATATCTTCAAATATTTTTCAAAAAAGTGCTTGTAATAGGATATTTTAAAAACATGCACAAAAGTGCAAGAAATTCCTTCTTTCGATATTGAGCTTACTACTGAAACCTCATAGGTGTGTAAATATCAAAATAACAATAGAATCCACCAATGCTAATAGAAATGCTCCAAAATATCTTCACATAGTTCCAAAATAAAGTGCTTGTAATAGGATATTTCAAAAAGGTGCACAACAGTGGACAAAATTGCTTCATTCGATTGTCATCTTACTACTGAAACCTCATAAGTGTGTAAATATCGAAATGAAAATAAAGTCGACCAAGGAAAATGGAAATTTTCTAATTATCTTCAAATCGTTTTAAAAAATTGCTTGTAATAGGATATTTCAAAAACATGCACAAAAGTGCAAGGAATTGCTTCTTTCGATATTCAGCTTACTACTGAAACCTCAGAGGTGTGTAAATATAAAAATAAAAATAGAGTCCACCAAGGCTAATGGAAATAGTTCTAAATATCCTCATAAAGTTTTAAAAAAAGTGCTTGTAATAAGATATTTCAAAAACATGCACAAAAGTGCACGAAATTGCTTCTATCGATATTCAACTTACTACTGAAACCTCATAGGTGTGTAAATATCAAAATAACAATAGAGTCCACAAATGCTAATGGAAATGGTCCAAAATATCTTCACATAGTTCCAAAATAAAGTGCTTGTAATAGGATAATTCAAAAACATGCACAAAAGTGGACAAAATTGCTTCATTCGTTTGTCATCTTACTAGTGAAACCTCATAAGTGTGTAAATATCGAAATCACAATAGAGTCCACCAAGTCTAATGGAAATTGTTCTAAATATCTTCAAATAGTTTTAAAAAATTTCTTGTAATAAGATATTTCAAAAACATACACAAAAGTGCAAGAAATTGCTTCTTTCGATATTCAGCTTACTACTAAAACCTCATAGGTGTGTAAATATCAATAATAACAACAGAGTCCACCAATGCTAATGGAAAAGCTCCAAAATATCTTCACATATTTCCAAAAAAAAACGTGCTTGTAATAGGATATTTCAAAAATATGCACAAAAGTGGACAAAATTGCTTCTTTCGATATTCAACTTACTACTAAAACCTAATAAGTGTGTAAATATCAAAATCACAATAGAGTCCACCAAGGCTAATGGAAATTGATCTAAATATCTTCAAATAGTTTAAAAAAGTGCTTTTAATAGGATTTTCAAAACAGACACAAAAGTGCAAGGAATTGCTTCTTTCGATATTCAGCTTATTACTGGAACCTCAAAGGTGTGTAAATATAAAAATAATAATAGAGTCTACCAATGATAATGGAAATGGTCCAAAATATCTTCACATAGTTCCAAAAAAGTGCTTGTATTAGGGTATTTCAAAAACATGCACAAAAGTGCAAGAAATTACTTTCCTTCGATATTCAGCTTACTATTGAAACCTTATAATTGTGTAAATATTAAAATAACAATGGTGTCCACCAATGCTAACGGAAATGGTTCTAAATATCTTCAAATAGTTTTAAAAAAGTGCTTGTAATAGGATATTTCAAAAACAAGCACAAAAGTGCAAGGAATTGGTTGTTTCGATATTTAGCTTACTACTAAAACCCCAAATGTATGTAAATATGAAAATAACAATAGAGTACAACAATGCTAATGGAAATGGTCAAAAATATCTTCAAATAGTTTTTAAAAAAGTGCTTGTAATAGGATATTTTAAAAACTTGCACAAAAGTGCAAGAAATTCCTTCTTTCGATATTCAGCTTACTACTGAAACCTCATAGGTGTGTAAATATCAAAATAACAAAAGAGTACACCAAGGATAATGGAAATGGTTCTAAATATCCTCATAAAGTTTAAAAAAACTGCTTGTAATAGGATATTTCAAAAACATGCACAAAAGTGCACGAAATTGCTTTTTTCGATATTCAGCTTACTACTGAAACCTCAAAAGTGTGTAAATATCAAAATAATAATAGAGTCTACCAATGCTAATGGAAATGTTCCAAAATTTCTTCACATAGTTCCAAAAAAACTGCTTGTATTAGGATATTTTAAAAACATGCACAAAAGTGCAAGAAATTCCTTCTTTCGATATTCAGCTTACTACTGAAACCTCATAGGTGTGTAAATATAAAAATAACAATAGAGTCCACCAATGCTAATGCAAAAGGTCCAAATATTTTCACATATTTCCTAAAAAACGTGCTTGTAATAGGATATTTCAAAAACATGCACAAAAGTGCACGAAATTGTTTCTTTCGATATTCAACTTACTACTAAAACCTCATAGGTGTGTAAATATCAAAATAACAATAGAGTCCACCAAGGCTAATGGAAATGGTTCTAAATATCCTCATAAAGTTTAAAAAAACTGCTTGTAATAGGATATTTCAAAAATATGCACAAAAGTGCACGAAATTGCTTATTTCGATATTCAGCTTACTACTGAAACCTCAAAAGTGTGTAAATATCAAAATAATAATAGAGTCTACCAATGCTAATGGAAATGTTCCAAAATATTTTCACATAATTCCAAAAAAACTGCTTGTATTAGGATATTTTAAAAACATGCACAAAAGTGTAAGAAATTCCTTCTTTCGATATTCAGCTTACTACTGAAACCTCATAGGTGTGTAAATATCAAAATAAAAATAGTGTTCACCAAGGTTAATCGAAATTGTCCAAAATATCTTCACACAGTTTCAAAAAAAAGTGCTTGTAATAGAATATTTCAAAACGTGCGCAAAAGTGAACGAAATTGCTTCTTTCGATATTCAACTTACTACTAAAACCTCAAAGGTGTGTAAGTATCCAAATAAAAATAGGGTCCACCAATGTTAATGCAAAAGGTCCAAATATTTTCACATATTTCCAAAAAAACGTGCTTGTAATAGGATATTTCAAAAACATGTACAAAAGTGCACAAAATTGTTTCTTTCGATATTCAACTTACTACTAAAACCTCATAGGTGTGTAATATCAAAATAACAAAAGAGTACACCAAGGATAATGGAAATGGTTCTAAATATCCTCATAAAGTTTACAAAAACTGCTTGTAATAGGATATTTCAAAAACATGCACAAAAGTGCACGAAATTGCTTATTTCGATATTCAGCTTACTACTGAAACTCATAAGTGTGTAAATATCCAAATCACAATAGAGTCCACCAAGTCTAAAGGAAATTGTTCTAAATATCTTCAAATAGTTTTAAAAAATTGCTTGCAATAGTATATTTCAAAAACATGCACAAAAGTGCAAGAAATGGCTTCTTTCGATATTCAGCTTACTACTGAAACCTCATAGGTACGTAAATATTAAAATAACAATAGAGTCCCCCAATGCTAAAGAAAATGATCCAAAATATCTTCACATAGTATCAATAAAAAAGTGCTTGTAATAGGATATTTCAAAAACATGCACAAAAGTGCACGAAATTGCTTCTTTCGATATTCATCTTACTACTGAAACCTCAAAGTGTGTGTAAATATCAAAATAACAATAGAGTCTACCAATGCTAATGGAAATGGTCAAAAATATCTTCACATATTTCCAAAATAAAGTGCTTGTAATAGGATATTTCAAAAACATCCACAAAAGTGGATAATATTGCTTCATTCGATTGTCATCTTACTACTGAAACCTCATAAGTGTGTAAATATCCAAATCACAATAGAGTCCACCAAGGCTAATGGAAATTGCTCTAAATATCTTCAAATAGTTTTAAAAAATTGCTTGCAATAGTATATTTCAAAAACATGCACAAAAGTGTAAGAAATTGCTTCTTTCGATATTCAGCTTACTACTGAAACCTCATAGGTATGTAAATATTAAAATAACAATAGAGTCCCCCAATGCTAATGAAAATGATCCAAAATATCTTCACATAGTTTGAGAAAAAAAAGTACTTGTAATAAGATATTTCAAAAACATGCACAAAAGTGCACGAAATTGTTTCTTTCGATATTAAACTTACTACTAAAACCTCATAGGTGTGTAAATATCAAAATAACAATAGAGTCCACCAATTCTAATGCAAAAGGTCCAAATATTTTCACATATTTCCTAAAAAACGTGCTTGTAATAGGATATTTCAAAAACATGCACTAAAGTGTAAGAAATTCCTTCTTTCGATATTCTACTTACTACTAAAACCTCATAGGTGTGTAAATATCAAAATAACAATAGAGTCCACCAAGGCTAATGGAAATGGTTCTAAATATCCTCATAAAGTTTAAAAAAACTGCTTGTAATAGGATATTTCAAAAACATGCACAAAAGTGCACGAAATTGCTTATTTCGATATTCAGCTTACTACTGAAACCTCAAAAGTGTGTAAATATCAAAATAATAATAAAGTCAACCAATGCTAATGGAAATGTTCCAAAATATCTTCACATAGTTCCAAAAAAAGTGCTTGTATTAGGATAATTTAAAAACATGCACAAAAGTGTAAGAAATTCCTTCTTTCGATATTCAGTTTACTACTGAAACCTCATAGGTGTGTAAATATCAAAATAAAAATAGTGTCCACCAAGTTTAATCGAAATTTTCCAAAATATCTTCACACAGTTTCAAAAAAAAGTGCTTGTAATAGAATACTTCAAAACGTGCACAAAAGTGAACGAAATTGCTTCTTTCGATATTCAACTTACTACTAAAACCTCAAAGTTGTGTAAGTATCAAAATAGTCCACCAATGTTAATGCAAAAGGTCCAAATATTTTCACATATTTCCAAAAAAACGTGCTTGTAATAGGAAATTTCAAAAACATGCACAAAAGTGCATGAAATTGTTTCTTTCAATATTCAACTTACTACTAAAACCTCATAGGTGTGTAAATATCAAAATAACAAAAGAGTACACCAAGGATAATGGAAATGGTTCTAAATATCCTCATAAAGTTTAAGAAAACTGCTTGTAATAGGATATTGCAAAAACATGCACAAAAGTGCACGAAATTGCTTATTTCGATATTCAGCTTACTACTGAAACCTCAAAAGTGTGTAAATATCAAAATAATAATAGAGTCTACCAATGCTAATGGAAATGTTCCACAATATTTTCACATAGTTCCAAAAAAACTGCTTGTATTAGGATATTTTAAAAACATGCACAAAAGTGCAAGAAATTCCTTCTTTCGATATTCAGCTTACTACTGAAACGTCATAGCCGTGTAAATATCAAAATAACAATAGAGTCCACCAATGCTAATGGAAATGGTCCAAAATATCTTCACATTATTCCAAAAAAAACTGCTTGTAATAGGATATTTCAAAAACATGCACAAAAGTGGACAAAATTGCTTCTTTCGATTGTCATCTTACTACTGAAACCTCATAAATGTGTAAATATCCAAATCACAATAGAGTCCACCAAGGCTAATGGAAATTGTTTTAAATATCTTCAAATAGTTTTAAGAAATTGCTTGCAATAGGATATTTCAATAACATGCACAAAAGTGCAAGAAATGGCTTCTTTCGATATTCAGTTTACTACTGAAACCTCATAGGTATGTAAATATTAAAATAACAATAGAGTCCCCCAATGCTAATGAAAATGATCCAAAATATCTTCACATAGTATCAAAAAAAAAGTGCTTGTAATAGGATATTTCAAAAACATGCACAAAAGTGTACGAAATTGCTTCTTTCGATATTCATCTTACTACTGAAACCTCAAAGGTGTGTAAATATCAAAATAATAATAGAGTCTACCAATGCTAATTGAAATGGTCCAAAATATCTTCACATAATTCCAAAATAAAGTGCTTGTAATAGGATATTTCAAAAACATGCACAAAAGTGGACAAAATTGCTTCATTCGATTGTCATCTTACTACTGAAACCTCATAAGTGTGTAAATATCCAAATCACAATAGAGTCCACCAAGGCTAATGGAAATTGTTCTAAATATCTTCAAATAGTTTTAAAAAATTACTTGCAATAGGATATTTCAAAAACATGCACAAAAGTGCAAGAAATTGCTTCTTTCGATATTCAGCTTACTACTGAAACCTCATAGGTATGTAAATATTAAAATAACAATAGAGTCCCCTAATTCTAATGAAAATGATACAAAATATCTTCACATAGTTTCAAAAAAAAAAGTGTTTGTAATAGGATATTTCAAAAACATGCACAAAAGTGCACGAAATTGTTTCTTTCGATATTCAACTTACTACTAAAACCTCATAGGTTTGTAAATATCAAAATAACAATAGAGTCCTCCAAGGCTAATTTAAATGGTTCTAAATATCCTCATAAAGTTTAAAAAAAGTGCTTGTAATAGGATATTTCAAAAACATGCACAAAAGTGCACGAAATTGCTTCTTTCGATATTCAGCTTACTACTGAAACCTCAAAAGTGTGTAAATATCAAAATAATAATAGAGTATACAAATGCTAATGGAAATGTTCCAAAATATCTTCACATAGTTCCAAAAAAAATGCTTGTAATAGGATATTTTAAAAACATACACAAAAGTGCACGAAATTGCTTCTTTCGATATTCAGCTTACTACTGAAACCTCATAAGTGTGTAAATATAAAAATAACAATAGAGTCCACCAATGATAATGGAAATGGTCCAAAATATCTTCACATAGTTCCAAAATAAAGTGCTTGTAATAGGATATTTCAAAAACATGCACAAAAGTGGACAAAATTTGCTTCATTCGATTGTCATCTTACTACTGAAACCTCACAAGTGTGTAAATATCCAAATCATAATAGAGTCCACCAAGGCTAATGGAAATTGTTCTAAATATCTTCAAATAGTTTTAAAAAATTGCTTGCAATAGTATATTTCAAAAACATGCACAAAAGTGCAAGAAATGGCTTCTTTCGATATTCATCTTACTACTGAAACCTGATAGGTATGTAAATATGAAAATATCAATAGAGTCGCCCAATGCTAATGAAAATGATCCAAAATATCTTCACATAGTATCAAAAAAAAAGTGCTTGTAATAGGATATTTCAAAAACATGCACAAAAGTGCACGAAATTGCTTCTTTCGATATTCATCTTACTACTGAAATCTCAAAGGTGTGTAAATATCAAAATAATAATAAAGTCTACCAATGCTAATTGAAATGGTCCAAAATATCTTCACATAATTCCAAAAAAAAATGCTTGTAATAGGATATTTTAAAAACATGCACAAAAGTGGACAAAATTGCTTCATTCGATTGTCATCTTACTACTGAAACCTCATAAGTGTGTAAATATCCAAATCACAATAGAGTCCACCAAGGCTAATGGAAATTGTTCTAATTATCTTCAAATAGTTTTAAAAAATTGCTTGCAATAGGATATTTCAAAAACATGCACAAAAGTGCAAGGAATTGCTTCTTTCGATATTCAGCTTACTACTGGAACCTCAAAGGTGTCTAAATATCAAAATAACAATAGAGTACAACAATGCTAATGGAAATGGTCAAAAATATCTTCAAATAGTTTTAAAAAAAGTGCTTGTAATAGGATATTTCAAAACGTGCACAAAAGTGTACGAAATTTCTTTTTTCGATATTCATCTTACTACTGAAAGCTCATAGGTGTGTAAATATGATAATAACAATAGATTCCATCAATGCTAATGGAAATGGTCCAAAATATCTTCACATAGTTTTAAAATAAAGTGCTTGTAATAGGATATTTCAAAAACGTGCACAAAAGTGGACGAAATTGCTTCCTTCGATTATCATCTTACTACTGAAACCTCATAAGTGTGTAAATATCGAAATAACAACAGAGTCCACCAAGTCTAATGGAAATGGTTCTAAATATCCTCATAAAGTTTAAAAAAAAGTGCTTGTAATAGGATATTTCAAAAACATGCACAAAAGTGTACGAAATTGCTTCTTTCGATATTCAGCTTACTACTGAAACCTCAAAGGTGTGTAAATATCAAAATAATAATAGAGTCTACCAATGCTAATGGAAATGGTCCAAAATATCTTCACATAATTCCAAAAAAAGTGCTTGTATTAGGGTATTTCAAAAACATGCACAAAAGTGCAAGAAATTACTTCTTTCGATATTCAGCTTACTATTGAAACCTTATAATTGTGTAAATATTAAAATAACAATAGTGTCCACCAATGCTAATGGAAATGGTCCAAAATATCTTCACATAGTTTCAAAAAAAAAATTCTTGTAATAGAATATTTCAAAACGTGCACAAAAGTGCACGAGATTGCTTCTTTCGATATTCAACTTACCACTAAAACCTCATAGGTGTGTAAATATAAAAATAACAACAGAGTCAACCAATACTAATGGAAATAGTCCAAAATATTTTCATTTCAAAAAAAAGTGCTTGTAATAGGATATTTCAAAATTGTGCACAAAAGTCGTCGAAATTGCTTCTTTCGATTGTCATCTTACTACTAAAACCTCATAAGTGATTAAATATCAAAATAAAAATAGATTACACCTAGGAAACTGGAAATGGTCAAAAATATCTTCACATAGTTCCAAAAAAAAATGCTTGTAATTGGATATTTCAAAAACGTGCACAAAAGTTAACGAAATTGCTTCTTCAATAAACAACTTACTACTAAAACTTCATAGGTGTGTAAATATTAAAAAAACAATAGCGTCCTCCTAGGAAAATAGAAATGGTCCAAAATATCTTCACATAGTTCCAAAAAAAAGTGTTTGTATTAGGATATTTGAAAAACGTGCACAAAGTGCACGAAATTGCTTCTTTTGATAATAACTTACTCTTAAAACCTCATAAGTGTGTAAATATCAAAATAAAAATAGAGTCCACCTAGACAAATATAAATGGTACTAAATATCTTCAAATAGTTTCAACAAAGTTCTTGTATTAGGATATTTAAAAAACAT
The DNA here is from genome assembly GCA_023531435.1 of Papaver californicum. NCBI lineage: Eukaryota > Viridiplantae > Streptophyta > Magnoliopsida > Ranunculales > Papaveraceae > Papaver > Papaver californicum. Next base: position 1,180,746 of record JAJJMC010008838.1, read on the forward strand.
TCACAAAAGTGCATGAAATTTCATCTTTCGATATTCAACTTACTACTAAAACCTCAAAGGTGTGTAAATATCAAAATAAAAATAAAGTCCACCAATGCTAATAGAAATGGAATCCCCCATTACAAGCACTTAGTGCACGTTTTGAAATATCCTATTACAAGCACTTTTTTTTGAAACTATGTGAAGATATTTTGGACCATTTCCATTAGCATTGGTGGACACTATTGTTATTTTAAAATTTACACAATTAAAAGGTTTCAATAGTAAGCTGAATATCGAAAGAAGTAATTTCTTGCACTTTTGGGCATGTTTTTGAAATATCCTTATACAAGCACTTTTCTTGGAACTATGTGAAGATATTTGGACCATTTCCATTAGCATTGGGGGACTCTATTGTTATTTGGATATGTACACACCTATGAGGTTTCAGTAGTGAGCTGAATATTGAAAGAAGCAAAATATGATAAATTTGAACAAATTTCTTTCACTTTTATGTATTAATCTTCAATATACATTCTTAGAGATTTTTTAATAAGTTGGTATGTTTAATTATTTGTGATTGTTACCATGTTCTTGCTTCGTTTTGTATAATAAGTTTCTCTTTTGTCATTTCAAACCATAATATGTAAAATTTGAACCAATTTCATTCACTTTTATGTATTAATCTTTAGTATACATTCTTAGAGATTCAGTTAGGCTTAATTTGTTGTTAAGTCCAATTATTTGTGGTTGTTATCGTGTTCTTTCCTTGGTTTGTTCTATAAGGCTCTTCTTTCTCATTTTGAATAACCAAAATATGTTTAATTTGAATAATTTTCCTACACTTTTGTGTATATATATGTAATATACATTCTTAGAGGCTTTTTAAGGCTTGTATTGGTCGTTTATAGAGTTTATCATATTCTTTCTTCAATTCGCTCAATAATGCACTTTTTTTTTATTTCGAACCAAAATATGATAAATTTGAACAAATATCTTTCACTTTTATGTATTAATATTCAATATACATTCTTAGAGCCTAGGAGTGGGGTCTTGTATTTGTTTTGAAGTGATTAGAGAGAGCGTGCGAAAATTTCGGCTGGGTTCCAAAATCTCCAATTAGGGTTTTCGGTTTACACTTTTGATTATCTTGATTCTCTTGATTTCTTGATTCTCTTGATTATCTTAATTCTCTTGATTTTCTTGAGATTCTTGATTCGTTCTTGATTTTCTTTCTTTCTTTAGCACGTTAACGATTCTGGTAACCTAATTAGTGTTCGTGAACAACAAAAATCTGATTTTTTATTTTTTCTACAAGCTATATGGTGGGTTCTATGTCAACAACCCCTTCATCTAGGGTTTTGGTTGTTTCTACAAGTAATCTAGGTTCTAAAAATAGTACGGAGATGGCTGATTTTGCAAGTAATTCAAGAAACAATATGGTGGCTGATTTTGCTTCAAACACAAGTAATCCTAGGGAGGTTCTAATTTCTTCTACAAGTAATTCTCTTATAAATAGTAATCATAATAAGCAAAAGAGAGTAATTGCTGATGACGCCTTGGAGAATTCTAAAAGGTATGATTCAACTTCTATTGATCTAAACACTCTTCCAAAACCTCTTAGAACGATCCGAATTAGATTAAGTCGAAGAGAAACAGGATAAGCTCTAAGGAGCTTTGATAACCCTGTCTCTTTGACAACTTTTCCCTGGGTTACAAGGAGACTCTAATCAACTTAAAATAATCTTCCTGAACTTCGATTTAGGCTAACAAAGTAACCAATACAGTCCTTTTGAACGAGTTTCCTTTAAGCTCGTTACCCTATCAGTCTCTTTCTAGTCAAAATTTTAAGGTTTAGGTTCGCGTTTGGTAACGTGTTCCTAAAGCGGGCAAGAAGGAAACGGTGATGAAATCCGAGTCCTTATCTTATATGGCCAGTTCTTGCCCTTTACTAGAAAAGTAAATCCGTATTCAGGTCCTCAACATATATGCACACGAAGGAATACAGTAAACCCACTTGCAAGGGATTCGTGGGTTGATCGAATCTTACCTCCCATAACAGACGGGGGATGAACCTTTGAAGTCGACTCAGGCCACTGACTCCTGTGTCAGTGTACGAACCCAAGGGGCCAAGACAATATCGTAATTGTCATCTTTCCCTGTGCAGTTTATATTTAATACTACCCTTCCGTAGGGTTTAAAAATAATAATGTCCCGAAAAGTCCAAAAATAAAAGAAAATTACAAAAATAATCAAAAATTTCCTTTTCTAAATTAAATTAACTACTAAAAATCCTAAAAAGTAAAAATTAACTTTTTTTTTTCTTCTACGTTGTTTCAGCTTTAACTTTACTCCAACTCTTTTAATCACCAAAATCTTTAGCTCAATTTCTTTTTGTTTCCTTTCCCAAAACCTTCAGCAGAAGATAAATACCAAAAAGAGTAAAATCGAACTAAATCAAACAAGATAAATACCAAAATTTCCTAAGCGTAAAATCGTTTCCTTTACCGCAAGCGCACAGTGTCGAAAGATGTACACAATAGCAAATACGGTTCGTTCCCACGAGGAGTTTGGATTAAAATATTTTTTAGGTTTTATTTATAAAGAATTAAATTAACTAGTGATTTAAAACTATTTAGTAAAGTTTGAAAACAATAAGAGGAAAACGTTAAGGTTCCGGGAATCCGTTGTAGATTAGGGTTTAATTGCGTTCGTCACATAGGGTTTCGATTTCAAAAAGAATTGTTTGTTCTCAACCTAAAGTAGAATTTCGAAGTACTAAGTATACGGGGCATAAAGAGTCAAAGAATATTCATAAAACAATTTCATACAAGGTTTCAACGAGTCCTTCTACTAATCAAACAATGAACTATACATGGCATAGAACATGAAAAATCATCGAGACGGTAAAACGTTGAGAGAGAGACAAATTAATGATATTTAGTTCATATAATTTAAAACCCTAGTTTTGAAACACAAATAAAACCATCTCTACAAGTTCATCCTTTCGCCCTAACAAGGGAATTACCCAACATGACTTTCTCAAAAGCCATGAAAATCAATTAAGAAGATAAACAAACTAACCCGGTGTCTTCAACTCAGCGTCAAAAGTCACTGCTCCCAATCGTCTCCGCGAGAAGGTATGCGTAACTTCTGTCTGTGTCCGGAGGTATTCTCCCCAGCGTCTGCCAAATCCGTCCGAGCTCTCTTCTCATGTCCGCGTCTATCTCTTATTTATAACAGTCTAGGCCTTCAAAATCCGTGTGAAAGTTAGACTAAGATTGGTTAGAAGAGTTTCCTGATTTTGGAAACTAAGTAACTATATTCAGTATGGCGCGGAGCATTTTAATTAAGTAAAACTGAAATCTGGTTGGCTTAGAACTGAATTGGGACGATGTGTCTCTTTAGGGTTCGACTGCGTATCCAGCTCGATGTATAAGGCTATACCGAATTCTCTTCAATCCTACTCTGATTCTTTTTAAACAAGAAATAAGCTCCATGTTTCTTTTAAACTCTCGACTACTCTAATCTATCTTAGCTGAATTCTCGGCCAAGAAAAACTGATTCCAATCGAACTCGACTATATTCTGTCATCAACTACTAATCACCGTCAAGGGAATTATCATTAACTTGAAGCCTTAACCATCAAGCCATCATCACTACAACCTCATCCATCTTTCTCAATGGCAGAAACCTTCACAGACTCAGCTACCATGAACCATTCGTCTATGCTCGACATCAACTCACCATGGCAGCAAACCTAACAGTAACCAAACTTCCATTTTCTCGACCAAAACCAACAACTCCCATTACTTCACCATAAGCGAACTCCCATATTTCCATCAACACCACAACGCCACTCTAAGTCTTACACAGCATTGCTGCCATCTTCGCTGTTAACAACCAACCCATTTTTCCGACTTCGATTCTCTCTTCTCTGCTTCATTAATCTCATCACTGTCGTGATTAATCATCAAACTGCCAAGCGCTTACTCGAACCATCTTCCATGTTTGAATCATTCTCAGAATCGAGCTCATCAGAGCTATCTCCATCGACACTGCCTCACTCGAGTTCCATCAACACTTCCAGCCTCTCTCGAGCTCAATTATCAATCATCAGTGATAATGGCAGCATCATTTCCTCCATCACCGAACATCACGGGTTCACCACTATGCTGCCAGGCTCGAGCTCCATATCCAACAACCAACTTTTCTCTTTCACTTTGTTGCCAGCAACCTCATGATCATCATCATCCTTCATCACAACTCTCCATCACAGTGGCCATCAAGATCAATCACATAAATACGACCCGTAGCAATCTCTGTTTTGGATTTACGAAGAAGAAAGAGGTGGCCCCGATCAATGATGATGGTGCCTAAACACTATTCAAAACTTAGGCAACCCTTAGAAAAACCACTGGCGCCTTTAACAGTTTTCAATTCAAAAAACCCGTTTACATGTCGGTTCCATGAAACTGACAAGCTTAATTTCTCTATTCGCCCATAACTTTCTCATACGAAGTCGGAATGACTTCATTCTCTCGCCCTTGGCTTCGTAATTTAATTTTATACAAGATGGAAGGTAGAAATCCTGGAATAGACTGAGATCCACTGGGTCTTTGAAAAGTCTTCTCTTGTAAAGCTCCATTTCACTTGTTTCAGAGATGTAACCTACTAAAACACATAAACTACGAAAGTAATAATAATACACAGTAATTCACACAAAATCTAGAAAATAAGTATAAGGAAATGATACTTAAAATATATAAATTGTGCACTTATCAAACTCCTCCGTACTTTCCATTTGCTAGTCCTCGAGCAAACTACAAATCTAAACTAATCTAAAATACAACTCCCTTTCGTTGAGGAAATGGTTACACTTAGCATGTGTAACAAGCCTTTAAACCCCTAGGTGTCCCTAGTGGACGAGTTATAGTCTCGTGAGGGTTTACAAGAGATTTACCCACAAAACCTACTCCAACTTCTAAGTATTCCAAAGCACCTGCATCCAAAGAGCTACGAAGACATAAAGTTTCTGAACACTAACAATAAGAAGTTAGAAGTATAAAGAACATTATTCTCATGATTAATTCTTGAATTAGGAGAAAACCACCATGTAAAAGGATCTAGGTTTGAGAGTGACCGAATATTTCTGCCTCACCAATAGGGTTTTATGAATTTGACACTCAAAGGACGCACTTTATGGTTCACACATGTGTGCAGGCAGGAATGCAGATAGAAATCCTACACACGTTGAATGGTAGGAAGGAAAGGTAACCTTCCGAATCATATGGAGATGTCATCCCATAGAAAGTGGGACGAAAAAGAACCCCTTTTTATTTTTCTAGTGACCTCTAATAACGGAAATCAACCACTATGCAAGGATGGGAACGCTTACTTACCTTCTCATCCGATCGGCAATCAACACCACTCTCACAGCATCCAATAGAAACGTCTTCGGTCTTCAACTGTAGATGATGAACTCTTGAACTTCGTAGATCCTTGAATTTATAACTCATTTCATCCATTTCTTGTTATTAGAAACTTCTCTATAGATTTCTTCTTCCCCACGTCCTTATTGAAAGAATACAAAAGAAAATCTACATAAAAGCAATGACAATCGTTTTTTTTTTTTTTTTTTTTTTTTTTTTTTTTTTTACAATATTAACTGAAAAATAAATGATGAAATTACTACGATTGTGGAATAAAGACTTTACCACTTGATTCTGAACTTCACTAACTCACATCTTTTGATTTCTTTCACTTTTGTACATAAGTCTTTAACATGTTAATTGTATTGTTACTTTACTTGAATATGAAATTTCCTTTTTCTTAAACGGTTGCTTTTAAACCTTGACTGTCTTCAACTTTTCTTCAAATTTTTGATGTTCTGCTTGTTGATAATATGTTTCTATGGACCTGTTATTGTCGAGAGAATGGTGCCAACTGCAAACAAGACTACAAGATAGAGTTAGCAATTCTGATGGCACCCTCATGATTGATAGAAATAGCACTCAATAGGCCAAAAAGTAGTGCTGAAATTGGTGCGAGGTTAGGTAGCTCATCACTCTACCCGGAATTTGCACAGATGAAACACTCTAAAGGGACAATTTAAGGTTTGGTGCCTCACTCATGGGTATTGAATGACCAACAACTCTAATACTGTATTCTCTACCGGCAGTTTAACTCCATTTTTGTCAGCTCTAGCTTCTCAACAACTAAGCACTCCGAATATAGTTCTCTAATACTTCTAAGTTCAGTTGTTTCGGTTTAGAACTCCGTATGTACACGTAGCTAGAAGTATACTAAGTGACTCTAAAATATCTAAAAGTTGGAGGTTTTCATGCAAATAATTTTGAAAAAGTTGAAAATTTTCTACCTAAAAAGTGTATACTTAAGAATTCTATATCTTTAACTCCCCCACACTTAAACTTTACATTGTCATCAATGTAAACTAACTCATCCAATGTAAAATCAAGATGGGAAATCCTAAAATGGCATAAAACAAGCAATCAAAAACTAAAAAGATAAGGTGAAGGAAACAAATCTTATGGGTTGACTCCCATGAAGCAAATGATAATATCATATAGCAATAGCCAGAACAACTGTGGGTCATATGGATCAAATAGTGCTATCAACAGTAAAAGGAAACTGCAACAATCCAAGAAAAAGAACAAACCGAGCTCACCCTTATCTAGTTTTCTGTTTAAGACAACTACTTCTAGCTGTGGTTCAGGTTCAGGCTCTATAAAAGGATCTAGATAAAATATTTTCATGGGCTGGATTTCCTCGTAGTTAGGATCAACAGGGTGAGGTTGTAGAGTCTGGAGTAACTCAACTAAGAACTTAGAAGCACATAATAATAACCTGAATATTGGGGATCCTCAAAGTCAATATGATTTGACTCACACAGTTGATTACTATGAAAATGGTCATTCATAAGCAAATGTGTCGATTCTATTCTCCTAAAGTAATCAGGCTTAGTCTCAAAACTTAATAACTGACACATTTGAAATTCATACGTTCCCACATATGGAAGAGAACATTTTGGTGGGAAAACAAAGTCAATCTTGGTATTATCGCCTAGGTAAACCACATCGACCAGAAGATGGGTTTCTAACAACTGAATTTCTTTCTGGACATTAGGTTCACTATGTATAGTGTGAAGATGATCTTGCAAAATAGTGCATATGTCACGTCCCAAGTTAGGGACCTTTATAAGAGTCAAAGATAAGGTACAGGGAGATTGATAATCACCCCAAACGTAGAATCTTGGGTGTCTCTAGATAGACTAGTCATAATTTTCTTAATTTCTAGATCGTCATACTCTTGAAAATAATCAATTGCTTCTTCTAAGTTATGATTAGCTGGTGCATAATCTAACAAAGTTTTCACCTCATTAATAACACTATCATTGTCAAAATCAAATCGAAAGTGCGCTAAACAAGCCTCTAGTGGATCATCTATATGGTTCTGCAAATAAGTATCATGGACTATTTCATCAATTATGCAAACAGTTTCATGATTAATTGGATCGTTATTATCCTCTTCGAGGTGACCAGTAGGAATCTCAGAATTTATATGATTAGAAGGTATATCAGTTTGCACATCTACTGCCTCTGAGTTATTAAACTCGACAATAGTATCCCCTGTATAAACAGGTTCTTCTAAATCATCATCATCATCTGAATAAATAGGGTTTCTAATCCAAACCTCATCCTTTTGAATATGCATATCATCATTAATATGATCGTGAGTTGGACAAGATACACTAGATTCAAATGTCATAACAGTTTCATCATTCCTATAATCACAAGTGTCAAGTTCAATATCACTCTCAAAACAAAAATATTCATCATCACTATCATCAGCAAGTGTTTTCTGGAATGCCAGAACTCTCAATCTGTTCCAAACTAAGCGGTGGGTGTTTATAATACTTCTCATATATCATTAGAGGGTCATCCTCAATTACCTCAGGTGGAGCAAAAACCCCCTTATGCCTCTGTTCAATATGTTCCCGAATTGTCATCTTAGATGACATCTCCATAGAAGGAGTCATCATCCGTGAAGGTTCTTTCTCTTCCCTTTTGGAACAGTTCCAAAATGCAATAAAAGAAGCCAAATCATCGGGATCCATAATACCAAGCAAAATTTACCAATAACTCACCTTGCAAAAGATTTGCGAGAATATCAAATATTTACTTACCTCCCGTACCAGACGGGCGACGCAGATTCAACCAAATCACCTATTGAATCTAGCAAACAAAAAGCATGATGGCTCCACTTAGATTATTTCTAGACCAGCTTCTATTCTTTCGAAAGGAAACTAGTTACAGTTCTAGCAAACCTCTTAGAACGATCTGAATTAGATTAAGTCGAAGAGAAACAGGATAAGCTCTAAGGAGCTTTGATAACCCTGTCTCTTTGACAACTTTTCCCTGGGTTACAAGGCGGCTCTAATCAACTTAAAATAATCTTCCTGAACTTCGAGTTAGGCTAACAAAGTAACCAATACAGTCCTTTTGAACGAGTTTCCTTTAAGCTCGTTACCCTATCAGTCTCTTTCTAGTCAAAATTTTAAGGTTTAGGTTCGCGTTTGGTAACGTGTTCCTAAAGCGGGCAAGAAGGAAACGGTGATGAAATCCGAGTCCTTATCTTATATGGCCAATGCTTGCCCTTTACTAGAAAAGTAAATCCGTATTCAGGTCCTCAACATATATGCACACGAAGGAATACAGTAAACCCACTTGCAAGGGATTCGTGGGTTGATCGAATCTTACCTCCCGTAACAGACGTGGGATGAACCGTTGAAGTCGACTCAGGCCACTGACTCCTATGTCAGTGTACGAACCCAAGGTGCCGAGACAATATCGTAATTGTCATCCTTCCATGTGCAGTTTATACTTAATACTACCCTTCCGTAGGGTTTAAAAATAATAATGTCCCGAAATGTCCAAAAATAAAAAAAAATTACAAAAATAATCAAAAATTTCCTAATACAGTTTTCTAAATTAAATTAACTAATAAAAATCCTAAAAAGTAAAAATTAACTATTTATTTTCTTCTACGTTGTTTCAGCTTTAACTTTACTCCAAGTCTTTTAATCACCAAAATCTTTAGCTCAATTTCTTTCGTTTCCTTTCCCAAAACCTGCAGCAGAAGATAAATACCAAAAAGCGTAAAATCGAACAAAAGAATAAATCTAACCTAAAAAAATAATTAATTGAAAAACAACTCCCCGGCAGAGGCGCCAAAAACTTGATGCGTCGGAAAACCGACTTTGTTTTACAGCAAGCGCACAGTGTCGAAAGATGTAGACAAGAGCAAATACGGTTCGTTCCCACGAGGAGTTTGGATTAAAATATTTTTTTAGGTTTTATTTATAAAAAATTAAATTAACTAGTGATTTAAAACTATTTAGTAAAGTTTGAAAACAATAAGAGGAAAACGTTAAGGTTCCGGGAATCCGATGTAGATTAGGGTTTAATTGCGTTCGTCACATAGGGTTTCGATTTCAAAAAGAATTATTTTTTCTCAACCTAAAGTAGAATTTCGAAGTACTAAGTATACGGGGCATAAAGGGTCAAAAAATATTCATAAAACAATTTCATACAAGGTTTCAACGAGTCCTTCTACTAATCAAACAATGAACTATACGTGGCATAGAACATAAAAAATCATCGAGATGGTAAAACGTTGAGAGAGAGACAAATTAATGATATTTAGTTCATATAATTGAAAACCCTATTTTTGAAACACAAATAAAACCATTTCTACAAGTTCATCCTTTCGCCCTAACAAGGGAATTATCCCAACATGACTTTTTCAAAAGCCATGAAAATCAGTTAAGAAGATAAACAAACTAACTCGGTGTCTTCAACTCAGCGTCAAAAGTCACTGCTCCCAATCGTCTCCGTGAGAAGGTATGCATAACTTCTGTCTGTGTACGGAGGTATTCTCCCCAACGTCTTCCAAATCCGTTTGAGCTCTCTTCTCATATCCGCGTCTGTCTCTTATTTATAACAGTCTAGGCTTTCAAAATCCGTGTGAAAGTTAGACTAAGATTGGTTAGAAGAGTTTCTTGATTTTGGAAACTAAGTAACTATACTTCAGTATGGCGCGGAGCATTTTAATTAAGTAAAACTGAAATCTGGTTGGCTTAGAACTGAATTGGGACGATGTGTCTCTTTAGGATTCGGCTGCGTATCCAGCTTGATGTATAAAGCTATACCGAATTCTCTTCAATCCTACTCTGATTCTTTTTAAACAAGAAATAATCTCCATGTTTCTTTTAAACTCTCGACTACTCTAATCTATCTTAGCTGAATTCTCGGCCAAGAAAAACTGATTCCAATCGAACTCGACTACATTTTGTCATCAACTACTAATCACCGTCAAGGGCATTATCATTAACTTGAAGCCTTCACCATCTAGCCATCATCACTACAGCCTCATCCATTTTTCTCAATGGCAGAAACCATCACAGACTCAGCTACCATGACCCATTCGTCTATGCTCGACATCAACTCACCATGGCAGCAAACCTAACAGTAACCAAACTTCCATTTTCTCGACCAAAACCAACAACTTCCATTACTTCACCATAGCGAACTCCCATATTTCCATCAACACCACAGCGCCACTCTAAGTCTCACCAAAGTATTGCTGCCATCTTCGCTGTTAACAACCAACCCATTTTTCCGACTTCGATTCTCTCTTCTCTGCTTCATTAATCTCATCACTGTCGTGATTAATCATCAAACTGCCAAGCGCTTACTCGAACCATCTTCCATGTTTGAATCATTCTCAGAATCGAGCTCATCAGAGCTATCTCCATCGACACTGCCTCACTCGAGTTCCATCAACACTTCCAGCCTCTCTCGAGCTCAATTATCAATCATCAGTGATAATGGCAGCATCATTTCATCCATCACCGAACATCACGGGTTCACCACTATGCTGCCAGGCTCGAGCTCCATATCCAACAACCAACTTTTCTCTTTCACTTTGTTGCCAGCAACCTCATGATCATCATCATCCTTCATCACAACTCTCCATCACAGTGGCCATCAAGATCAATCACATAAATACGACCCGTAGCAATCTCTGTTTTGGATTTACGAAGAAGAAAGAGGTGGCCCCGATCAATGATGCTGGTGCCTAAACACTATTCAAAACTTAGGCAACCCTTAGAAAAACCACTAGCGCCTTTAACAGTTTTCAATTCAAAAAACCCGTTTACATTCGGTTCCATGAAACTGACAAGCTTAATTTCTCTATTCGCCCATAACTTTCTCATACGAAGTCGGAATGACTTCATTCTCTCGCCCTTGGCTTCGTAATTTAATTTTATACAAGATGGAAGGTAGAAATCCTGGAATAGACTGAGATCCACTGGGTCTTTGACAAGTCTTCTCTTGTAAAGCTCCATTTCACTTGTTTCAGAGATGTAACCTACTAAAACACATAAACTACGAAAGTAATAATAATACACAGTAATTCACACAAAATCTAGAAAATAAGTATAAGGAAATGATACTTAAAATGTATAAATTATGCACTTATCAAAGTCATGGATATGGTTATTTTGCATCTGTTTTGGTTGATATTGATTTTTCTAAGGAAATTCTTGATGAAATTGAGGTTATTATTGGTGGACGAAAGTATATGAAAGTAGTAGAGGTACCAAAAAGGCCTAAATTTTGTACCCATTGCAAGATTGTTGGTCACGTTTTTAAGGAATGTAAGAAAGCTAAACAAACTTTTGTTAAATCTGGGTTTGTTAGAAGTGTTTTGGTTGAAAAAGATAGGGCAAATCCAAATAACCCTAATGTGCTAAACCGTAATGAATGGAGGCAAGTAAAAGGTAAAAATTTTGTTCCGAGTCAATCTAAGATTTCTAGTGTGCAAAACCGTTATCAATTTGAGGGACTTCATAATGTGGTAGATGATGTTGATAATGTAGTGGGAGATACTACTTCTAGAGTTGATGAATTGTTTGATAATATTAATCCTTTATACAATAGTTCTGATATTCATGATGCTGAATTGGGGGATAGAAGTGAAGTCAATATAGATGTGGAAGAGGATATGGGTTGGAAAGATGCTGATTTGGTGAGTAAATCATGGGGTGAAATGGCTGATTTAGAAGAAGTTGAGAAGGAAAATCTGATTAGAAAAGAAGCTTTACGTAAGAGACTGCAATCTTTTGGTCAGAATAAGGAAATTGTTCAAAATCTTAAATTTGATTATAGTAGAGTAACTGTGCGCAATAAGGAAGTTGATTTGGGATTGGTTTTGGATGCTGGAATTGATTTGGTTATGGAGAATAGTGCTAACTCTCTTGGTGCTAAGGTGATTAAAGGGAAGTCTCCGATTCCGGGACGGCATGTTGGGGATGGTACTATAAGTGCTAATAATTTGAAGGTATCAAATACATCTAACCAAAATATTTCTTAATGATTGTTCTTTTTTGGAATGTTTGTGGTATTGCTAGAGATGAAGCTAAAAATAAACTCAAAGATCTTATTCACTTTTGTATATTAATCTTCAATATGCATTCTTAGAGACGTGTTAAGCCTTGTATTGGTTGTTAATTTCAATTATTTGTGGTTGTTGTCATATTCTTA
>JAJJMC010008841.1:0-37723 GCA_023531435.1 Papaver californicum
TAAAAACCTGGACTCTCTGAGTAGTATTTAAGCGTGCTTTTTTTTTTTCTCATGTCAATTTGGACCACATATAAACAATTTAAATAAATTAGGTCTTTTGTAATTCTCATGCCTGGTGATTGATCATCTGAAAATGTTAGAAAACTTTTTCCAGCTTGACTATAGTTCGAACAAAATTTTGAATATAGCAATGTATAAAAATTTGGTTAATGCTTTTAGTTGTCATTGTCAAAAATGGTAATCTTGACACGAGCACAAAAATTTGGTTAATGCTTTTAATATTCCATTGTGGTTTAAGCATTTCTAACAAAAATTCTTTAGCGTGTAACTTAAAATTTTACTTTTGCGATATCTAAATCTTTTAAACTGTACACGTATACCATAGTGGGATTATCTAAGTGAATCAAATTTTTCTATCCATAAAAATAATCATATTAATTAAGAATTTTTTAAAGATGTTCAAAAATATTTAACAAACAGAGGGCGACGAAACCCCGTCACGTCAAATCAATAATTGTTATCAGACCCGATATGTAACACGGGTTACATACTAATTTTATACTTAAAACACTAAGGGACAAAAATATATGTGCTCTCTGCCAGTAACATCGGTACAGGGAGGTGATTACATGTCTTATGTCTAAAATCTGACGATTCTGACCTTCTCGACACCAACAAACTACCACTACTTTACGTAGGCCCATGAAAATATCCCAAAAATAAGCAATTGATTTTCGGGAAAACTAATTAATAGGGGTATACTCTGTACACTATACTTACTGTGTCGGCACTCCATAACCAATCTAATCAAGTGCCTGAATGAAGTAATCATTTACAAGTCTGTCTTACTGTTAAATACTGATCAGACGGCTTGGAATTTACAACATGCGAATTTAATTGTTTAATTTGTTTGATTTAAAGATGGTGCAATACTCTTTAGTTGACTTTGAATTGCTGAAATAGTCAAGTTAGATATAAAATACAAACTTTAATTTTCCATTGGATGACATGACGATTGACATAGTTGAAAACGTCAAATGTTCGAATTGCAAGAGATCGTAATCAGTTTTGCAAACAACAGACCCAAGTAACCTGGTTTAATTGGAGGGTGAATGGATTAATTGGGGGCTATAAGACAAAATACTGTTATTTTGAAATAAATTTCAAACTTCTTAACCATATATTTTTATTAATGTCTAAACTATGTTTATTTGATTAGACATCAGGATTAATTTTATTTAATTAGGAATTATTATTTTTATTTTTTTAATAATTTATTTTATTTTTAAAGTTTTTTAAAAAAAATTCCAAATCTGTACAAAAAATTATTAAGGTACTAAACTACGGTCATAAACACTTCATTAAGTCAATAATATTAAATATTTTCATAAAAAAACGTCATGGTTTATAAAATTGTATCATGACAACTCTCTTAGGTCGTCATGATATATAAATTCAAAGCATGACGATTTTTCATGACCAATTTTTGTTTTGAATTTTAAAGGAGCCGTCATGGTTAAAAGGAGTAGCCATGATCATGATTTATCGACCATGATGATTCTAAATTTTGAGTAAAAAAAAAAGTCGTCGTGGTCTTAAATTTCAACCACGACGACAAAAAAAAAATAAAAAATTAAAAAAATATTTTAAATAATAAGAATAAATAAATAAATAAATAAATAGGATACATGTATTACAATCTAAGAAATTAGGGTAATCTAGTCTTTATAGACACTCCTTATCCACCTCCCATAGATATGAATAATTTGATAGCCCCTATTAGTCCAGACAGCTCCCAATTAAGCCACGAAAAATAACTATCCATTTTTTTTTGTCCTCCCTCTGTTTCTCACAAATTAAACTACTTATTTTAAAATTTTATTTCCTAAGAATTGAGTTATTTTATTAAACAAGAGAATATTTCTAAAATTATTATTTTAGTTAATTATTATTAGTATAAGAAATATATTATTATATACATAATTTCAGGGTTTTTTTCCTCTCGTATGTTAAAAGATGAGCAAAGCTCAGATCCAAGAGCTTCAAGCCTCTCCTAGAGAAAATTTAGACCAAACCAATAAGAAGTCATTAAAGGGAATTTAAAACAATAAGAAATCAGATGTCTTTGTCCCTGTTTTTATTGCCCAAGAAAATTTATGGGTGATGACCACCCAATGAAAATTTTACAACTTTTTTTTTTGTGTTTTCTCTTTCGCCTTCTCTCCCTCCCCCCACTCTTCTTTTCTACTCACAATTTCTCCTCAATTCTCTCTGTTTTTTCTGCCTTGCTAAAATTTAGCCTTTTTTTTTATGTTGCAGGTGATGAAAATGAAGAATCGAAAGTGCATCATCGAGGTTTCAGTCTTCTTATCTTACATTCTTGAACCTCTTTTTTATGTTTTGATTAGAGTTTGCTCATTTTCTATGAATTAATTAGCCGTATTTTAATTTTGCAGATAGGGGTTATCAGATCGAACCAGGTAAAGTTTTTTAATAATACCAGGTATTATCATGGTTGTAATGATTATTCATTCTATATTCTTTGAATTTAAATTAGGGTTTATAATTTTACATTTTGTTGGGCTATTGGACTGATTTTTCGTTTTTGATTTTTGATTTATGTAGTCGTTGTTAGCATCAATATGTATAATTAGGGTATTCTAAACGATGTATTTAATGTTTCTGATTTTACTATTGGTTTATTAGGATTTTGTCCATATCGACGACTGCTCTATTCATCATAAAACTAATAGAGGTTAACTGTAGGAAAAAAATTCTCATATCGGCCTCACTTTAAGGCACTTTCATTTGATTTGGACATCCATTTGGATCGAAGGATGCTCTATTCATCATATATTTAATAGAGGTGTTTAAAGAACACTTACAAATCATACATATAACATAAACTTTTGAGTAAATGCTAATCTGAAGATGATAATTTGAATTTTGTATTGGCAGTCAATTAGCGAATACAAGGCCGCTTCCATACTTCCAAGATTCAAGACATAGGTCAACTTCAATTGTAATATTTTCCTATCTTTTTTGTGTTTCATTGCAATTTGTTGGATTGTCCTCCAATGTGAGTTGATCTATTTTCTTCTTTTGTATTTAGTTTATTTTTTTTTAAAAGCATAAGTTAGATTTACTTTGTTATATTATTTTTATTAGCTGCTAACTAAAACTTCAATGTTCAAGAACAAATATGTGGCAACGATTCACCATTGCAACAAGCTTTCGATCAAATAAGAAAGCACAAAACTCCCAAGTCTGTAAATATTGATAACTTTTGTTTCATACTTTCTTATTTTTTCCAGAGCTTGGAGTAATCTAATATACACGAAATACAAAATCCTACTATTAAAGAGAAGGACATCAACTGATATTAATGGTGATGAAAAGATGACAGAGAAAGTAATCATCTATTTAAATGGGGTTCTCTTTTTGGTTAGATAAATTTTTGTTGCTTCTCGATTGATATGCACATTCGTGGAAACGTATAGTATGGTCAAGTAATCATTTCAGAAGACCAATCTATAGTTTAATGTACAAATTCATTTCACATCAAATACTACTATTAAAGAGAAGGGCATCAAATGATACTAATGGTGATGAAAAGATGATAAAGATGATAGAGAAATGGGGTTCTCTTTTGGTTAAATATATATTGTTGTTTCTCGATTTATATGCACATTCGTGGAAATGTATAGTATGGTCAAGTAATCATTTCGGCAGACCTATCTCTAGTTTAACGTACAAATTTATTTCACATCAAGTACTACTAATTTTTTTTTTGTCAGTAATATCTTTTTTTATTATTTGGATTGCTTGCAGGATATCGTGGCACATGCAACAAAGAAGAAGCTTCTTGCTACCAAGAAGCCCTACATTAGGTCAACTTATGGTGCTACCATGTAAGCTTTCTTAAAACCTCACATTGGAATTTAATCCATAACCATACTTTAAAAGAAAAAGTTAAATTAGATATTAATTTGTGCATTGTTTTTGGTGTTATGATGCCATTTTGTACATTATGCGGAGGACTCTAATTACCTTTGGCATCCTATCTCTCTTCACATCTAAACCCTAATCATTCAAATGAACCAAATTTTTACCACCTACAAACTTAACAAACCTGTTATTTTATTTTAGGACCAATGTATTTGGCATTTGTTCCATTGACATTAGATTGGGACCAATGTATGGGTTTAAAAGAAATGCATATTTCTTAGATTTTAGCAGGTTGAGTTTAGAATGTAATCCCTTCATGTCTCAAGATTTTATCAATTGAGTTTACAATGTACTCCCTTCATGTCTCAATAGGTTGCTATGGTTATTTCATGTTATGTATTATGTATTGATTCAGTTACTTTGAATGATTGATGTTATTGATAATTAATTGTGAATAAATAATTACTTAAAGCATAACCCATCTAAATTGTAGGTTTTGCACCAAGTGTTGAACTTTTTGTGATGAAATGGCAATTCAGATTAGGCAATGAATAGACTTGGCGTTATTGGAAGCATTTTTACCTTTATATACATTAGTAAGTTAAGCTCACAATGAATACTCTTAGTATACTTGATTTTTGGATATACAATATAATATTTATATATTTTATATACTCTTTAGTGTTTACTAGGGTTTATCCGTGCCGTAACGGCACGGTCATGCGCCATCTTTCGTAATGCATCAAGTGATTAATTGATTTATTGGTACTGTTACTTAGTATTGTCTATTCAGTTGATGTATAAATGTACTATGTTTATGAACTTGTTTGTGATCTTATTATTGTAATAATCTTTATTTTTTAAAAAGAAATCATAATGTGGTTTTATACCTCATTTACCGCCACTAAAATTTTGTATTTCATTCTCTTAGAAAGTATTATTAATCCGTTCATAATGTTATATGCATTATGCACCACTAGGTTTAAATTTCCTGTAGTAACGGCGGGACTATATATTCATTGCTTACTAAATTATTTACTACCATATCAACATCATCCCACTAAACACCACTTGATCAAAAGAATTACCAATTCTAAAATTTTGTTTAAACATTTTTGCAAACCTATGAAATGAATTTGTAGTGTAGTATTACTATCAATAAAGAAAAATCAGGTTCTACATACTTTATTAAATATTTTAAACACGACTAAATGTATTACTGACACAACAGAAAACAAACTATGGATAAATAATAATAATAGTGAATATTTAATTGTTCTTCAAATGCATAGTGAATTCATCTTCTCCTCATATTCCCATGAAGTTGTATCGATAAATAATAATAACGGTAAATATCTAATTGTTCTTCAAATGCATAGTGAATTCATCTTCTCCTCATAGAGTTGCCACCTGCTTTTTTCATATATTTCTCTATTTTACAATAAATAAGTGTCTTTACCCGGTTATATGGAGATGTATTTTATCCATTTTAAAATTTATCAATTTCCTCCACCACTTCGATTGGTTAGATATTGTTTCTGAATTTATGAACCTCATCATTACCTTTATGGAACACTTTTAAACGAATGAATTTATAAGTTAATAAATCTTATAAATTTGATGATATATATTTTCACGTATAGTTCATTCATTCTTATTAGCATGCAAATCGAACAATAATCTTGATTTTCAAATACATAAAAGACTGAGAAAATAAATTTTAAAATAAATACATGTTTTGTATTATTGAAAACCAAATCTCAGTTCTACAAACTTTTAATTTCGTCACTTTTTATTTTATTTTTCATTCTACAACCACAACAAAAAAAGGAGAAAAGAATACAATCATACAATTTGTAGAATGGGAAAAAATAGCCCGAAAAGTGCAGAGGATATGAGGTATAAATTTGTGGTTTCCCAACTGAATTTTGGAGCAGTATCAGAATTCAAACAATTCCTAGGAGCATTACTTGCATTTACAAAATTAGAAGTTTCGTCATTTACGGAAGGTGGTTGAACATTTATTGGCGGTGGTGACGCTGCTGGAATTTGAGGAATTTCATCAGTACCTAAAGGGAAAGAAGAAGATAAATAAATGATATGATAACATCCTGAGCAGTAGTCAACCTTATAATAAAATCGTATCATCTTTTGAGAAATTATACTGACAGTTAGATGTCTTCCAACCTAATGCCATTTTCTACCGATCGAAAACAATATGGTGACCACTCAAAAAATTATCTGCATTAAGAGAGAAAATAATGTGGTATTAGAAAAGCATGATTATGAGTGTATTTCTCATCTAAAGTGCAAGCAACTTCAACTAGAAAATCGGTAAACTGATGCATTTGGCTCTCCCCCAAGTCGATGTTTTTGGGAGAAATGGTCCAGAATCCCTTCATTCGTTGTTAAAACCATGTTACGAAATAGAAACTGCCAATGATATTCCCATTTGTATTCTTGAAAACACCCAAGCAATATGTGGTAACGGTCTGCACATTAAGAGATAATTGATTAAGTATTTGGTATAACTAAAAAGAAGAAAGGTCTGAAGAATATAACGTTAACCTGAAGTCTTACCCCATTATTGATTATCGGAACCATTGAATTATAAACATTTGAATTGGCTCCCACCTTTCATGATGAAAGTCACCTTTGGTATATATGAGCTAACATCGTAGCAGTATTAAAAAAGATCATCAGGATTAAAAGAATGTCGTTTTTGTAGATTCTGCGAGTCAAACTGCAAACATGAATAAAACACCTTATCTTATGTTAAACCCGACGAACTCAAATTATGTTTTGGATTTCAGAGCAGAATAGAATTCGTTATCTGGACTACTTACACTATCACATAGAGTCGTGTATGATGGTTCATTCAACTGTGTATATTCGGCACCAGAGTAAACAAATTGCACCAAAATCCAGCAGGTCACTCAGATTCCCCCCACTCTCAATTCAGATACAATAATGTTATACCTTGGGTTGTAGACTTAAAAATAAATAACATAAGAAACTCCAATTATTTGGGTGGACGATAAATCCAATTTCTGTCATTGAATGAGAAATCAATGTGCCCTTAACAACTTACGCGTGTGTAACTTTCATGGAACAATTTCAGCCATAAATATATCTCTTACAATGACAAATCTGAACATTTTCGCAGAAAGTTAAGGGGCAAAGATATTTCTGGATTACTTAAACTATGGATATTAAAAATTGAGAGTACAAATATCGATTAAGAAAACAATGAGAAATTCAATCACAATTTACATAGAAAGAAGATCCTTTGATGGGGTTTGCACCTACCAAATATGTTTCTATTGATGGTTTTCAATCAACTGAAACAAAACAAAAACCTCAAAAATAAAGGATCAATTTAGTCAAATACAAATTCAGTGCTTAACATTTCTAAAGAATAATAAAAAAATACAAAGAAATTTTGAGAAATAGATGGTTGTAGCAGAATCCTAATTTTTCAGTATGGCGATCGAAGGAAGTGGATGGGGAGGTAAATCGTTCCACTTATCTAGGATAACTTACCTAATGAGAAAGAGAATGATTAAGGTACTCACCCATTCCAATACAAAAGAAGAGTACTGTATTTTAGAAATAAATTCAGTCTCCTAACTTGTCACAAAAAACTAATCTGGAAGGACATAGGAGTTATAATACATTCCTTGGCACTATTAACATGTTACCTCCTTTCATTTTGCGGAACCCAGGAACAGGCGGTGCTGATTTAGCCAAATTTGTCACAACCCGTCATGTACTTTTAGTGTTTCTATTCCAGTTAAATCCACTCTAACCTAAGCAATGCAATCAGGGAAAACATTAGATTAAGACATAGCACCTTATTTTTGAATAAAGTAATTGCATTAACAGAAATAATTTTATAAAATATTCTGGTAAGCACTTCCAAGCCACAAATTTGACCAGGTGGGGATTTACTAACTTGGACATTGTTGTGTCTTAACAGAAATAAGGTAGTTATGACATAGTGGAAACTCACTTGGATCTTATCATCATCTCATGGCTCAATGATTACCTTTGCTTTTTTTGAGTGTATAACAGTGTCTTCACCAGAAAGAAATTGACGAATCAAGAACTGCAAAGAGAAAAAGAAAATAGGTAATTGGTAAGGTTGATACATCATACATGAAACAAAACTTCTACACATCAATGCATCATATTGTTTTCAAGCAAATATGGAAAAAGTGATAAGTTCTAGTGATGTAAATTATACCAAAGTTCACCTGAATCAACTGCATACGTGATCTGGGATGATCTTATGTGACTTTCTCTGCTTGAGAATAATAACCTTATGAAATGAAAAATGAAAAAAGTATTTAAATTACATTTCATTTGAGTCACAAACTGCTAGCTATAACTTACAAGATAACCAAAATCACATCTTAATACAACTACATAGCCAATCAAGAAGCAGAATAAGCATTATATAATTCATATTCACATTCAAGAAATAAAACCAAATGACCAGCATAATACATGTGAAGTGTTTCCATATTCAGCTAATCGGTCTTAGGAACATATTGTTAAATTGTGGAAGAATAAAAGTAAATCCCTCGAATGGTATCATACAATTAGCCTACATGGTTGTGACTACAATAATCCAAAGTCAGACCAAAACAAACTGATCTTCTGTTATCAGTTCCAGCCATAAAATATCCAAAGTCATACATTGATAACCACAATATCATATCCCCCAGTAATATTGTTACCTTTACGGATTTACCCCTACCATCGAATCCTTCATCTGTCTCCTACGTCCCTCACTATCTCTACTCGCATAGCTAGAGTTGGTAATAATTTATGAGTCGAACACTCTTCACCGTTTTTAGTATAAACTACCAGTCCCAACTATCATAATAGTTAATAAAATACACTTGAACGCCAAAATGAAAATTCTTCCTTGTAGGAGCAATTAACAATACATTATGATTATGTAACACAAATGACAATAGCTAAAATATATGACATACCTCGGAAAATTATGATTTCTTATGTAGTGAACATTGAAACTTTTAGTTGTTCCACTTATATGCACAGGATTGTTGAAGGTCCCTATTGAAACCTCATGTTATTAATAAAATAGACAAAGGATTCAATTGTCCATAAAGTTGCTAATATTCTTTTGCAAAAATCACTGTTGGATTCTATGAAATTCTATCCATATATAAAATCCTAACCCATAAGTTATATTACTCCCAAATGCTAGGAATTACTTACTCTAATTCTTGGAAATGAAAGGGTTCTTAAAGGAACTGTAGACATTGATATACACGCCATTGATTTCAAGGAGATTTGACTAAAACCCAGACAATCAATCTAGTGCGTAAATCTAAAGCTACAAACTCAAAATCACACTCACAAAAAAAAAAAATAGAATGAAAAGAGAATAAAGAGAAATAAAATTCTTACTTGATTAAGAATTTTAGTTCGAGGACCTATTAAAAAATCCTCGGATTAAACCTACTGATCAATAATTGTAGAAACCTCTTTGTCGCCATACAAAATGTTGATAATAAGACTAAGCAACCGATTGATCGCAACTTCAAATGAAAATTTTCTTTTTGTAAGCAACTCTTATAATGAAACGTTATTCTTTCAGACCTTTCATTAATATCAAGTAAAAGGCAGGGAGAAGTTATACATGAAGGTTGAAGATCTTGAAGGTTGAATGTTCTTCGACCAATTGCTAGAATAAAAAAAATGAATGATAGCTTAAAACTCTGTCAACAAAATCAAATCGTAACTTAAATAATGAAAATAGGGAAAAGTTAAATAAATTGGAAACCCTAACTTTTACCTGATAAAGTTTGTACAAAATCAAACCCTAACAGCTAGCACGAAAAAGAAATGGTGAAGAACAAAAGAAAATGGGTTTATTTCATACATGAAATTGGTTGAAGAACAACAGAAAATGGGTTTGTTTTGAAGGTGAGGGTTTCGAAGAAATAGTTTTAGACGAACTTAATAAGAAGACAATGTTGATGCATGTAGGTCTATGAGCTTCCAAGAAAATAAAACGGTTGTGCCTGTGACCATTTTGTGCGTGTTTTTTTCTGACCATTCTTTACACATTGAATGGACAGATCCCAGCACGCCCTCCTTTATCCTCTTAAAAACACATTACAACTACTTTTTATACATCCCCAAATAAAATCCTAACCGTCCTTTATACCTACTAATCCATCAATGAGATCAATATATCTTAGATGAAACCCCAACCACCACTAATAACCCAATCAGGTTTTATTAAAAATATACGCTACTTATCCCAAAGCTAAAAACAGATCCTATAATCTTGATCACTCTTTATCCCACCTTAACTTCCCAAAAAGAAATCTAGGTGACTCTTTGTCCCCTCTTAATTTCCCAAGATGAAATCCCAGCCACCAGTACTTATAACTACGTTGTGCTTTGTATTCTTGACTTGATATTAGTTATATTTTAGCAATTAAAAGATAACTCCAGATACATCATGCCAACAATATAATCTCCACTAAGGTTACAAACCAGAATTTGAGGGAATTATAGTTGGTTATTTTTACAAAAGTTGTTTTTACTATGATTGTGTAGCTGGAGTTATTTGTTCTATTGAAAAAATGAAAGAATGTCACCAATGGAGTCATAGTAGGCACCAATTGGTTTGCTTCTAATCCATTTTTGAATCATCCTCTTTATTCTTAGCAATGGAGCTGCTGGAAATGAGTTGCACAAAGAAACAATGATGATGAATGTTCTTCAACCTGAAGAAAATAGAAGTACCAAAATGTTATAGTTAAGTTTTTTCAGGGCAATGATAGCCAGCTACGTACTGCCTCCACTATTCCGGGTGTTGTAAAATGTATTTATCTTGGCCTCTGAGTAAGATTAACCCATCAATATTACACACCAATCATTGTATTTCCTGCAAACAAATATATTGTACCCAACAAAGTTCATATTATCGTCTATTTTAATTGGCTTTGTGCAATGGCTGATTTTTGGAGAATGGTTAGGTTATAAATCATTTTAAATCTAACAAAATTCCTGAAGAATGCCATTACATTGCACTATAGGTTTGCCTACTTTTTTTTCCAGCGTGTTTGACGAATTTAAAATTTAATTATAAGAACTTTGGCGTTGCAAAGAGAAATTTATGATGGAAGCCACAAGATTGCAGTATTAGATGGAGGGTGGGGGTGATGGGGAAGGGCATTAGCAAGATCTAGGTAGGCTACTAGACATGATTTTGGTCATGGTTCGGTCACAGGTAGGACATGTAATTAGTAACATGGTCTATACAAAGATCTCAAGAGCGACATATTTCCATTTCTTAAGACATACGAAAAATTAATAGGGTTTCCACTGAACATGTATCAAACCATAGCTCTGCTTATATTCTTCTCAGTTTGTGCATTAGAACTTTGGTTTTGGGAGATATTTTTTATAAGACGATGGACTGAGAAACTCACACTTTTTCGAAAATCAGTCAATTTGTTGAGCATTCAAGATTATATTAGTTAATCTCAGTTTGTACAGATTTACAGTTCTTGTATTGTTACTTGGGTTTGTAAATGCTTGTGTAAATATTACAAGCTCATTTCAGATAACAAACATTTCATAAGCATCATGGAACAAACTCAAATATGCTACTTAAGCTAAAAAATATTACAAATATTTGAAATTTGTAAAGCTTCCTGAATTTTATTATTGTTTTAACCTTTTTTTTTTTCTGTCAATATTTTTTAACATTCAAGTTTGCAAACTTCAGTTTCATGGCAAACTCCAGAGAGAGAGAGGGATCTCAAGTATAAAATTTTAATTTGCAAGTTAGGTGACAAATTGATAAAGAGTTTTGGAGCAGAAATTGAGGAAAATTATGAAAGATTCGAAATAGGCCCATCTTAGTACTGACCATGAGAAGATTAACTAGATGCTTATTTTTATTGAGGCCACTTTACAAGCAGGTATGGGATAAAGTGTCATAACTTTGCAGGTATAATCAGAGGAGGAAAGTGTCACCAACTTTTAGTCTTTACTCCATAGGAGGCAGAGAGCACAATTGTGCTCTTGGTTGCTAGATGGGCGTGCACCAACAACATCAAAAAGTTATCCTTGGAGGGATACAACAGTACAGTAGTAGTTTATATATCAAACAAGGAGGTTAAAGTCGAATGGAGCTGCAAACCCATTATGGACGAAACTCTATGCATAGCTCGTATGTTGGAATAATTTCACAGTATTTACATCGTAGGGGGTGGGATATGTGTGCGTGAGGGGGGGGGGGGGGGGGGGGGGGGTTTAATAGCCGAACAAGATAAAAAAAAAAAAGGACTTCAGGACCATGTAGTTTTATTTTGGTTTTAGGGATTTTTTTTTTAAGAATTAGAGTTTAAAATTGATACACTTGTGAGAATAGTGAGACAAGATTACAATTAGTTTAATATGTTTTAATTTGGATATAAAGAAGATTTAGGTTTTATTTTGATTTTGGGGAAAATGGCAGAATTGAAATTCGATTGTTAGTAAAGAATTAAGACTTGTTGGTTTTAGTGTGTTGCATACTTGGTTTTGAAACATGTTTAACATCTACCAAAATCTTAAGCGGCTACCATATGTCTATCAACAATCAAAAAACTGGGATTAGTATATTAGTTATGACACAATGTTGGACTTGAGTATCGGAAAGTTGTAAACTAGTTAAAAAAATGTTCAACATATTGGTGGTCAAAGGAAGAACTTCGTGGACCATTTTTTTGTGTTTTGGGACGATTTGTTGGTGAGCTTATAGATGTTATCAGAGTATTTAATGGTGTAAACAAGATATGATGAAGATTATTGTTTAAATGGGTTTTTGAATGTTTGGAAAATTATTTTAAAGAAGATTGTTAAGTGGTTTTCTTGAGGTTGTGGTTAAAAATTGCTACACATTTTGCACAAAAAAATTTATTGAAACCGGATGAGGAGATTGATTTATCACCTTTTGTACGAAACTTGTATGGGTGCAAGAATTGTAACCGAAAAACCAAGGACCTTCAATCGACAATCAAAGGCATTATATTAGTTAGGGGTGATTCAGTGAAAGAACTAGATTATGCCATAAGATGTTGTTTGAACTGATTTTGTAGAGAGGAAAAAAAGGGTGTTAAATCTGATTTTGATTTCCAAAGGAGTTGCAAATCTGACTTTTTCAAGGGTTTTTTTTTTTTGGTTTTTTTTGTTTTGGGAAGGATAAAAAAAAAAGAAAGTATACTCTATCGAATAAAAAATCAAGAATAAAAAAAGGGACTTGTTTATAAGAAGATTGAACCAAGTATGTAATATGCGGGTTTTAATTGTTATTGTTGTTGAAAAGTTTGTGGAAGACGAAGTTGGAGCAGAATCAATCACCGACGAAAAAATAATGACAAGATGTGATTTGAATATGCAATTTCATGACTGGGTAACTATCAGAAACTATTTTGAGGGTTTATGGGCTTTGCATATATCTTTAACATATGATAATCAAATAACTAGATAATGATTATAGATTTGATGATAAAGATAATTTAAGATTTAATTTTATGTTTTGGGTGGGTGGGAGGATTGGAGAAACGACTGAAGGTTTCTCCCTTCCTTTTGATACCATGCCAGGATACGAAGATGTAAAGAATAAGTGGTATTGATGTCTTGAGGATAAAAGATAGGGTTGTTCTTGTATAAAAAAATACCATCGTATAAGATAAGGAAACATAAAATAACACTCCTATTACGCTTAACTAAACAGTTAAAAAGATAAAATGATAATACGGTTATTAGCTATACTTATAAAATAGTAGTGTTTGGTATGTCACGCAACGACTGGTATACATTCTCATTTTCTTAATAGTGGTAGAATCTTCTCCCCATTCTAGAATCACCTAAGCCCATAAATCCAACAATCCATCATTTTTTTATCCCCACTCATACGCAACAAAAATTTATTCTCATCAAAATAAGTAAGTAAAATAGTTAAATAGCTAATTAACATACCATTAATTATCTTACACAAAGATGCAACATTAATTTTTCATTTATCTCTATCAAATGAGAAAATAAAAGAAAATAAATCAAAAAGACTTTTCATCCATATTATGCACCACCACAATCGTTGGAACATGTAAACTATATTTTTTTATTTTTCATGTGAGTTTGTTTTTACCTTCACTAACCAATCTTTTTTTTTTGTTGAAATTTTAGGCGGTTTTCTGATATAGTATATTTTAATCAAAACTCATAAACTCAGCAATCTCTTTTTTTATTTTGGAGTTTATAATACTTATTATCTCAATCGTATATAAAATGTTTGATCAAATTCCTTATTGTTATTTTACTAATTATGTTTTTAAAAAATTTATGGATGGATTAATCAAGAAAATGACCTAAACTAATTACCCTTTGAAATATCCCGTACCGTTTTGGCACGAATCATTCCCTAGTATTCTAAAACATATGTTAGGCAGGCCACAATGATACATTTTGGGTATAGGGTCGGTGAAATGATTTTAGGGCCATAATTAAAAAAAATCGGGTCTGGATAGTAGATTTCAACATACAATGCAATATTTTTTTGTGGTTGGAACAAAAAAAATCGACCTATCAGATCTACCTCTCTCTCCTCCCGTTCCTCTCCTCCATTGTAACTGTTTTTTCTTATTTCTGATCTCCAAATCTTTTCTAAATATTTTCATTGTGATCCAAATCTGCTGGATTTGATCAGAATTCTTTAGATCTTCTTCACAAATTTGGTTACATATAGTATTTGTATATATTAATATTAAATAAAATATCGCTAATTCACAAATTTATGTTTTCTATTAACCAGTGTCTATTTTATTTTCTATCTGCTTTCTTCTCTAATGGCTTATAAATGCTTGTTAGATGTTTATAAAGCAGTCTCTCATAGCCTTGAAGGTGTTTCAATCGATTGGTACAATCGTTTCATACATATCAATAGGGTGATTCATCCTGGCATGACGTGATTCTCCATTTGATCATACATAAAATAGTTAGATAAGGTGAAACATCTGATCATATGCTAAGATTTTTCCTATTTTCCACCCCCATTTTTCCTATTTTCCATCCCCCTTACAATCTCTACAATTAATTTACTTTTCAATTCTGATTTTTCCTATTTACCACTTACAAAAGTCAAATTAATCTTAACTATTATCAATTTTATAATTGTCTCCGTCTTCATTAATCTCCCTTGTTCATTAAAAAACCATCAAGTTGGAAACCCTATGTTATATTTTTATTCAATTATTATAGTACACATATTCCTTTCTCGTTTATCCTTTAATTCGTTGAGACGTAGACGAATTAATCAGCTATTAATTGGTAAATCATTATTATGGAAGATTTCATTATTAAAAATCTAGGAAAAAATATACAAACCCTAGATGATGAATCGAAGATCCAAAAAGATTATGTTAATTCTATTTGAAAATCGATTTTTTGAAAAAGGCTTAGAGATTAATAAGTAACCTAATTAATAATTGATATTCAATCAATATATATATTTTTTTAATTTATGAAAAATTGGTCAGTCTATTACGGCCGACTAGTAACAATATCAGTCGTCCGGTTATGGACGACTATAGGAGAACATAATCGGCATGTTCTGGATGACTGACTTTTTAATTGTTTGATTTTTATCATGTTTTTGGTAGTCGAAACTTTCCATACGACTAAAAGTTGTTGTAGTCATCCAGATCCTACCGACTAGAATCAGTTATAGTCGTTCAGTGCTTCACGATTACGATTTTTTTTTTTGCTGGACATTATAACATTTTATTATGTTTTCCGTAGTCGAACTTTTAACGATACACAAGCTATTACGATCATACAAAAATAATTGAGAAGACTAGTAGGTATACTGAATTAATAATGTTATGCATCTAATAAACAAAAAAAAAACAAGTTAAGAGGTTACATCCTTAGAAGCAAATTTCTAAATAATAATAAAACATAATATAAACCAATAATACAATCCTAAACAATGTATTAAACCCTTACAAGCATATTGTCGAAGTTAAAAGATATGAACTAACAATTGCAATATTAGTTGGTATTTTTTTCTCTTATAAACTTGTACTTTATCTCTTTGTACCGGTTTTGGTTGTCTTGTAGATCTTCGAACTCCTATCTCTTCGCTATCTTTTTTTTTCAATATCTTGTTGGCTAATCACACCTTCATAGGAATATGCCTCATTGTTGGTTCTGCATAATAAGCTTATTATGTTTCACAAGTACTAACAACTATATAAATTCAATAAAATCAATCAATTGTCGAAATGAACATAATTAATTACAAAAATGTTACCTCTCCACTCCAAATACGTGCTGCAATATGGTCTTTATAAGTGATCAATAAAGACATATCTTGAGAATCTCCATAAGATAATTAGGTTTTCCCTATTTCCCACCCCACTTTTCCTATCAAATGATATTATATTTAAAAATAAAATCCAATGATTGATTGAAATATATCACTAGTCGGCTACAAATAAACGATGAAATCACGTCGTAGTTGTCCAGATAAAGACGACTGAAAGTTGTTATAGTCATCCATCCTTGAGCGACTGAAACCAGTTATAGCCGTCCAACTTTGAACGAGTGATACCAGTTGTAGCCGTCCATCCTTTAGTGACTGAAATCTGTTGTAGTTGTATGCAACTGGACTACTGAATTAAATAATAGTCGTTTATATATGACAGACTAGTTCTTCATGGAACTCAATAATCAGACGTTTAATGGCAGTCATTCAGATTCAACCTATGTAAGCAAATATTAATCAACCCAATCTCAACGACTAGTTCTTCATACAACAACAAAAAAACCCAAATTGAATTTGAATAACAATTTGAATATACAATCACACATTTATTAAGAGCCTTTATTAAACAAAAATAATTAGGTTTAGATTTTACCTCTTTTTTGGAACTGACTTTGCTTGAACAATCATTAGTTTTCTTGAAGGCATCTTTGTGTAGTAAATCAACCATGAAAAAAAGAAGAAGAATGATTGAACGTGTTGTCGGGTGGTGAAGAAGAGGGTGGGGGTGGTGCTGGTGGAGAAAAAAAGAGGAGAAGTATGATTTGTTTGCTTAGGTTTTTTAGTGGTGGGGTGGAATGAAGACAAGTAGGGTATAAAAAAACAAAGTCAAAATATTTGAAGATAGTATTTAGGATTTTTTAAAATTCATTTAAGTGGTAAATAGGATAATTGGGGATGGAAGTTAATATGGATTGGAAATAGGAAAAGTGGGGTGAGAAATAGGGAAAAGCTTTGCTAATCAAAGTCGCGTACACATTCGAATTTGAAGATCATATTTGACGTTCAAATGTTTACTCTCGAATTTGACATATCCCAATATATGATCTTCCCAATCAAGTTGACAGAGCCCAATACACAAAAATCGACGTTTATGATAGAGCCTGATATTGTATTTCGATCCTAGTATTTTTCTTCCTGGATATTTTGGATTATGCTTTGTCAAATCTAATATTTATCTTAATTTTGTTGTGTGAAAGATGTTTATGATAATATTGTATATAATTTCTCCAACCAAAATTCCACTTATTTGATCTTCCCTAGTTGCGTATAGTTTGAAACACATGAATTTTCCTTCAAATATTTGTTCATCATTTTTAGTTATTGGAAACAATTAATGTGAATTAAATGAGTATTTCAAAACTCAAAACTCTAACACATTTGATCTAATGTGGAATGTGAGTGAAGTTTATCCCTCAACCTTGGGTTGTATCTTGGCGGTTCTCATATTTTGGCATTGGTGAACCAGAGAGTGTGTGGTGAAAAAACAAGGTCCATATAAAAGTTTTTTGTTCTTTTTAGGTTTTTTGTGAGCTTAGTTCCAGAATATTA
Organism: Papaver californicum; assembly: GCA_023531435.1. Taxonomy (NCBI): domain Eukaryota; kingdom Viridiplantae; phylum Streptophyta; class Magnoliopsida; order Ranunculales; family Papaveraceae; genus Papaver; species Papaver californicum. The sequence goes on from JAJJMC010008841.1 coordinate 17,864, forward strand.
ATGGTTGGATGGAATACGATTAGGGGTTATGATGATACGAGAAAAGCCAATGAGACTTAGAAAATTACACATTTGAGGGTCCACGTGGATGGGAAAACTCAGTTTCTCACAGTAGAAAAACAATTTATCGGTGTCCAAAACTTGGACGATCGGTTCAATTTGAAACTACAACGACTATATCCCAACAGCCATGAAACGACTATATTCTTACACCTATAAGTTACATCCACCTTCAAACATTCAACTCACATCAAAATTCACTATTCTCTACAGTTTTTCTGTATTAAAAATTCTTCTAATTCTTATTCCACTTCTCTAAATTTCCCAATAGAGAGGTCTCAAATTGCATCCTAATTATATAATCAACACCAACTTTGTGATTTTTCTGAAGCCAAACTTGAAGTTGTTGTTAATGAGATATGTAGTGGTGGTTTAAAAAAAATAAAGAATGGTAAGAGGGAAAGAAGAGTTCGATTTTTGGAAGTTAACCCAGGAAAATCTGTTGCTAAAAGGCAAAGAATAGTTCTGGTTTTGAAAGTTAACAGCCATGGTAGCCATTGTACTGGTTACAAAAACCAAGGAAAATCTTCTCAATAGTACGTCGAATAAAAATTACATCAATTGAAGATAAACAGGAGGCCAAATATTGTTTGAGATTTTTATTGAAGTTTTTAGGGTCAAAGTTTATATCTTGTAAAAAGGACGCACTATTACAAATTAATTCTGAAATTAGATATCAAAAAACAAGAAGTAAAGTCGAAATTAGACTTTTATTTTTAATTTACCGGCTTAAACTTACATTAAATTAACTACGCCATCAATCAACGCCTTCATTTAGTATTACAATTCCCTTTTTGAGATCCGTTGGATCGAATAGACGTTAGCGTCCAAGGGTTATCCGCCAACTGATATATTTTTTAAAAAGTTTCCAACAATTGTATATTGACCTATAAAAAACCACACATTACTAACAAGTTTTTTCTAAACACAACCTACCGAAAGCATTCTTAGCCAACAACATCAATATATATTCTAAAAGCAAATGGGAAAAAGTATTATGAATATAAGCAGAAGAGGTTTGCCCGTTATGTTATATGGATAATCATATTCCAAACCCCTTGGATGTATTCTAAGTATCCACAAATAGGTTGTTCTGGCATCAAAATTGTCATTGAATCACAACCGGAAAAGATTAAGTATTTGCAATGTAATTATCCTAACTTTCATGAAGAAGCACAGTTGCTAGATGATGCTCTGAAAGCTAAAGAAGATGAAAAGGTAGCAGAACCATGCAAAAACTTCAAACTCAAAGTCAAATTGAAGCAGTTAAAGCGCAACCAATGTGTAAAACAAGATCACCAGAAAAAGAATTGTATGCACGGAATGATCGATTGTTCAAACCCTAATTGTAATTCTTATATGCACATCCACACTTCTACAGAAAAACATACATATGGAAAGCCTTTTTGGAAATGTCCTATGTGTAAAATGTTGGGGTGAACTGATTAAGTGTCGTTTCATCTTTTAATTTAATATTATATTATGTCATGTTTAATTAATTAATGAAAAATGTCTTTTCATTTCCACCACCAGTGTACTATCACAACTAATTTAGACTTATCTTATTTTAAAAAAAAGTACATTGGATTAAAGGTAATTTCAAATACACAAGCTACTCTATTTATTTTAGTTAAAATTAAAATTAACTAAATTATATAAGACCAATCCATTACCTGCAATTTAAAGTCCTCAATCAACGACCGCATGCAGCTAGAATGGTGGAGCATGTTGGAACAAAAAGGGGTTGAATTTGTGAATTCCGATAAGATGCTGAAACAAACTTCGTAACTGAAAAGTTTGACTTTTGATAATCGGCATACCAGTAAAGTTCTTTGTACCTGTAATTTCACAAAAAATAATAAATTAAGTATCAAAATAAGTTAACAGATTGATTGAAGAATCCAGTAAAAAGGTTTAATTTATTTTGTACCACTTGCTCATTAGTTTTATCGGCACTCTTGCTCGGTTGCTCCTCATTACTCAAGCTACAAAATTCCATTACTTCCCTGCTTATCCGGTTAACACGACACGACAATCCTTGAGCATCACGCATTCTCGGGTTTCCTGTTTTTTCCTCCGAACATTGCAAAAAAGATGTGCCAAAAATTCAAATTCGACATGCCTTTATTATTATTAATAGGATCGATTGTCTTAAAAACGTAAGCTCTACAAATAGTTGAATCCTTTTCTTGAATAAAATTAGCCATTTTTTGTAATTAAATGCGATTAGAAAAAAAACTAAAGTAAAATTAGAAGAAATTTGTTAGAAATTATAGGTGTCAAAAGTATAGAAGGTGTGATTTTAAAATAATAAAAAATTAAATTTATAGATAATGGAATAAGAACCGTTGGATGAACTAGTTATTGTCTGCTGAGGCTAGGCCGATCGACTAAGGTTTGGACGATACTCTTCCAAGACTTGGCCAATCAGCCAAACTAAAGTCGATCAGTTCAAGTTGAGATGGGATGTGCTCATCCCATTTGCACATTTAAGCATCCCACCGTGGAGTGGCAAGGGATGAATTTGCCCATTTTCCCACCCCATTGTCACTGCTATAAGGTCGTGTGTGCTTGTGGGAGCAGTCAGAGAAGTAAGATTGCTAATTGCTAATTGTTAGGTCACAACCGTGGTCAAAATCTGAATCCTTACCAGTAGGATCATGAAGTCAATTCAGACAGAAGGGAGTCCAGCATTTGAATATGGAGGCGGTTACGGTGGTGTTACTAACGGGCCTGATTTTATTTTAGGTAAAGCTAGTTGTGGTTATTCAGGTGGCAGTGGCTTCCTCTCGGTATCTGATTCGGTGCTCAGGTTTCAGAAATTATAGGGGAAGTGGCTCTGGATTAGGAACACAAAACTTATCTTCAAGCTTTACCTTATTCTGATCGTTCAGAGGGCGATCGTGGAGTCTTTGGTAATGGTGTTGGTGGTTCATCTTATGATTCAGGCAAGGGTGTAGTGGCTCAAGTTATAGTGGGGAGTCCCCACTGGGGATGAAGGTGAGGTCCATACTGGTAATGGGCTAGGAGAAGGTGGTGAAGATGACCAAATTCCTCTTGGAAAAACTTCTCATGGTTGGTTCTGCTTTGTGATGTTTAGACAATAATATCAGACAAAAAGAGAAAATTAGCTGGAAATGCATGTTCTAATATCAGATGAAAGATCTGATCCGCATAAGTTGAGTTATATAAAAATGTTCAACTAAAAAAGTAACATAACATTACATGATGACAACCCAAATTCTTAACCTGGCTGCAAACAACTGAATAGCGAAATGAGCCATCATAGAAAATTGGGAAAACTACGACAATAATCATCGATAGAGACAACAACAACAAACAAAGGAACTTCTGCATGTCAGTACTGAAGAACTGTGGTTTTCCTGTTCTTCAAAATAACTTTAAATTAGGCTGAACGTTTACGGAAGTTATGAAGGGAACCTCGCTACCGATATATGATCAAAAGATGCCATCCCTTCCAATTTAGCTATGAAATAATTTAGAAATACCCTGGAGGCTTACTTCGTTGCATAATGTAATGTTCTACTTATCTCTGAGACGTGCAATCAGCTCATCCTGCAAAAGCATCGAGGTATCAATCCACGGACCATATATATTCAAAAAGATTGAAGATACAAGTTCTAATGATTTTCGAATGGTGGTTGTAAGTTGTAACCATAAATGAGTCTCTTCTCGGTAAGGACTTTAAGACCATAGGGAACTCATAAATTTAAGCATTTCCAACTACCCACCATATCAACTGGATCATCAGTTTATGATAAAAAGTAATCCTATCGCTGAATTCAAATTTCATAATTTCATATTTTAGAGGATGCCTAAAGTAATCCGGTACATAAGTCGATAGATAATGTAGGTAGTCCACTTCACCAACTATTCGCTAGGCACCCACTTTTAACTTGTACTGATAAAAGGTAAATCAGCAAACAACAAATTTTTGAGTTTTACCTTCTTTCCTTTCACCGTCAAACCTCTTTCTTTTAGAAGAGTGCGCAACCTCTCTACAGTCATAGTTTGATAGGAGTCCTTGGAGGAGGAGGAGGAGGAGGAGGAGGTGGAGCGAGTCCTTGATCCCTCTACAACATAGCAATAACATATACAAAAACAAAGGTAAAGGGGTTAATATTTCAATTATAATCAGAGTATGCTTTGGTATTTGAGGTGAACATCCACAACCTACAACCATGCGTCATAGGAAGTTATACCACTGGTCAATCAACAGTTCAGATGGCGCGTCTGTAACATATTGAACTGTTGAAGAAGCCAGATACATACTCCTAATCTATAAATACGGAAAAGTATGTAACCACCAATTGGCTGAACTGCACTTCCTTCCAAATACATTATAAGAAGTACCACAACTAAAGAATAAATATTTAAACAAAATAGAAAGGATGTACAAACTTATTTCACCTGTTCTCATAACAATGCTGCTTTTACTGGACCTAGACACTGTAGCTATCACTAAATCTATAGACAAGAAATTAATGTATTGACGAAGTCTGATCTATGAAACCAAACTACGAAAGAATAGAGGATCATTCATTAAACAAGCTATACAATTGAGAGAAAAAAGCAAATTTTGATTGACTCCAATTATCCAATATAATATGAGTAAAAGATGAGAGTGTTTGGCAACGGCATTAGCAGTTTGTCCTATACATTACTAGAGAGTCCCTCAACGGATCAACTTAGGCCATGTACAGAATTCTCGTTTACCTGCAGGTTTAGGATTTCCAGTAGATAAACTCAAGTTGGCTCTCTTAGCTGGAGCATTACCGTCTGCAGTTCTTTCGGCAACTCTGGTAATACAAGAATAAAGATAAATGAGGCCCAAATCAGTTAGGTTAACCAGATAACTTCTGGACTCCGAGCAATAAAATAATGCAAAGATGTTCTCTGACATTTGTTAAATACTAATCAGTTCTAAGGTTTAGTCTTATTGCATCTATATCCATACTAACTACCAACACCCTTCGGTCAGTAAGTTTTCACCAAAATGCTTCGTTACGTTCTCCTGACTATGCAATAAACTGTAAAAATTATGTGTAGACACACTGCCCGAAAAGCATAATATGTAAATGCATTGCCAGAAAAGTATATAAATAAAATATTATACTGAGTATTTCTCTTACAAATTCATACCTCTTGCCTTTTACATTCTCTGTCTTAGACTTTGTGTCCTTCAGGCTGGGAGTCTTTGGTTTGTTATTCTTTTGGTTCTTCAGGTTGAGGGATCTAATCAAAATGTTTGTTTGGTTTGTCTTTATCACTTGATCTTCTGAAATCCAAGAAATGAATGAAAACCATTATTTAATCAACAAGTTCCTCAGCATAAGAACGACAAACGTCTATAAAAAATGATGAATCAAACCTGGAGGCGATGTGTCATGTTCACATATATATACTCTCATCCCACCCTGCGCAATGTTATCAAAACATTAAACAGAATTCCTAAACAAACTCAAAATGCACAAAATCGCGAACTTAGGTTTTCAATACAACTCCTAAAAATCAAAATTTCAAGAAAATAAGAACCCTCACAAATTCAACATAGTAAGGTTCAATTAAACATTATCAAATTTGAAAAATTAAACAATTAAATTAGGGTTTTCAGAATTAAAAATGTAGGGATAGTAAACAAGTACCAGATTTGAGGATAATACAGTGGAGGAGAGAAGACCACGAGAAGGAAGATTAGTCAAATAATCAGAGGCCGTACCCATCACCATTGGAGTAGCCAAGTCTGAAACTTCACCATTGGAGTAGCCAAGTCTGAAACTCTGTTTAGAACTATACAAATTAGGGTTTTGTTTTCGGCTATTCAACGTTTGGTATCTAACAAAGATCCAGCACATTGATTTAGTATTTATTATTTAAAATATTAAGAGTTGGTATATTGATTCATCAGTCAAATTAAATCGTTGAATTGATTTTTTATTGATTAAATAATTAAAATTAATAATAAACAATAATTATTTAACTATATTAACAGACCGTTAGCATGTGATCCTACTATTTAATCTTATGGTCAGAAATCGACTAATCTAACGGCTCATTTGATGGTTTGTATATATACCTCTCTCACACGGTTACACCTTATCACTATTTTTTTCATCTTCTCCTATTAATCCAAGAATACCTTTTCCAATTTTAATGGCAACAACATCGAACAAATCTCACCACATGCTATATCTTTTGGATGTCAATGCGAAATATAAGAAGAACCCAAGTTTCCTTTTGCTTTACTGCCACTGAAACCACTTCAAACCCATAATTCATCATTTTTAACTTCCCTGAGTTGTTTCTCTCATCAAAATTAGATTTCAGACACATTCTCCATTCTTTACAGATCCACATCGGTATAGAGAAGTATATAGCAACTCACGTCGATCTGAAATCCAGACATTAGACTTATGCCCTGAATAACCACACCAAGAAGTATAATTCTGTAATAATTTCTTACGAAATCTTCTCAATACATTAGGATCTAGGGCATCAATATTATCAGGAGGAGGTTGTAAACGCATCTGAACATTAACTAAATGAAGAATAATATGTTCTCTTTGATTTCTAACATTATTAATTTAAACGCCAAATAAAATACCAAGCCAATCAAGAAGGTCTATATCATTCCTCCATGGTCTGAGTTTACGAAGGTCACCAACAGCAAGAAGAGTCGAAGAGCAGCTAGGTCACCAAGAGATATAGATGAACAAGGATAAGGATAATTAAACTTACGGAGATTGAGACACGTGTTATTCATTAACCGGAAGTTAGGACTTCCCGAGTAATTGTTATAAATAACAAGGATAATAAAGCAATAACAACCATTGGGTTAACATAGTTAGGTCAATAGTTTGACTTAACAGTCAATGACGGGTTAAAGTACCAACCCTTAATATTTAAAATGTTGGGTACCAAAGTAATGTATTGGACATTTGCTGGGTACCAAACGTTCAATAGCCCTTTTATTTTCTGGTTCTGCGCGCCCTTTTTTTCTCTCTTGGCGCTTAAAAAGCGTTGTATTTATACAAGTGAAATCCACCAACCCTAAACTATATCGCATGTTTGGATGGTGGGAAGGAATCTCATTCCTACGAATCAATTCCCTGGAGAGGGGGAATCTTAAACCCACAACCCCCATGGGTTTTGTATTCCCTTACTTTTTGGGAATCATATTCCTAACCACCCTCTATTCCTATTTACCAAACATGGGAATAGAATTATATTCCTGGGAAAGTGATTCCATTCCCTCCAACCAAACACACAGTTATAAACTAACGGGAATAGATTCCTTAACTTAAATTTCATGAGAAGATACTCTTATATGTGACATGCATGTTTCTAATACAGGAGAAGGTACTCTTATATGGACTCCTGATAGGAAGGGTAAATATTTTGTTAAGAGTGCTTACACCTTAAGTGATGTTAATCCTGGTAGTTCTGGTTCAATAAATCATATTCAAAATGATATATGGAAACATATGTAAAAGTTAAATATTCCTTATAGACTTGCTTTATTCATATGGAAATGCTTGAAAAACATTGTCCCAACTAGGGATATGATTGCTAGATATAATCATTCCATAAACACTCATTGCAGTATCTGTAATTCGACTGAAGAAACTATGGATCATCTGTTTTTGAATTGCCATTATACTAAGAAGATTTGGTTATCTGTTAATATCAATATTAGTCAAATCATTACTACTCATACTAGTTTCAAAGATTGGATTATTAGTTGTTTTAATAATGATGTGCAGATGTCATCAGATCTCTTCTTGTACAGAGTTATTGATGTTTCTTGGTTTATATAGAAGGACATGTGTGCTAAAGTTTTTCAAAATATGAGCCCAAACTCTCAACTTACTATTAGTAAAATTATACATCTCACTACAAAATGTCTTGACATGGGAACTAATGCAAATACATTGCTTCATTGGCTTTATTGCAGGATAAAAGATGGAGGCCTCCTGATCATGGTTTTACCAAGCTATCCGTTGATGCTTCATATATTGTAGAAACTGGAGATCCTAGCATTGGTCTTATCATACGCGATTGTGCAAGTCATTGCCAAGGAGCAAAAGTCAGATATGTCGATGGAGCATTAAATCCATAATTTGTAGCAGAGCAATTGGAACGCTTAGCTTTGCGGGAGGATGTCAACTGGGCAAGTAGCAAAGGTTTCAACAAAGTAATCTTTGAGTTTGATTGTGAGGTGGTTGTTAAATCGATCAATGAGGATAAACTTGTAGTTCATTGGGTTAATCAAGGCCTAATTTTAGAAATTAAAAATAAAATGGCAGGTAGAATCTCTTGGTTTTGTAAATGAGTTAATAGATTAGCTAATGGTACAACTCATGCTTTGGCTAAAAAGGCTAGAGAATAACATTTTTTATGAATATTACAACAATTTCCCTTCAGAAAAAAATATTCACGATGTAAATGGATGATCTTGACAAACCTCATCTTGTTTTAACTTACCGCCATGAATATATGTCTCACGAGGGGGCACCCCCTCGTGAATTACATAAGTTTGTTTTTTTTTATTTATAGAATACTTGAATGAAGTGTTATCTTCTTTTATAAATCATTGTTCTTTTAATTTTTGTAAGTAAGCATTGTTCTTTTTATAAGAATGGATTTCTGCAAGTTGTTTAATTTTTTATCAGGATGTGTATATGTTGAGTACACATGCTAAAATAACAAGTATACTTTTCTCGCACACAAGTTTTCTTAATATGTGTACTCAACAGGTAAACAAGCTTCTTAGCATGTGTACTCATATGGTACACATCAATTTCTGTGTACCATGATAACACTTTTGATTTTTTCAAGTTTTTATGGCTTCTATGAGTAGCATTACGGTTGCTCGTTAGTTTTCCCATTTCATCACCCTTCGTGTTTGTATTTAAACTACACTTGACGAGTTTAAGGAAGAGGTATGCCAGCAATTGAAACAATTTACTCCCATTTATACATGTTTCTTCTTCCAAGAAGTTGGGAAAAATATTCATGTGGATTGTGATTATTCACTTGAAGCAGTGACCTCCTTTACATATAGTAATAAGAAGCTTAGCTTTGACATATTTTTATAAAATGTCACTCATGTTGTTTCATCTAGCTTTAGAACAAGGATAAAAAACAGAATAGAACGATGCATTCAAATTATGTATCTAATCAATAGAAACAACAATCCTCTAATGGATTGGATCATGAAAATAATAAACCAATACTGTAACAACTGCATTTTTGAATAAGGGGTAAAATTCTAACTTTACACACCAGGGGCAAAATGGTCACTCATGGGAAATAGTAATTTTACACTCCATGGGTAAAACGGTTGCTCAGGGGTAAAATATTAATTTTAAACATCATGGGAAAAAAGGTCATTTTATAATTAAAGTGAAATAGTCATATTCATCAAGTTTTGAGCGAGGGGAAAAATAGTCATGTTTAGCCATGGTGACAGTCAATGAATATACTTTACCTTCTTATTCTAAATATGTGGAAATTCTATTAATATATATATATATGAAAGGGGTACTCTGGCTTAGCCATAAAAAGCGAATTTGTCTAGCGGTGCTAACGAGAAAGCAAATTTGCCTTGCGATGCTAACGAGAAAATGAAATTACCTTAGCAGCGCTAACGAGAAAGCGAATTTGCCTAGCGTGCAGTCAATGGATTTCCTCTCCCTTTCTTTTATCTACTTGTAGAAATGCGATTAAAACATGTGTAGAGAGGAGGTGTTGGTTTGAAATCGATGATGCTTAGCCATGCTAACGAGAAAACGAATTTGCGTAACGGTGCTAACGAGAAAGCGAATTGGTCTAGCGGTGCTAACGAGAAAGTAAATTTTTCTAGGGTTTCTAACGAGAAATTGAATTTTCCTAGCGATGCTAACGAGAAAGCAAATTTTCCTAGCGGTGCTAACGAGAAAGCGAATTTTCCTAGTGTGCAGTCGATGGATATTCTCTCCCCTTCTTTTATCTACTTGTATAAATGTCAGTAAAACATATATAGGAAGGAAGTGTTGGTTGGAAATCGATGAAGCTTAGCCATGCTAAAGGGAAAATCACATTTTGGTTAGCAATGCTTATCCATGCTAACGGGAAAGATAAATTTGGGCTAGCAATGCTTAGCCATGCTAACGGGAAAGACACATTTGGGCTAGCAATGCTAGCCATGCTAACGGGAAAGACACGTTTAGGTTAGCAATGCTTAGCCATGCTAGAAATGTTTAGCGCACTTAACCAAGGTAGCTATGTTTAACATTTATGCTTAGCCAATGGATCTCGAATGATGCGAAAACATCATTCGTCCATGTTGCTTACTTGAGAATACATATTTACATACTAAGTGGTACTAGTATGCACAATCTAGTTTATACCTTGCAAAAGTTCCTTGGCCTATACGGACTAGGCTTTGCTTGGCCTATGGATTGTTCTATAAGTTGGAAATTATTAGACGCGGATTTTATATTCCTAAGCATATACTTTCAAAACGATTGGTCTTTGGCATCAATGTTGGCTTTTCCTTAATAGGTTTAAGTTGCTTGTTCCTTTAGAAATGACCCTTTGGATGAACTACGATCATGCTTATCCCTTTAAGATATGGGTTGGGTACTTAGGAATCCGCAATGCAATACATTTGTGTTCCAGCACCTTGTCGCTCATATCATCTAATTTTGAGGTGATTGCGACATTTTGGTAACTCATATCATCTGGATCAGCAGTTCGAGGCAAGAGATGATTGTTGCTACACTTGATGAGGTAGTTGCAGTTCAATTACTGAATGTTCATAATTCATATCAAGTTATACGACGAGAATGGCATATGCCTGGTTGCTGCACCCTTGGCAAGAGAAAGATTAGTGCATGCATTCAGTGCATGGTCGAAGCAGAGAGAAGAAAACGGAAAGTAGGTCTGCAATGTCCTAGGTGCTAGTCCAAGGCATGACTTAAGATTGGAAAATGCTCGGAGGTGGAATTTTCCGTAATGCAATGCATTTGTGGTCCATAAGTGCAAGTTCCGAGAAAACACTAGGGACTGTACTTTTTGGACTCATCAGTGAGTATTTTGTATCGCGTCTACAAAATTTTCCTTTTAAGGAAATAAGGAAAGGTTAAAGAGCAGGTCAACTATTGTGCCAAAAGAGAGTTCGTACTTGTTATGCCAGTTACCTTATAAATTTTATGTTCGAAAATCAGGCCAAGTGCCTGTGCAAAAGAAATTGTAACTACTACGATAGTTACTCCGCTAAGATTTGGATGCGCTCGAGAGTACTGTGAGTTTGCCAGGAAATCCGTCAGGGACGGTGGCTAGTATCTGACTACCCTTGACACTGGGAATGATCACCCCACACCGAGTTGAACACCGACTAGCTTCCACTTATGAGTGGAAGACCGTCTGGGACGGTTGATAGACACATTTTTGTGTCTCATTTGATTACAATTCTATGTATTGTTGGTACTCGATTTTGTACTTATTATGGTATTTTATGTCTTTGTAGGTGTATTTGGAAAATAAATATTTTTTAAAAAATTGGCTCGAAAAATGTTAAAGTCACCCCGAAAAAATTACTTAAGGAACCCCCAGATTGGATAAGGACACCCCCAGTGGCTAAAGGGACCAGCGCAGTGGATAGGGGGAACCCCTTGTTCTTCACAAGTTAAGAAAATTTGTCGGAAAAAAAAATCAATTTTGAAATTGATTTTGCTAGATCGATTTTAGGAAAGATTCTTTGAAATCTTTTGGGTCAATTGGATTGATACCAGCCTATTTCTTCGAAACAGGGTTAGTAAGTTGGTTATTTTCGAAAGAAAAGGAAAGTTCCACCATGTTTAAGAAAAACAGAACACAAAAGATATTTTTGAGCTATTTTGGAACTTTCGTGTGTTGACAAAGAGTTTTACTCCTTCTAAAATATGTTTCGAACGTGTATCAACATGTTGGAGTGTGGCAGCTGCGAGCACACGCGTGAAAGAGATGAAAAAGGAAAACATTCTCGTGGAGATTAAAGAAAATAATACGAAGGTATTTGACATTTAATCGAGATTTGGAGGTGTTGTTGAGTATAAAAAGGGAGTTGGAGGTGATTAGAAGGGACATAGAGTTGGGGGAGAGCTCATACTCAAAAATCAGATTCAATAATTACCTCTCCTTTTCATCTTTGTAAATAATTTTTGAGCGTATTTACAACATGAGGAGCTAAACCCCATCACTGGGATAATAGAGGAAGCCATATTTCAAAATCAAGTGGTAACTACTATTAATTATTTTATAACTTTTTACAATTGATTCTAATCGAAATTATGGTTTTCATTGATTAGTTGTTATTTTGTTTGATGGTGTATGCTCAAAAAGATCTTTTGATGCATCATGCTTATAATTTGTAATTAATATTTTAGAAATCTACCTTTGGCAAAGAACCAGAGTCAACAATATGAGATAAAATTGTTAGGAATTAATATATGCATCACTTGATTATGTTTATGGTGGAATCCTTTGTCTCAGTCTTTTCTATAAAGTTGCTACAATCCTTTGTTCAAGTTTTCTATTTTAACATTAGAATATAGGTCTAAAATCAATTTTCACAAGTATGAGTAACGAATCCTTTTTACCACTGTCTACAAATCATATAAATTTTTGACGACGCCGACGTGGACTTGTTTTTAGATTTTTTTTTAGGTTTTAGTTTTAGTTTTTAGTAGTTTTATTTTAGATTTTTATGCTTTTGTTCTATTTTACGTTGTTTTTTTTTTGTTTTTTTTTTGGTATCTGTCTTTTTGTTACAGATTTTGGATCAAAAGAAATTTGAGCCAAATAAAGGTTCATATTAAAGCTAAAGACAAAGCGAAAAAAAAGGAAAAAAAACAAAGACTTATTATATTTAGATTTTTTTTTTAGTTTTTTTGTTTTCTTTTCCCTATTTTATTTTTGGACTTTTATTATCTTATTTGATTGTTGTTTATTTGTAGTATTTTGTTTTAAAAAAACAAAAAAAAAGACACACACACTTGCACACACCAATTGCATCTTCCGATACCGATTTTAGGAAAACTCGTGGGATAGTAAGTTAACCCTCTGGGCGTTATCATCTGAACAACCATAAAACCAGAGTCAACAATATGAGATAAAATTGTTAGGAATTAATATATGCATCACTTGATTATGTTTATGGTGGAATCCTTTGTCTCAGTCTTTTCTATAAAGTTGCTACAATCTTTTGTTTAAGTTTTCTATTTTAACATTAGAATATAGGTCTAAAATCAATCTTCACAAGTATGAGTAACGAATCCTTTTTACCACTGTCTACAAATCATATAAATTTTTGACGCCGCCGACGCGGACTTGTTTTTAGATTTTTTTTTAGGTTTTAGTTTTAGTTTTTAGTAGTTTTATTTTAGATTTTTATGCTTTTGTTCTATTTTACGTTGGTTTTTTTTTCTTTTTTTTTGGTATCTGTCTTTTTTTTACAGATTTTGGATCAAAAAGAAATTTGAGACAAATAAAGATTCAGATTACAGCTAAAGACAAAGCGAAAAAAAATGAAAAAAAAACAAAGACTTTTTATATTTAGATCTTTTTTTTTAGTTTTTTTTGTTTTCTTTTCCCTATTTTCTTTTTGGACTTTTATTATCTTGTTGCTTGTTGTTTATTTGTAGTATTTTATTTTAAAAAAAACAAAAAAAAAAGATACACACACACACTTGCACACACCAATTGCATCTTCCGACACCGATTTTAGGAAAACTCGTGGTATAGTAAGTTAACCCTCTGGGCGTTATCATCTGAACCACCATAAAACCACATCATTATACCTTTGACCAATTTTTGACTGTAGGTATATTTTGCTGCGGTAACCCAATATTACCTAAAATAATGAACCCAGCAATTGCATTGCACAGTTCTTGATAAATATTAGTATTTTTTCTTGTATATGCCTCGTTGGATTCGTGTAGGAGATAGACTTGAAGAAAATGATATATTAGTCCAACCTGCTACATAAATGTAGGTGGTACATTTGTTGAAATGGGTGGTAACAATGATAATGAAGTCCGGGTAAACAAAAACCCTTAGAGATCGTATGAACCCTTCTAGAGCAGTACGTGACCCAGGGGTAATTTTACCAGCCACTACTGTCAAATTCGATAATAAACCTGGGATAATTGGCAAGCTTCATACATTTAGCGGGTTAAAGAATAAGAACCCATATACCCACATATGAGACTTCGAAATGATTTGTGAAACAATGAGTTATCCGAATGTCTCCAAGGATGTTCTTAGGTTGCGTTTGTTTCCCTTCTCTCTTGAGGATAACGCCAAAGATTGGTATCATTTTATTCCTTCTAAAACAATCACCACCTGGGATGGTCTTGTAGAGATTTTTGTTAAGAAGTTCTACCCACACCATAAGACTGCTGCTGTTCGTCAGTCTATTCAAACCTATAAGCAAAAATTAGGTGAAAACCTACATGATTATATAGAAAGGTTTAATGAATTATTTTATTTGTGTCCACATAACGGCTGTGAAAAGGCCCACATGGCCCAAATTTTATATGAGGGTCTAGATAGTGAAACCCGTATGCAGGTAGAAACAATCAGTGGTGAAGAATTCACCCATCAGGACCCAGATATATGTTTTGACTCGTTCATCGAGTTAGCCGAGAAAACTAGGCAATGGGCTTCGATGAGAGAACCAAAAATATCTAGGAATCCTATCCATAGGACCGATAGAATTGATAATGGGTCAGATATCCTTAGGCATTTAGAGGCCTTAGAGATGAATCAAGGGTCAAACCATGATAGATACGAAGAGCAAGCCCGTGCTCTTTATAACAATTCTAGGTTTGAAAACCGTCAGAAATTTGACCCATATTCAGAAACCTATAAACCTAGTTGGAGAAATCATCCTAGTTTTTCCTGGTCTAAGAGCCAGAATCAAGTCCAGTTAAGTAATTCTCAGGATCCCGTAGGTTTTGGCTATACTAAGAATCATTTAGGTCTAGCCCAGTTACAGAACCCGTCCATCATGAGTTTAGATGAGTCTCTCTCCATGTTAGCTCTGAACACTATAAAGTTTCAGCAAACTATTAAGGGGATGGTTCAGGATAACTATCAGGCTATTTATTATTTATGAAACCAAGTTAGTTAGTTGAATGAGTCTTTGAGAGAAAAAGGTAAGTTTCCTATTCAGACTCAAACCAATCCTAGAGGAGTTCATGAAGTATCTTCAGGAGAGAAACTGTTCAATCATGTGAACTCTGTTACAACCCTTAGGAGTGGAAAGGTAGTTGACAACAAGGTAACCATGCCTGATAACGGACATACTGTAGTTCACTCTTCTGATCCAACGACTGAAGAGACTGATAAAGTTTATAAAGAGTTTGTTGTGGTTCCCGCTAAGACCGATTTTGTACGCAGAGCCCCATTTCCACAACTTTTAGTTCCAATAAAGAAGGAATTGAATTTCAACGAAATAATGGAAATATTTAAGCAGGTAAACATTAACATTCCGTTATTTGAAGCAATTAGGTTAATGCATGTTTATGCCAAGTTCCTTAAATATCTTTATACACGAAAGCGTAAGCTTAATGTCCATCAGAAATCCTTCTTAGCTGGTCAAGTAAGTTTAATCCTTCTGAACCAAACACCCCCTAAGTATAAAAAACCCTGGATGTCCCACCATATCTTGTTTGATCGGTAATCACGTGGTTGATAAGGCATTGCTTGACTTAGGAGCTAGTGTTAACTTACTCCCGTATCATATGTACACTCATCAAGGTCTTAGTAAGTTAAAACCTACCAAAATGACATTGCAGTTATCAGATAGGTCTGTCAAAGTCCCTCGCGGTGTCATAGAGGATGTTCTTATTGAGGTTGATAGATTTATTTATCCAGTGGATTTTTTTTTCTAGATACCCATCTTGTTCATGACCAAAATGCGCAAATACCGTTGATTTTAGGTCACCCGTTTTTAGCCACATCTAATGCTGTCATCAACTGTAGAACCGGACTTATGAATATATCTTTTGGTAATATGACTACTGAGCTAAATGTCTTTAATATTACTAGACAACCTTCTAAGATCAATGATTTAGAAGAAGTGAATATGATTAGCACTTTAGTTCGGGATCATTTGCACGACCTTTGTTTGGTGATTCCTTAGATGAATTTGATGATATCATTCTTTTAAATCAGATGTGTGACCAGTCTCTAGAAGAAGCTCTCGAGTATTATTTGGACTCTAGGAACCCTGAAATTCAAGCATTAATAGTTTTAGGTCTATCTAAGAGTAATGATTACCCTAAGTTTGGGGGTAATGATGATTCTTATGATCGTCAAGTATCCCTATTTGAAGTCCCTAACTTGGGACTCGAGTTTTATGCATCTAAGGTGTTACTTGAGTTTCTTCAGACTCCTCAACCCGATCCTCCTAATACTGCCAATGAGGAAATCCATCTATCAGAGACCCGTCTTCCAGCTGAACCTGTTTATCTAGACACTCATATTGAACCTAAATGGGCACCCCAGATAAACCCATTTATCTTGAAAAAAACTTTAGATAAGGTTGTGCTCAGTTTGTTTATTTGTCTGATCTAGTACATGTGTCTTATATTTGTATCATCTTTATTTTGTATTGTTGACCCGTAAGTGTTTCGGCTATTGGTATATGATTTTGAAAGAGGATTAGCCATTTTGTGTTATTTTAGATTTTTATATTTTTGTTCTACTTTACGTTGTTTTTTTTTTTTTGTATTTGTCTTTTTGTTGCAGATTTTGGATCAAAAAGAAATTTGAGCCAAATAAAGGTTCAGATTAAAGCTAAAAACAAAGCGATAAAATCGGAGAAAAAGACAAAGACTTTTTATATTTATATTTTATTTTTTTGTTTTATTTTCCCTATTTTGTTTTTGGACTTTTATTATCTTGTTTGTTTGTTGTTTATTTGTAGTATTTTATTTAAAAAAAAAAACATTTGCACACATTAACTGCATCTTCCAACACCGATATTAGGAAA
The DNA here is from genome assembly GCA_023531435.1 of Papaver californicum. Classification (NCBI taxonomy): domain Eukaryota; kingdom Viridiplantae; phylum Streptophyta; class Magnoliopsida; order Ranunculales; family Papaveraceae; genus Papaver; species Papaver californicum. The sequence continues at coordinate 34,968 of JAJJMC010008841.1, forward strand.
ACTCGTGGGATAGTAAGTTGAACCCTCTGGGCGCTATCAGCCGAACCACCAAAAAAACCAGCCGTATAACTTTGACCAGTTTTTTACTGTAGGTATATTTTGTTGCTGTAACCCAAGCCTAACTAAAATAATGAAGCCATCATTTGCATGTGCATAGTTCTTGATAATACTAGTATTTTTGTTTGTTTATGCCTCGTTGGATTCGTGTAGGAGATAGACTTGAAGAAAACGACATATTTTGTTTAAGTCCAACCCGCTACACGGATTTAGGTGGTACATTTGCTGAAATGGGTGGTAATAATGATAATGAAGTCCGGGTAAACAAAACCATTAAAGATCGTATGAACCCTTCTAGAGTAGTACATGACCCAGGGGTAGTTTTACCAGCCACTACTGTCAAATTCGATATGAAACCTGGGACAATTGGCAAGCTTCATATATTTAGGGGGTTAGAGAATGAGAACGCATATACCCACATATGAGACTTCGAAATGTTTTGTGAAACAATGAGTTATCTGAATGTCTCCAAGGATGTGCTTAGATTGCGTTTGTTTCCCTTATCTCTTGAGGATAAAGCCAAAGATTGGTATCATTTTATTCCTTCTAAAACAATCACCACCTGGGATGGTCTTGTAAAGGTTTTTGTTAAGAAGTTCTACCCACACCATAAGACAGATGTTGTTCCTCAGTCTATTCAAACCTATAAGCAAAAATTAGGTGAAAACCTACATGATTATGTAAAAATGTTTAATGAATTTTTTTACCTGTGTCCATATCACGGGTTTAGTGAATCTGTAACACTTATAAACATTGCGAATTTCCGGATTTTATAATTTTTTCTCCTTTTCATCTTTGTAAATAATTTTTGAGTCATGAATAAATATTTTGAGTATGTTTACAACATGCGGAGCTAAGCCACTTTACTGGGATAATGGATGAAGCCATATTTCACAATCAAGTGGTAACTACTATTAATTCTTTTATGAATTTTTTCAATTGATTTTAATCAAAATTATGATTTTCATTAATTAGTTGCTATTTTGTTTGATTGTGTATGGTTAGACTAAGATCTTTTGGTGCATCATGCTTATAATTTGCAATTAATATTTTAGAAATCTAACTTTGGCAAAGAAACAGAGTCAATAATATGAGATAAAATTGTTAGAAATTAATATATGCATCACTTGATTATATTTATGGTGGAATCCTTTGTCTCAGTCTTTTCTATAAACTTGCTACAATCTTTTATTTAATTTTCTATTTTAGCATTAGAATTTAGGTCTAAAATAAATCTTCACAAGTCTGAGTAACAAATCTTTTTTTACCACTGTCTAAAAATCATATTAACGGTAGGCTTGCATCCGACTGCTTTGCCATTAGAGTTTGGTCCTCACATTACTACGGTAAAGATTGCTTATCATTTTCGATGACCTTTTCAACCATCGTGAACTTTGGGGACTCCTAAATGTTATGGTCTGGACGTGCACTTAGGATCTCGTGTTGAGAAATTCTTTTGCATTTCTGAGCATGTGGTATGTGACACATTTTAGGAATCCAAATCGATTTTATCGATAGTGTTATAAGCCCTTTGGGGATCCATGTGTGTGCGGTATGGGACGTATGCTCAGAAGGTCTCAATTGGTGTTTGCGACAAATCGTGAACCTTATTAGGAACTTCTAGGTGTGCGGTATTGGGCGTATGCTCAGAAGGTCCTAATCCGTGTTCATAACAAACGTTGGGACCCTTACAGGATTTGTGCATATCATGGTATGGGACATATGCGCAAGAATTCCAAATCGATAAAGCTTGTCCACGATAGTTTTTGAGTGAACTTCGGAACAAAGTTCTTTGATGGTGTAATAGTGTAATACCCGCATTTTTTTACTAAGGGGTAAAATAGTAATTTTATATACCAGGGGCAAAATGGTCACTCCGGGTAGAATAGTAGTTGAACACACCAAGGGAAAAACGGTCGCTCAGGGTTAAAATATTAATATTAAACATCATGGGAAAAACAGTTATTTTATAATTAAAGTGAAAAGTCATATTCATCAAGTTTTGAACGAGGGGCAAAATAGTCATGTTTATCAATGGTGACGGTCAATAAATGTCCTTTACCTTCCTTTTCTAAATATGTGGAAATGCTATTAAGACATATATAGGGAGGGGTCATGTAATTTTAATAGTGGTAAATAAGGTGATCGATTCTCGAACTTGTGAAGGTAATGATTTTAGAAAATAATGATTTTAATTAACTCTAGAAATTCCAGGAGTATGAAAAAGACTAAATAACCTAAAGATGATTTTCGAATAATTTTAAAAGGACCAGGAATCAGGAATCAGGTAATTCTAACAACCTATGTGATTAATCAAATAATTCTTTTTAAATTAATTGAAGCGCAAGTAATTGCCAAAATTGGTTTCGTTATGCTAACAAACAGAGGTAAATCACAAGCATGGACTATCAAAATTAATTAACCAAGCATAATCCATAAAGCAAAAGCACAACTGTTGAAAGAAAACCGTTTTCACTATTTAAAACTATGTAATTCTAATAATAAAAGAATTATAAATAATTATTAGAAAATAATTAAATCACATAAAATTGAGAAAATTACCTTATCCATCATCCCAGTAAATAGACTTAGCTCATGGTGGAGAAAACTTGCTCAAAAGACCTTTTCATTGCTCAAAAAGTTGATTACAAGGTCACAGAACAGGGTTCAGCCGTTACAGAAGTGTTTCTAAGCAACAA